>CM058237.1:45591188-46144015 GCA_030180135.1 Orychophragmus violaceus
GCTTGGATTGTCTTAGAGAATTTAGGTAAAACTTTCTAACTATGCAAATGTCGAACTAAAACCGTATGACTTGTTTTTAAGTCGTGCCTTAGTTTTTGGAGGATGAGATTTTCCTTGGGTCAGCTCGAACTGCACATGTTTTTTCCTTAGAAAAGATAATGCCTAAGTCCAAGAGAAATCTATCTCGAGGCATATGTGTTTTAGGATATCACATCTCAAGCAGCTTAGCTTGAGTTATCTCTTAGATTAACGAGCTCGGTTAGTCATACCTTTATAAAGGGAAATTCCCCAATTTTGATCTCGAGTGAGAACTTGAATGTGTCGTTTGCGAGATTGGCGGATGGTTATTTTGCATACGGGGTGGAGGTGCCCCCCAGTTCTTCTAATTTGTAGAGTTTAGAAGAATTTAAAGTTAATTAAGCATTTTGCTTCGAGATCACATACTATCCTCGGACCGTTCATGTCGATTATTTTGGGTGCAATTATTTCAGATCGTTTTTCGGGAGAGACCATTTCAGGTCGCTTATTCGAAGAGATCATTCCAGATCGCTTATTTCGAAGAGATCATTTCAGATAACTTGTTTTTGAAGAGACCATTTCCGGTCGCTTATTCGAAGAGATCATTTCAGATCGCTTATTTCGAAGAGATCAGTTCAGTTAATTTTTTTTTTTAAAGAGACCATTTCTGATCGCTTAATTTGACGAGATCATTTGAGATCACTTGTTTTGAAGAGACTATTTTAGGTCGCTTGTTTTGAAGAGATCATTTCAGATCTCTTGTTTTGAAGAGACCATTTCAGGTCGCTTGTTTTAAGAGATCATTTCAGATCGCTTGTTTTGAAGAGATCATTTCCGATCGCTTGTTTTGAAGAGACCATTTCAGGTCGCTTGTTTTAAAGAAAGAATGCAAAGAATTTTATTAAAATAATTTTGACTTTACAACGGTAATGAATATCGATCTCGAGGGAAAAATTAAGGTAAGCTTGTTTGGCTTCGCTCGAGATTGTAGAACTCGATAAGAGTTTTGTTTAGAGGGGAGGATGCGATCGAGGTCGGGCTGCCTACGTACCCTTTTGAGGGGGAGCAAGCCATTTCGTAGTTCGATTATGGGACGTATTCTTAGTGAAAATACTTTTTGAGGTTAATGATGTTCCAAGGTCGCATCTCAGGTTTCTGGGTTTCCACCGACTTGAGTCGGTAGACTCCATCCTTAACGATGTTGGTGACATGGTAAGGACCTTCCCACTTCGCCCCTAACTTTCCAGCATGATCTTCATTTTTATTGTCGAACACTTTCTGTAAGACGAGCTCTCCTACCTGAAACCTTCGGGTTTTAATCATCTAATCATAGTAGCGAGCTGCGGCCTATTGGTAATTCTGGATTCAGGCTAATGCGAGGTTTCTCTTTTCGTCGACGAGATCGAGCTCGTCAGTTATCATCTGATATTCATCTCCTCATGCTGTGGGAATTCTTTTTTGCAAATGATAGACGCGAGGATCTCTGCAGGTACTACCGCCTCGATACCATAAGCCAGTGAGAAAGGAGTCTCTCCGGTTGATTTTTGAGGAGTATTCCGGTAGTCCCAGAGTACGGCTGGGAGTTCGTCGCTCCAGCTCGATTTGCATTCATCGAGTATTTTCTTAAGGTCGTTCATGATCGATTTATTGGCTGCTTCTTCTAGACCGTTCCCTTGGGGGTAACGGGGCGTTGAGTTGGTCAAGTTAATGTTACAAGTTCTACAGAACATTTGGAAAGTATTCGATATGAACTGGGATCCGTTATCGGTGACGATCTCGTGGGGTAGTCCATGGCGGCATATTATGTTAGCCAGACGAACTCCTTTACGCAAACATCTTAAATTTTTTTGTATGACTCTGCTTCGATCCACTTGGTGAAGTAGTCTGTCACAACAAGCATATGCATAGATTTCTTTTTGCCCGATGCAACCAAGGGTCATTCCCCATCGCATGAACGGTTAAGGCGATGAGATCAAAGAGAGTTTCTATGACAGTTGGTGAATAATCGGGGCGTGTCTTTGGCACTTGTCACATTTATTGAAAAAAATTTCGCATTCAGCAGCCATGGTCGGCCAGAAGAAGGCTTGCCTTTTGATCCGTATGGCCAGAGCTCGTCCTCCGAAATGAATTCCGCAGGATCCCTTGTGAGCCTGTGTGATCACGGTTTTAGCTTGCTTGCTATCGAGGCATCTGAGGTACGGTTCAGAGAGACTACTTTGAAGAGCTCTCCTTCCGTGACACAGTACCTCGCACTCCGTGCTTTAAGTTTTTGTGCTTCCAATTTATCGTCGGGTACCTCGCCGTTAGTAATGTACCGTATGATCGGAGTTCTCCAATCTTTTCCGGTATCAGGCTCGGGTCCTTGACTAGTGGGTGCGGTTTGGATGGGTCCGTCAGGCACGTTTTCTACGTAAACAACGTTTCTGGGGTCGATGTCATCATCATTTTTGATAACATCCTGGCGTGTTTTCTCATGCAGTGCCTGCTCATCGACATCGTCTTTGTCAGTGGGATCATCTTCTTTTAAGGATAGAGCTTTTAGGGCCATATCGATGCTTTGTTTCTCGATCCCTTCGACCGGTATGATCCTTTTAACGTTGGGATGGTATGTCGAAGCTATCACGACGAGGGCATCCGCTGTAGTGTTCTCGCCATGTGGGATTCGGGTTTGATTGAAGAAGTCGATCTGGTCGGTAAGGCTGTGAACTACTCGTAGATATGCTTTCATGCGCTTGTCTTTGGCTTCTTAGTCGCTGTGGTACTAACTTGTGACCAGTTATGAGTCGCTGAAAGCGTCAACTTATCAGGCTCCTATTCCTATAGCTAGTTTGAGTCCGGCTATCAATGCTTCGTATTCCGCTTCGTTGTTTGATGCGGCGAAGCGTAGCCTGAATGATTGTTCCAGCACTTCTCCAGCAGGGGATACTAATTTTACTCCGAATCTAGATCCTTGCCTCGAGGATGCGCCATCGACATGGAGTTTCCACCTCTTCTTGGAATATGGATCGAGATCGATAGTAGGCGGGAGTTCGACTATAAAGTAAGCCAACACTTGCGCTTTTAAGCATGTTCAAATTTTAAACTCGATGTCATATTCGCTGAGTTTGATGGCCCATTTAACCAGTCGACCTGACTGGCTTGGACTGTGAAGGATAGTAATTAAGGGTTGAGAGGTCATAACAATGATCGAGTGCGATTAGAAGTATGGTCGAAGCATTCGAGCTGATGTGACCAATGCTAGTGCGAGTTTTTCCATCGCGGGGTACCTCGTTTCGACATCGATTAGGGTTCTACTGATGTAGTAGATGGGTCTTTGGTCATTATGTTCTTTGCGAACCAGGACTCCGCTTACCGCAGCCGAAGAGATAGCTAAGTAGAGGTAAAGGGCTTCCCCTTCCCCCAGCTTTGCCAATATTGGTGGCTCGCTCAGATACGCTTTCAGCTGTGTGAATGCTTCTTCGCAATTTTCGTCCCAAAGGTGTTGGGATTGTGTCCTGAAATCACATTGTACTTACTCTGATGATAGTTGTATTGTCGAGATCGGACAATTCATGTGATACTGGGTAGTCATAATGTTTTGCTAGAAACCGCTTATGACAAATGAGTTGTAACTCATTTCTAGTATCATGTGAACCTACAGGGTCACACACCTAAGCAAGTTGGATACGCTTTGTATGAGATTGATCATTGGCATATGGTCCGATCAATGTGTATTGGATACACATTGAATTCGTGTTTTAAGAGGTGTGTCGATCGATGCCATTGGTGCGTCGATCGATACAAGAGGTGTGTCGATCGACACCATTGGGTGCGTCGATCGACACAAGGTCGATACCGAAACTGAATTTACGGTTTGTAAACCGTGGGCCTATTTATAGGGGCAGGATACACGACCTAAAAAAAAGAGCCGTCGCAGACAGTTTTTCTTGACAGAAAAACAGACCCTCTTCCTCTAAAACACGCAGCGAATCCCAGGAGATCCGATTCCCGGCACTAGCATCCCGGCGGATTCCAGCTTGTGTGCGTGTGGACTACGGTAGAGGCGCAGCGATTGAGGCGCTCTAGAGATCTCGTTTATCTGACCCGATTTCCGCTGCCAGAACAAGGTAAACGTAGATCGGTAAGGATTCAATTACACAAACCCAGACCCTAGGCTTAGAACTTGCGGATTCTGAAAGCGGTTAGAATTGCTCAAGTTCCTTCAGTGGTATCAGAGCTATTAGGGTTTAGTCTATTGAATCTAAGGCATGTAAATCGAATACTGATGAATTTGATTAGATTTGTGCCTGTTAAATCGCGTTTTCAAGAATTTAATCTCGGATTAAGACTCTGTTGAAAAACAAAGAACTGTGTTTTCGTACTGTGTCGATCGACACAAGTTTGTATCGGTCGACACACCGCGAAAACGGCAAAAATTATTTTAGGGTTTTCGCATAGCATCGATCGATGCACTGGGTGTGTCCGTCGATGCACCGCGAAAATGCAGAACTTGTGTTTTCGCATAGTGTCGATCGACACAAGTTTGTGTAGGTCGATTCACCGCGAATTCGCCTATTGAAAATTTGGGTTTCGATTTAGAAATCGCATTGTGTCGATCGACACACTGGGTGCATCGATCGACACAGGCTGTGCGAATGGTTAATCGGTTCAATTGGATTGAACCGGTTATCTCGCATGGTTATGTCGGTTTAATTCGATTAAAAATTCCATGATACCCTACTGTGTCGATCGACACAGGTTAAGTGTCAGTCGACATAGGCCTTGCGATTGGTTGATCGGTCCAATTGGATTGAACTGGTTATCATGCTTGGTTAAGGTAGATCAGATCGGTTTAAATTAGATGAATTGGTTCAATTAGATTGAACTGGTTATCTCAATTAGTATAAATCGATTTGATTGGATAAGATCAGTTTGATTGGATAAGTCGGTTCAATTAGATTGGACTGGTTATCGCGATTAGTTGAAACTGATTGAATCGGTTCAATTGGATGGACTGGTTGAATTAGATTTGACCGGTATCTCAATTGGTCTAAAACCGGTTCATTTGGTCAATTACCGGTTCAATTGGATTGCCCGGTTATCGGTTCCTGTTAAGGTTGGATGCGAACCGTGATCGTTTGATTATTGAACCAAATGATTGAGAAACCGAACCAAATGACCTAACCCACTCTTATTAGAACAATTAAAATTGAAATTAAAAGTTAAACGTGTTCTAAACCTATCGAATGCACATTGGATGTGTATTAGATCAAAGATTAGTATTCAATATGGTCAACTGTCAAGACTCATTTCGTTGTTGTGATACTCTTGCCAAGAGCTTGGTGTCCACAATTACATGAGTAAGGCAGGTAATCGTGTTGATGGACTTGCAGTGCTTGACATCAACAATTACGTGACCTGAGAGATTGATTTACTAACCCTTTTAAAGTTCCGTTTCCTCAACTAAATATCAAGTGACCTTGATGTCTTGCCCAAATCTTGTCTACTGTCAAGACTCATTTCGTTGTTGGATAGTATTGGAGTCCTTGGTATCCACAATTACATGAGTAAGACAGGTGATCATTGATAGACTTGCAGTGCGACTGTCAATGATCACAAGACTGAAGAGATTGGTTTTACTTGACTGGGCTATCAGAATTTCTGGGCCCAGAGACGTCAGAGTGGATGAGACATGGATTGTCTTATCTGCGACCAAGAGTTGTACTGGGTACAATTAGCAATGATTTGCTTACCTAGATAACTAAGATTTGAGTGATGGCGAGTCGTCCACTCAGATTTTGGTGAAGTAAGGGTCTTGGATCATTATATTCATAGAGGAAACATTGGTTGAATATAATGCGAGTTTTCTTATTAGATAAGATTTCTCATTTTCTGAGCTTCATAACTAAAATTTTCTTTTATTAAATTTTCAGCCTATGTCTAAAACTACTTTCTCGTTACGATCCGTCCTTGAAAAGGACAAGTTAAATGGATCAAATTTCCTGGATTGGTATCGCAATTTGAGATTAATCCTCAAGCAGGAGAGCAAGGACTATGTCCTTGAGAAAGCTCTTCCAGAAAGGCTTGGGACCAATCGCTCGAATGCAGTATATGATGCTTGGAATAAGCATTATATTGATGTGGTAGATGTGCGTGGTCTGATGTTGGCTACCATGAACTCGGACTTGAAGAGTCAATACGAGAACATGGAGTCGCCAATAGAGATGATCACTAGCCTGAAACTGAAGTTTCAGGATCTGGCACGAGTTGAGAGATTCCAGATGGTGAAGTCTCTCACTGGGTGCAAGCTACTAAAGGATGCTCCAGTGAGTCCTCATGTCATTAAAATGATGTGTTACATTAATAACCTGGGGAAACTGGAATGTCATGTCAGCTTAGAGTTGGCCACTGACATCATTCTGCAGTCACTGTCGTCTAGTTATGATAAGTTTATCAAAAGCTATATCAAGAATAACTTGACGAAGGCGTTGACTGAGCTGCATGGGATGCTCAAAACATCAGAGCAAGACATCATAAAGGGTAAAAGATTTGAGAAATCTTGTGTTAACAAGGGTAGAGGCAGGGCCGTCCAGATTTGGAATCAGGATAAGCCTGTGTCATCTTATAAGCCCAAGTCCAACCCATCTGATGTTAGAAAGTGCTTCTTTTGTGATGAGTCAGGGCATTGGAAGAGAGATTGCATTAAATTCTTGGAAGATTCACAAGAGATGAAAGAGATGTATGGTACTTCTTCTTCAGGTATTGTGTTATTACTTCAAGTTCTACGTATGTATTGGATACTAATTGTGGTGTTGATATTTTGGAAATATGCAGGGCCTGAGCAACAGTAGAACGTTGAGGAAAGGACAAGTGGAACTGCGTGTTTGGTATGGAGCAATGGTTGCTACATAAGCCGTAGAGATTCTCCATTTGTAGGAGCCTTTCAAGCTTGGTTTTTGAATTAAGTAATTGCTACTATGTACATGCTTTATGCAGAAATGTCTTTCATTTTCTTGTAAGAATTTGGATGTTTTTCATTCTGATAAAAGACAAGTTTTGCTCTTTTGATCTTAATGAAATATTATATGGTAGCACTGTTGGGATTATGTCCTGAAATCACATTGTACGAACTCTAGAGATAGTTGTATTGTCGAGATCGGACAATTCATGTGATACTGGGTAATCATAATGTTTTGCTAGAAACCAATTATGACAAATGAGTTGTAACTCGTTTCCAGTATCGTGTGAACCTACAGGGTCACACACCTAAGCAAGTTGGATATACTCTGCATGGGAATTGATCATTGGCATATGGTCTAATCGATATGTATTGAATACAGATCGAATATAAGTTTCAAAAGGGGTGTATCGATCGACACCATTGGGTGCGTCGGTCGATACAGAACGTGTGTCGATCGACACCAATAAGTGTGTCGGTCGACACAATGGCGAAACCGAAACTGATGTTTCGGTTCACCTCGAAGTCAGTATATAAACACGTTTTATATCTCGACCTAAAGTGTGTTCGTGCGCGCCGCCCAGAGTGTTTTCTGAGAAAACACAGAAACCTCAGAGAAACTCAGTTCCCAAGGAGATCCGAATCTCGGTACTAGCATCCCGGCGGATTCGAGCTTGTGTGCGTGTGGACTGAACAGTAGAGGCGCAGCATCTGAGGCGCAATAGATCTCGTGCTCCCTGATCAATCTTCCGCTGCCAAACACCAGGTAATCACGAGGTGAGATCCCGATTTAATTAACTAAACCCTAGATCCTAGGCTATCTGGAACTCGCGAGAATTCTGAATCTGTAGAATTGGCTCGGATTTCCAACAGTGGTATCAGAGCCTTAGGGTTTAACCATTGAATCTTAAGCATGTAATTCAAATAGATCTATGCTTAGTGTTTCATGTTTTGATTAAGAGAAACTCGGTTTTGTCTGTGAATTGAAACGATGAACTGCTGTTTTCGCATGGTGTCGATCGACACACTGGGTGTGTCGGTCGACACAGAATCGCGAATTCGACAGAGTCGGCGGCTAGGGTTTTTCGCGAAGAAAAACCGAAAGCCTTCTGTGTCGATCGACACACTGGGTGTGTCGGTCGACATAGAGCAGACTCGGTCGAGTGTCGATCGACACAGTTTGAGTGTCGGTCGACACATGACAAAATTCGGCGGCTAGGGTTTTCTCGGAGAAAACCTAAAAGGGCCTACTGCGTCGATCGACACAGATTGAGTGTCGGTCGACACAGACCAAGCAATGGTTAATCGGTTCAATTGGATTGGACCGGTTATCATGCTTGGTTAAGTCCGAAAACATCGGTTTAAATTGGATGAATTGGTTTAATTGGATTAAACTAACTATCTCAATTAGCATAAACCGGTGGGTTAAATCAGTTTGATTGGATAATACGGTTCAATTGAATTGGACTGGTTATCGTAATCAGTTGAAACTGGTTTGAACGGTTTAAATTGGATGAATTGGTTCAATTGGATTGAACTAATTATACCAATTAGTATAAACCGATTGGTTAAGATCAGTTTGATCAGATAAGTCGGTTCAATTGGATTGGACCGGTTATCAAAATGATCTTCAGTTTAGGTCTATGTCGACCGTCACACATGGGTTGTGTCGACCGACATGACTGGTTCGATGAACCGGGTTAATTGAATTAACTGGTTATTGAAGTCCGGTTTTGTTTGGTAGTGTCGATCGACAGACATTGTCTGCGTCGATCGACACAATATTCGAAATTCTGGTTATTGAACCTTGAATTTGCAGAAACCAAACTAGACTTGAACATTGATCAAAGATTAGCTTCAATGTGGTCAACTGTCAAGACTCATTTCGTTGTGTGATGTCTAGCCAAGAGCTTGGTGTCCCCAATTACATGAGTAAGGCAGGTAATAATGTTGATGGACTTGCAGTGCATTAACATCAACAATTACATGACCTAAGAAATTGATTTGCTAAACTTTTGGGTTTAGTTTCCTCAACTAAATATCAAGTAACATTGATGTCTTGCCCAATCTTGTCTACTGTCAAAACTCGTGTCGTTTGTTGGATAGTCTTGGAGTCCTTGGTATCCACTGCTACATGGGTAAGACAGGTGGTCATTGACAGACTTGCAGTGCAACTGTCAATGATCACAAGACTAAAGAGATTGGTTTACTTGACTGAGCTATCAGAAGTTCTGAGCCCAGAGACATCAGAGTGGATTAGACATAGTTTGTCTCATCCACAACCAAGAGTTGTACTGAGTACAATTAGCAATGATTTGCTTACCTAGATAACTAAAGTTTGGGTAATGGCGAGTCGCCCACTCAGATTTTGGTGAAGTATGGATCTTGGATTATTATATTCATAGAGAAAACATTGTTTGAATATAATGCGAGTTTTCTTATTCGATAAGATTTCTCATCATACACATAACTAAATCTTTGTTTTTCTTGGATTTCAGCTTATGTCTATGACTACTTTCTCGTTGCGATCCGTCCTGGAAAAGGACAAGCTAAATGGATCCAACTTCATGGATTGGTATCGGAATCTGAGATTCATTCTCAAGCAGGAGAGCAAGGACTATGTCCTTGAAAAGGCTCTTCCAGAAAGGCTTGGGACCAATCGCTCGCATGCAGCATATAATACTTGGAATAAGCATTATATTGATGTGGTAGATGTGCGTGGTCTGATGTTGGCTACCATGAGCTCGGACTTGAAAAGTCAATACGAGGACATGGAGTCGCCAATAGAGATGATCACCAGCCTGAAACTGAAATTTCAGGATCTGGCACGAGTTGAGAGATTCCAGATGGTGAAGTCTCTCACTGGGTGCAAGCTACCAGAGGATGCTCCAGTAAGTCCTCATGTCATTAAACTGATGGGTTACGTTGATAACCTGGGGAAACTGGAATGTCCTGTCAGCTTAGAGTTGGCTACTGACATCATTCTGCAGTCACTGCCGTCAAGCTATGATAAGTTCATTAAGAACTATATCAAGAAAGGCCTGACGAAGACGTTGACTGAGCTGCATGGCATACTCAAGACAGCAGAGCAAAACATCAAAAGGGGAAAAAGATTTGAGAAATCTCTTATAGACAAGGGTGAAGGCAAGGCCGTCCAGATTTGGAATCAGGATAAGCATGTGTCATCTTTTAAGCCCAAGTCAAGCCCATCTGGTGTTAGTAAGTGCTTCTACTGTAATGAGTCGGGGCATTGGAAGAGAGATTGCAATAAATTCTTGGAAGATTCACAAGAGATGGAGAAGATGTATGGTACTTCTTCTTCAGGTGTTGTGTTATTAATTCAAGTTCTACATAAGTATTGGATACTTGTTGTGGTACTGATATTTTTGAAATATGCAGGACCTAAGCGACAGTAGAACGTTGAAGAAAGGACAAGTAGAACTACGTGTCTGGTTGAAGCAATGGTTGCTACATAAGCCGTAGAGATTCTTCACTTGTAGGAACCTTTCATACTTGGTTTTAGAAATTAAGTAATTGCTACTATGTATCTGCCTTGTGCAGAAATGTCTTTCATTTTCTTTTGAGAATTTGGATGTTTTTCATTTTGATAAAAGACAAGTTCTTTGGATCTTAATGAAATATTATGTGGTAGCACCCCGTTTAGAATGGGTTTTATATCTTAAACCAGCAGAAGTTAAATATAACACAAATACTAAAGGTTTAAGTCTGATGACTCAAACTCGATTTTCTTTGGTATAGTCATTTAACCACAAGAGTGAAGCGGATTCAGTAAATCCATAGGTTTTGGACTCATTTGATTGTAAAATCAATTGAGACATGAATCCTGCTTGCTGGACCAAATGACTAAGGCCCATTTAGCAGAGCTAAAAGGAAACGGGCCAGAGGCTTATTGGGCCCTACACATACCGATGTATGCGGCCCAACTAGCATTATTGCCAAAGGAAATATTCTGTACTTCATTACTTTATTGACGGATTCAATAAGCATGGCTGTGTTCATTTGATGAGACACAAGCTGGAATCCCTTAAGGGAGTTCCAAGATGAAGTGTAGAACCAGTTTGACAGAAGTATTTAGATCCTCGATTGAATCGCGGAGGAAAATACTAGAGTCAAGAATTGAGTGATCATCTGAAAGAATGAATCAGATCTTATGAGACATGATTCGATTAATGATGAATCACATGAATCTTCCATAACCATTTAAGAATACGTTCTGAAATGTCTATGTTCACGCTAAAAGGGTTTCTATCAGAATCAGTGAAAAACACCACATTGGATGTGGACTGGGTGATTTCCAAATTTGTTTTTCTGATTAATTGGGATTGCAAGGTTTGTGTAAGACAGTAGTCAACAAACAAACTTGAATCCATACCTGATAAGTTCTACCTCGCTGGTTATCCTGAGGAAACCAAGGCTTAGTGCTTTTGTTGCCCAGAACTATGTCTTTTAAGAAAGGTGATACTTTCAAAAGGAACAGTGGGAGTAAAAGTACACATCGAAGAAATTCGATAAACACAGTAAGCTGCTCGACCTGATAAGGAAGAGCAGCGGTGAGATCTACAAAGTGCTGTAGGATCTGCACCTGTGGAGCCTGAAATTCGCAGATCCGAAAGGATCCGTCACTAACTCGAGAGTGATATCTCGTAACCTATTGTCGTGATCTGCTGATCATTGAAAGGTGACGAACATGCGAAATTCGAAGAAGCGATGGTGAGGCCCAACTCCGATAATTGGCTGGGTATGCATGTTAGTTTCACCGATCCATTTCTGGATTGAAACAAACATCTTGGAGTTGGAATCAACATTCTGACAGATTGGTCAAAGGTTTTGACTTGATCAGAAAGAAAAAGAAACCATGCGTTTACAAGGAGACTAGTGGGAGCGTAATGGCAATTCTCACACAGTATGTAGATAACATACTTGAATCTCACAAACGACGTTCCGACGCTAAAGTCTTGTCAAGATTTGGGTCGGAAGTCAAACTTAAACGATAGACATGGGAGTAGCCGCGTGAATTCTTGGAATAAGAATCTATTAATATAGATTGAGTAAGCTAATTGGGTAGTGTCAAAATCCTTATATTAATAAGGTATTGGACAGCTCTAAGGTGCTTGATTCCAAGAATGGCTTCATACCAAAGGTCTTATGGCAATAATCTAAGCAAGATGAAGTATCTTGGACACTGGCTGAGCTGGTAACAATATTAGCAAGAAGAAGTGTTTTGAACACTGTCTGAACTAGTATTAATGAGTGTGATTACTTATGCTGATGCAATAGAATCCATCATGAATGCCATATTTTGCGCTCGTCTAGATGCAGCTTAAGCATAAAGCATGACGAGAAAATACCAATGCACTCCGGTAATAGTCACTGAATAGTTACCAGAAATATCCCAAGTGTTGAGAAACACTAAGGATAGGTTCGTGGTGAACTGATAAAGTGACGAACCAGTTGAAAGTAGTTAGTCGGACAAAGACGATTCCCGATTCCCACCTGGTTATGTCTCTTTGCCTGAATAGCGGTGCTAACTGTTGGAAAGGCTCCAAGCAGTAGACCGTAGAATAGTACTTTTATCTGAATGGCGGTGTAATTTGTTGAAATTGTTTCAAGCAATAGCACCGCACTCTCTCCCACAACCTAAGCACGGAATTTATTCTGTTGCTGTAGATGTAAGATATCTGAAAAGATGATCTTGATTCTAGTGGGAGTTATTTTAGTTATGTTGTAAACTTTACATAGACATGCTTTGGCAGTGTTTGTGTAAGTTGAAACAGACATCAGTATTATTTAATTATTGGATAATTAAATAATAGTCCCAAAGTACTTTATGGTCATCTTATAGGTCATCAAGTTGAAGACTTGATCATGAAACCCTATAAGTAAAAGATGACATAAATGATGATTGTCCCTAGTCAAGGTTGTTAAAATGGGACACTAACAACCGCGCAGACTAGTATGTGAGGTGACTGTTGGACTAAGTTTCATGGAGTCAATGATATGATTATCACAGTCAATCACATAGATATATGTTGGTGAACATATGATCGGACATGACCCGCTTAATGAGAACTCCACAGGATAGTTATATATAAGTGTCATGGGAGGTTCTCGTTACGACTATAGAGTATAGTCCTTAGACCTGAGTTCATCATGCTTTCTAGCATATGAATTGGTGCGCTTTGACCCTGTCAAACGTCGTTCCGTAACTGGCGACTATAACGGCATTGTTTCGACGTATCATGAAGTATGTATAGAAACAGGGATGGAACAAGATGGAATTTGTCCCTCCTGTGTAACGGGAGATAAATATCTCAGGGCCCATCGAAGATTTGATACTGAGAAAATGCATGGCCGTGCTCAAACGAGGTGATTGTCAGTCGTTTGTTTATCAGTATAGATCAGAAGTTCGATGAACATGATGTTGGCTATAATAAGGATGACACAGTCTCTTGCCTTATGCCATATCGAGATATAGAGACGAAGGGATTATAGGAATAAGTGATTCCAGTACAAGTGGGAGATTGTTGGGATTATGTCCTGAAATCACATTGTACGAACTCTAGAGATAGTTGTATTGTCGAAATCGGACAATTCATGTGATACTGGGTAATCATAATGTTTTGCTAGAAACCAATTATGACAAATGAGTTGTAACTCGTTTCCAGTATCGTGTGAACCTACAGGGTCACACACCTAAGCAAGTTGGATATACTCTGCATGGGAATTGATCATTGGCATATGGTCTAATCGATATGTATTGGATACAGATCGAATATAAGTTTCAAAAGGGGTGTATCGATCGACACCATTGGGTGCGTCGGTCGATACAGAACGTGTGTCGATCGACACCAATAAGTGTGTCGGTCGACACAATGGCGAAACCGAAACTGATGTTTCGGTTCACCTCGAGGTCAGTATATAAACACGTTTTATATCTCGACCTAAAGTGTGTTCGTGCGCGCCGCCCAGAGTGTTTTCTCAGAGAGAAAACACAGAAACCTCAGAGAAACTCAGTTCCCAAGGAGATCCGAATCTCGGTACTAGCATCCCGGCGGATTCCAGCTTGTGTGCGTGTGGACTGAACAGTAGAGGCGCAGCATCTGAGGCGCAATAGATCTCGTGCTCCCTGATCAATCTTCCGCTGCCAAACACCAGGTAATCACGAGGTGAGATCCCGATTCAATTAACTAAACCCTAGATCCTAGGCTATCTGGAACTCGCGAGAATTCTGAATCTGTAGAATTGGCTCGGATTTCCAACAAGCACCCCTTTTGATAAATGGGTTTTATGTCTTAAACCAATATACACCGGAATATAACATAAATACCAAACGGTTTAAGTCTGATGACTTGAACTCGATTTTTCCTTAGCATAGTCATTCTGATCACATAGAGTGAAGCGGATTCAGAAGTTCCATTGTTATGGGCTTTAGGCTCATATGATTATAAATCATTTGAGACATGAATTCTGCTTGCTGGGCCAAATGACTAAGGCTTCTTTAGCAGAGCTAAAGAAAAGGGCCAGAGGCTTATTGGGCCTTACACGTACTGATGTATGTGGCCCGATGAGCATTAATGCCAAAGGAAATCTTCAGTACTTCATTAACTTATTGATGGCATCAGTAAGTATGGCTGTGTTCTTTTGATGAGACACGAGTAGGAATCCTTTGAGGAGTTCCAAAATGAATTATAGAACCGATTTGACATAAGTATTGAGATCCTCGATTAGATCGCGGAGGAAAATACTTGAGTCAAGAATTGGGTGATCATCTAAGTGAGTGTGAAGTCATATCACAACTCTTTTCTCCTGGAAAGCCTAATTGGTGTTTCTGAGAGAACGAATCGGACCTCATTAGATATGCTCCGATTAATTATGAGTCACAGGAATCTTCCATCATCCTTTTAAAATACGCTCTAAAATGAATATGTTTACGCAAATTAGTTTTCTATCAGAAACAGTTGAAAGACACCACATTGGATGTGGACTGGGTGATTTCCAAGTATGTTTTTCTGATTAATTGGGATTGCAAGGTTTGTGTAAGACAGTTGTCAACAAACAAACTTGAACCCAAATCTAATAAGGGCTGCTTCGCCGGTTGTCCTAGGGAAACCGAGGCTTAGTACTTTTGCAACCAATCCGAGAACAAAGTTTTGTTGTTCGGAACTCTGTTTTTCCAAGAGGAACAGTGGGAGTAAAAGTACAGCTCGAAGAAATTCGAGAAACATAGGAGGCCGTTCAACCTGTTGAGGGAGAGCAGCGGTTGGATCTACAGAGTGCTGTAGGATCTACACCTGTGGAGCCTAAAGTTCTCTGATCCTAATGGATCCGTCACTAAGCTAAGGGTGATTCCTCATGACCGATTGCCGTGATCTGTTGATCATTGAAAAGTGACGAGCCTGCGAAATTCAAAGAAGCGAAGGTGAGCCTCAACTCCGAAAATTAACTAGGAATGTATGTTAGCTTCACCGGTCCATTTCTGGATTGAAGCAAACAACTTGGAGTTGGAATCTATGTTCTGTTAAAACGGTCAAAAGTTTTGACTTGATCAGGAACGTATAGAAACCGTGCGTTTGCAAGTAAACTAATGGGAGCGTAGTTGAAATTCTCACACCGTATGTATATGACATACTTATTCTCATAAACGATGTTCCGATGCTAAAGTCTTGTCAAGATTGGGGTCGGAAGTCAAATTCAACGATGGACATGGGAGAAGCCGCGGAAGTTCTTGGAATAAGGATCCATTGAAATGGATTGGAAAGGCTGATTGGATCGTGTCAGAATCCTTATGTTGATAAGGTATTGGACAGTTCAAATGTGCTTGATTCCAAGAATGGCTTCACACCAAAGGTTTATGGCAATAATCTTAGCAAGATGGAGTGTCTTTGACACTGGCTGAGCTAGTATCGATCTTAGCAAGATGAAGTGTCTTGGACACTGGCTGAGCTAGTATCTATGAGTGTGATTCCTTTTGCTTATGCAATAGAATCCATCATGAATGCCATATTTTGCACTCGTCTAGATGCAGCTGACGCATAAAGCATGACGAGAAGATACCAATTTGTTCCGGTAAAAGTCACTGGACAGTTGTAAGGAATAACCCCAAGTGTTTGAGAAACACTAAGGATAGTTCTTGTTCAACTGAGAAAAATGACGAATCTGTTGTGAGTAGTTAGACGGACAAAGATGATTCCGGTTCCCACCTGGTTATGTCTCCTTGTCGGTGTAGCGGCGCTATCTGTTGGAAAGGTCTCCAAACAGTGGACCGTAGAATAGTGCTTATTAAACAATAGCGATGTGGTTTGTTGGAATGGTTCCAAGCAAGAACACCGCAGCTTCCCTCACAACCTAAGCATGAGTTTTGTACTGTTGCTGTAGGTACTAGATATCTGAAGACGTGGTCTTGATTCTAGTGGGAGTTATGTTAGTTATGATGTACAGATAGACATGATATGGTCATGTTTATGAAAAACTGACTTCAGCATTATTTGATTATTGGATAATTGAATAATTGGTCCCAAGTATTTTATGTTTATTTTATAGGTCATCAAGTTGAGGACTTGATCATGAAACCCTATAAGTGAAAGATGACATAAAATTATGATTGTCCCTAGTCGAGGTTGTTAAAATGGGACACTAACAACCGCGCAAGACTAGCATGTGAGGTGACTGTTGGACTAAGTTTCATGGAGTCAATGATATGATTATCGCAGTCAATCACATAGATATATGTTGGTGAACATATGATCGGACATGACCCGCAAATGAGAACTCTACAAGATAGTTATATCAGTGTCATAAGAGGTTCTCATTACGACTATAGAGTATAGTCCTTAGACCTGAGTTCATCATGCTTTCTAGCATATGAATTGGTGCGTTTTGACCTTGTCAAACGTCGTTCCGTAACTGGCGGCTATAAAGGCATTGCTTAGGCGTATCATGAAGTATGTGTAGAAACAGGGATGGAACAAGACGGGATTTGTCCCTCCTATATAACAGGAGATAAATATCTCAGGGCCCATCGAAGATTTGATACTGAGAAAATGCATGGCCGTGCTCAAACGAGGTGATTGCCAGTCGTTTGTTTTATCAGTATAGATCAGGAGTTCGATGAACATGACGTTGGCTATAATAAGGATGACACAATTTCTTGCCTTATGCCATATCGAGATATAGAGACAAAGGGATTATGGGAATAGATGATTCCAGTACAAGTGGGAGATTGTTGGGATTGTGTCCTGAAATCACATTGTACTTACTCTGATGATAGTTGTATTGTCGAGATTGGACAATTCATGTGATACTGGGTAGTCATAATGTTTTGCTAGAAACCGCTTATGACAAATGAGTTGTAACTCATTTCTAGTATCATGTGAACCTACAGGGTCACACACCTAAGCAATTTGGATACGCTTTGTATGAGATTGATCATTGGCATATGGTCCGATCAATGAATATTGGATACACATTGAATTCGTGTTTTAAGAGGTGTGTCGATCGATGCCATTGGTGCGTCGATCGATACAAGAGGTGTGTCGATCGACACCATTGGGTGCGTCGATCGACACAAGGTCGATACCGAAACTGAAGTTACGGTTTGTAAACCGTGGGCCTATTTATAGGGCCAGGATACACGACCTAAAAAAAAAAGCCGTCGCAGACAGTTTTTCTTGACAGAAAACAGACCCTCTTCCTCTAAAACACGCAGAGAATCCCAGGAGATCCGATTCCCGGCACTAGCATCCCGGCGGATTCCAGCTTGTGTGCGTGTGGACTACGGTAGAGGCGCAGCGATTGAGGCGCTAGATCTCGTTTATCTGACCCAATTTCCGCTGCCAGAACAAGGTAAACGCAGATCGGTAAGGATTCAATTACACAAACCCAGATCCTAGGCTTAGAACTTGCGGTTTCTGAAAGCGGTTAGAATTGCTCAAGTTCCTTCAGAGGAACTTTTTGTTCGTTCTGCAGAGGTGATTGAAAGGAAGACAATTCGACCTCGATATGAAGCGGTTTAAAGCAGATATTTTGCCGTCAGTTGTTGGACCTCTCACGTTGTCCTCGGAGATTGCATCTCTAGGAACGTTGCGATAAATTTGGGATTCGCTTTGACCCCTCTTTCAGTTACTAGGTAACCTAGGAATTCTCCTGATGGGATGCCGAAGGTGCGCTTCGCCGGATTGAGTTTCATCCCATACTTACTGAGAATGATGAAGCATTCTTTCAGTTGGGGCTGTGATCCTCGCACATGGACGACTTGACCAACATTTCGTCGATGTAGACCTCCATGGTTTTACCCAGTAGCCCCGAGAACATATTGTTGATGAGGCGTTGGTATGTGGATCATGCGTTCTTTAGCCCGAAAGGCATGACTTTATAGCAGTATTTGCCTCGGTCGGTTATGAACGGGGCATTTTCTTGGTCCTTGGGGTTCATCAATATCTGAATATACCCGGAGAAGGCATCCATGAATGATAACAATTGGTGGCCAGCGATGGCTTCGACCAAACGGTCGATATGTGGGAGTGGAAAGTTGTCTTTTAGACAGGCCTTATTGAGGTCTGTAAAGTCAACACAGACTCTCCACTTCCCGTTCTTTTTCTTGACTACTACAGGGTTCGCGAGCCAGTCGGAGTATTTCACTTCCCTGATTGATCCGATTTTTAGCAAACGGTCGACCTCGTCGTTGACAGCCTGGGCTTGTTCTGGACTGAGTTTGCGACGCTTTTGTATGACCGGTTTGTAAGTCGGGTCGACATTCAGCTCATGACTGGTTACGCCGATATCGATTCCCTCCATGTCCGCTGAGTACCAGGAAAAATATTCGACGTTCTATTTGAGGTAGAAGATCAGTTCGTTTTCAATTGGTTCTGATCCTCTTTGACTAGGGTTATTAGACTTTTTAGTTCGCATCTTGGCGAGCTCCTCCTCTTTCTGTAAATGCTATGCGTGAGATTTTTCGATATGTTTGTACCCGTTCATGTAGCAATTCTTGGAAGACTTTTGGCTTCCGTAAACGGTTTTCACTCCTTTCGGAGTTTGTAATTTGATGCACTGGTGGTAAGCCGACGGTACGGCTTTCATATCGTAAATCCAGGGTCGACATAAAATGGCATTATCGGGAGCTGGTCGGTCCAATACGACGAACTCTGTCATTCTTCGAACTCCTCCAGCTATTACTGGGGCGAAGACGGAGCCCATTGAGTATGTTGTTTCGCCGGCGAACCCTACTAGGGGTGTCTGTCCCTCGACGATTTCGGAGTCCTCGAACTCCATCTTTTTAAATGCGTCGTAGAATAGAACGTCTACCGAACTTCCTGTGTCGATCATTATTCTTGAGTGTTCGACATCCCCGACTACTAGGCACACGAGGAGTGCGTCATCATGTGGTTTGTCGAGGTTGAGTGTCTCGCTCTCGTAGAAAGTTATCTCATGGTATGGACCTTGCATTGGGACTCATTCTCGTTTGTCGGTCTCGAATCTTCTTCGGTGGGCTTTGATCGAATCGATCGAGTCTCGGCATAGCTTAGAGCCACCGAATATGATGTCAACTCGTTTAGCCCCCCCCCCCCCCCCCCGCAAAGACGAGGGAGATTAATTCGTGAGCGTAGACTTTTGATACGAGCTGGAGGTGGGGATAATGCCGACCCTCTTGGAGTACCGCATAAATTGAGTTCACCGAGGATAACCTCGACCCGTTTTCGCGATCCCTGAGGAAGGGCTTCGGGAGATCGTACCTCCTTAGATCATTCTCTTTTATTCTGGGAGGATTTTTTAGTGTTCGACTCTTTGATCGATTTAGTTTCCTTTTTGTCGGAGGGTGTTTCCTCTTTGACCTCGGATTCCTGGAGTTCTCGGACTCTCATTTTTGGGCTTCGACCTTAGCTTGAGTATAACACTCTTCCATCAAATGACTTTTTTGTGTGAAATTCGCAAGATTTGTCTTTGTCGAACTCAAATTTTCTCGAACCCTTTGGGCTCTCGACTGCGTTGACTGTCTCGGATTTATGGGAGTCCTTTTTGGCGTTCGAGTTTTGTGAGCCTGACTGGTTCTTCTGTTTCTCTCGAGGGCTGTAGTTTCGTCCTCGAGGCGAGCGAAATCCGATGCATGATGAAGGGGGTCATCGAGTGTTAGCAGTACGCGGACTATTATTTCCTCTCGAAATTTGGTTGAGTACCACAGCCCGCGTCTTATTGCCTGTATTGCTACTTCGTCGTTTGGGTTCGCGATTTTGGATTTTATTTCCTTGAATCGGTCGATGTACGAGCGAAGTGTTTCGTCGGGTCTTTTAGATACGCCAAATAGGGCTGCTTCGGTTGTTTTGACCTCAATATAGACGGAATAGTACTGTTTGAGAAATGCCGTCATGAACTGGGTGAAGTAATCGATGGATTTATCCTACAGTCCGGCGAACCATTCTAGGGTCGAGCCTGATAGGTTTTCGGCGAATAGTTTGCAGAAAGCAGGTTCTCTTTCTTCATTGGTTAGGTATACCCTAGACATTGCTAGTCTGAATGCCCTTATGTGAGCTTTGGGGTCTGACTTCCCCGAGAATTCTGAGAATTTTTTTTCTTGATCTCACGTATTCTTGCGAAAGCGATTCGATCCGTGAATGGCGATTGGCGTGTTTTTTCGATCACTCGATCGATGTCGGTTGCCGTGCTCGTAGCCATTTGAACTTTCGAGCTTAAGCTCATGAACTGAGCATTGGCCTGCTCGATGTACTGCCAGAGCATATCATGTTTGTCACCTTCTAAGGGCGCGAACTGTGTTTGAGTCTGAGTCGACAGTTGCCCGCTGAATATCGGGTCAATTGGATCGATCGTTGGGATCTGTCCCATGTGGTCGACTTGAGATGTTTGGAATGGTATCAGACTTTATCATACGGGGCAACCAGAGCTCGAAGAAAAGTCCATGCCCTCGAGCTGTCTTGGTCTAATACCGGGATTTTTCAATAAGGGAGGTGGTCCAGGTAGTGGCCGGTTTGCCGATCCGTTTGGGTTTGTGGCCATGGAACTCGAACTGAATGGAGTCGGTGTTACCATAGGGGTCGTCATAGGGCGAAAACCGCTATTCGACGTGCCGGCGATATTTCTCGACGTTCCAAGAGGCGATATCACCTGAGAGAAGTCCAAGCGTGTTCGGGGTGAACTTAGGGGAGATCGTTGATTATGCGTTGATCGATCTCATTGGTTCTGACTAGCGAGCTCTTCGAAATGGGCGTTAATGCGCCATTCCTGTTCGGCGAGATGGGTGGCTAGGGCACGATTGGCGATTTCTTGGGCTCGGGCGTTAACCTCATTGCTCCTTGTTCGACTCACCAAGAGGTTAAGCATCGAACGAATTTCAACGAGGTCGTCCGGACTTTGTCGCGGAGGCACATGAGGCTATGGCGGACTGGATCTGAGCGTTCCAGATCCGCCTCCTGGTGCGGAGGCAGAGGTTGAATTGCTCCTCATCCAAACCCAGTTCCTGTTAGGATCGTTGGTTCCTTACAAAATGTTTGTCGGAATTTGGCCCATCATGACTGTTTGAGCGACCGGGCCGGTTTGTGCCGAAGTCGTGGAGACAGAGGCTGAGCTTTTCAACTCGCCTTTGCTCTGACCCGTGATACTTATCTCGATGGTGTTCTGAGGAACATTTCCGACCACTTGCTGGTGATCGACTGGTAGTGTGGCGCTAGGAGAGCCAGGTTGGTCGGGATTCATCTCGATCTATCGTACCCTAGATCTGATTCTTAATTCTATGGTGTCCCCACAGTCGGCGCCCAATGTGAGATTGAATATTCACACCAAGGATTTATATTTCGTGGATTTGGACTTTGTGTATAAAAAGATATAGATTTCCTATGAATCAAAAATGTATTTAGGATTGAATGTCGAGATCGAATTTATACAATCGAAAGAAGTACTAATTTAGTCGAATTGTTCTTGATTGAAGTTGGAATGCCCTTAGGTGATCTTCTCTTCTTCTTTAAATAGCCTCGAGCCCTCGGTCTTCTTGTTCCGATTCTTCGGCCTCTTGTTAGCAATGATCTCCTAGATTCACAGAAGTCGTTCTGACTGGCAACGACTTAGTCATCTCGCTTTGCCTTTCCCTTTTGTCGATCTCGAGCTCGACCGTCTGATGTTGTAGTGCATTTTGGGCCTTCGCCATCTTGTGACTAAATGGACTCGAATCTCGGCTATGGACCTTTTTCTTTATAACTTTATGGGCCGAATTTTCAAAAAAAAAAATCAAGTACCAACAATTATATTCAATTTTACCATTTCAAAATACAAAACAGATGTTGACAAATACAAATTGCATACAGTTTCCATTAATTAAAAAGCAACTGTCCATAGAACATGGAGGACCCAACCCATACTAATAACTAGGCATGCAACTTTAGTTTTTTTTTTTTTTTGTAATTCGGTTCGATCAGTTTGGTTTTCGAATAATTTGATTTCTCTAAATATATACCAAATTTAACTGAATAAAAATTCGATTTGGTTTCCGGTAGTTTTTTTTTTTTTAATTAGGCCGAATTATACCAAAGTTTTTGGTTTTCAATTAGATTCTAGTTAAATTTTGGTAAAATTTTGAATACTTTTGATTAAATTTGATTATTTCGGTTACATTTGGCTATTCCGGATAGTTCGATTGGTTCGGTTTGATTTTTTGAATATGATTCGGTTTGGTTTGATATAAATTGATAAGAATTTGGTTTATTTTTTTTTTTTTTGGTGAAAAAACCGAACTAACCGACTACCGAACCAAAGTAGGTGATGTTGCCTTGAAAGTATATCATATGACCTGCTGTTGTATCGGTCATAGGTATAGTTGATTCAAGTAATATTGAAGCTCTTGAGATGGTTTATACCTTTGGGATGGAGGATAGGATTTCAGCTTCTTCACTTGTAACTTCTTTCCTAAGGATGAGAAAGGAGTCATTTGAGAGGGCAAAACAGAAAGCTCAATCACCGATGGAATTTGTATGACCCTTTGTTACACATTATGAATTCTTCTTCTGCTCATCTGAATCTCACCATTGTTAGCTTTGTTTTGTCAATACGAACGAAAAGCAGTTAGCTGGGGTACTATCAGTGATGCAGTCTTTGGAGGCTCACAAGTTAGACCCAGCGAAAGAAGTACCAGGGTGGCAGATCGAAGAGCAAATGGTCCATCAGTTTAGTGGAGGAAGCGGTAAGACATGGATGCCACTTCCCCATCTTATTCTCCTATATTCCGTGACCGAAGCTTTCCTAGTCACAGAGACGACGAAGATAGAGATGAAATATTGATAGGTTCAGAGGTTGAGAGAAAAGGGGTGTGGGAAGAAGAAGGAAACAAGAGTCTGCTCAAGAGGAGTTGGTCAACCCTGATGGTTGACTTGGACTGAGCTGGCAAGTGTGAGCAAAGACTCTGAGGTACAAAGAGGCTTTGCTCAAGCTCCTTCTTCATCAAATAAATAAGCCGCTGGTTCTGGGTTCAGTTTCTTGTTCTTAGTTTCCTTGTAATCGATACTGAGTTTCGTTTATGCTAATAAGATCGAGAGTTTCTCTGTTGTTTGGTTATCGGATCGTGATCAGAGTATTGATAAGGGAGTTCCGAGGTACAAACTTATCAAATATCATCTCTTGTGAATTGAATAGTTACCTCGGCACGTCATCAGGTTTTCCTCATCGCTCAAGTCTCAGGAGATCCCCTGAATATATGGTTCCACCTGCATATGAGCATCTGCCTCCAAATTCTTACTCTCCGGTTCACGGACAGAGAGAGTACTCTCCTCCAATTAATGCCATTCACCAAATGCCTACAAAGGGTTTACAGACATTCACCATCTGTAGAAGGATACTTGGCTTTGCCCAATCATCACATGACCACATAGGAGGAATGTAAATATGTAACAAAGGTTTTTGTTTTTCCACAACAGTCTAAATAACTATTTATAAGTCTAGGGATTAATAATCAAAAAAACTTTTGCTCTCTGTAATTGACATTTCATTCAAGATGCTAGGTAATATTATTGCTTATCAGGTTTTTAGTCAACCTCAGCTACATCAATATCACTATCTAAGTAAACCTCTGGCTCTTCATCATCAGGATTCTCTTCATCTTCTGTATCTGTTCCTTCTTGTTCTCTTTGAGCTGCTCGAGCCATTGCAGATTCTAGCCTTGTGCTTACAGTTTCCCATGACACAAGCTTTTCCATGAATATATTTATGTATTCAGCTCTTCGGTTCTGCGCAGAAACATGAGAACTGAGAACCACTACTTTAAAAAATTAGTAAAAAATCATTCAGACATTTTGATTATACCTCAAAATCCAGATAGTAAGCGTGCTGTTTTGCACATACAGGAAAAGAAAACTAAGTCAGGGATCATGAAACCAATCTTCCTAGGTGAAATATAGAAAGAGAGGGAGATGAATAGCTTATATCATACCTCCCAGGTATCAATGGTGAGAAGTGGCTGCACATAAAGGATGGACAAAATATGTGAGGAAATCAAAATCCATAGCTAAGGAAAATGGTTAATATATATTTTGGAAAGTATTAGACACTTACAGAATAATCCCATACGAGTGGATTTACTGCATTGGGGGTTTTTACTATTACAAGCTTCTTGTCTTCCTCCTTTGGGAGCGGATTTACGGCATTTGGAACATCCAGTCTATTGGCCTTGTCTGCATCAGTGGATCCCCTAAGTAAGTAGGAGGTTTGCACATTTTCTAGTGGAAAGGGAACGCAAAGTTAAAAACACTCACATGCAAGCCAAGTCCAACCCGAACCAAAGTTTGAGGCTGCAGCTGACTTGAACTTTTCTAAAAATTCACTGAAAGACCCGAAATCTCTCTCTATCAGTCTGAGGAGATCTCCGCTTGGCTTTCCTCCACCTCCAGGTTGGATTGACTCCCAGAAGAACTTGTGGTTCCATGCCTGCAAATCCCATCAGATACCTTAATTCACATACAACCCCGAGGAAGGAATCCATCACACAATAAGAATGGTATTAGTCTAATACACAGTTTACAACAAACTAAAATGCATCATGTCAATGCATTTAACCAAGCAATATATCCACATAACCTGACCAATTTCAACACCAATACTGCCAGTTATATGTATACAGTGTGCTTTATGGGGTAATGTCCACAAATCTACTTTAGTAGATAGAACTTGTTTTCTTTTTCCTGGAAAACCGGTGGAAGAAACTGGAGAAGCAATATTTGGCATTACCTGTGCGGCGTTGTTAAACGCAGGAAGCATATTGCCTCTGTTGTATGAGAGAAGCACAACCTCTTCTAATGACAATCCATCTAGATCTGTGCCTACGATTTGCTTGTTCAGGTTCTCTACGTAAGTTTTGTGGTGCTTGCCCCAGTGGTAATCCAAGGTTTCCTGGCTCATATGCGGTTCCAGAGCATCCTACCATAGATCAAATGCCACATACAGATATGATTTCATATATCAACAAAAATTCGAAATCTAAAAACTGTGTCTTTACAATCTACTCGTTTCCTAATCTTGATACTATAGTTCAAGAAAACGTACAAGAGGATATGGAGGAGGCTTAAGCTCAAATCCCGCTCTGATAACACCAGAAACAGCCACCTTGAACCGTCTCTGCGCGAATAAAAAAAAAAAAAGATTGTGTTTTGAGTTTGTCCAGAAATGTTTAATTTTTAATTGGATTAAAACAAAGCCAAGTTCAAGTTTCACTCAAGCATTTCATCAAACACTATATATGCATAGTTCATTGGTCGTGTTATTACTGATAAAAGAGCCCCGTAGAGAATTTATCAGTTGATTTGAACTTGGACGGGAGAAAAGACAAACCTTTTCGTTTCTTTTCCATTGCATTCGCCGGTTTGGCCCTGTAACTTCACCAACCATATAAAAACCAAGTGTTTCAAAGTGAGCGAGAGAGATAGAAAAGGAGAGACCTTGAGAAGGAAGCAGAGAGCACGACGAGGAAGTGGCTGTAACTGCAACTGTCATCATCTTTCCTCAAAGCTTTACTGAATGATTGATTAGTGTCTGCGCGAGTATACACAGACTCTCTTGCTAGATGGTAGTAGATAAGTGAAACCTTCTTATCTCAGGCAATTATGCTACGTACAGTAATTACACCCAGACTTTTAATTTGACCAATTTAATCTTCTTATCTATTAAAACATATCATCAATATAGAATTAACCCTGTTATCTTTTTATTAATTAAAAATTAATTTGAGTTTTCATTGATTTTTAAATTGGTTGACTACAAACTTAACATTAATGATTATGTTTTTTACTATGCTAATCGGACCAATTTTATAATAAATTATTTTTTGATATTTATTATATTATTCTAACTAATTGTTTGTATTTAGTAGATATATCATATACCTAATCATGACAATAAAAAGATAAAACATCAAATAATTTTTATTATACTATATTTGCTATTTGATTTTAAAATATTAATATATATTTATTACATATAAACTAATTTTATATTATGAATTGTATAATTAATATTAATATTAAATTTGAAAGATATATAAAATTTAGATAAAAATTAAATATATTGATATTAAAAAATTTGTACGGCACATGATACTGGTGAATTATATTACTATTACATAAAATGTTATTGTATATTAATTATTTGATTAAATTTTAATAAAAATAATTATAGAATATAACATTATTTCTACTAAACATGTTTCTAAAAAATACAATAATTAAACGTGTGTTCTTTTTTTCTCGCAAACATTATGTTATTATACATTAACCAAAGTTAGTTACAAAAGATAGTAACCTTATAAGATTTATTACATATTCTAGCATTCTTAGCTTCTTTATCTACTTCTATTACATTATTTCGATTTACTTATTCAAAATGAAAATCTTTGTGGATTGTCATATCACGAATATCTTGAATTTCCATGAGTATATTGTTACTTCATTGAATAATATTTGACAATTCCCAAAAAAAATTTACTTGGTTATATCCAAACATATGTTCAAACAATCTAAAATTAATGAATCTCACTTGTCTAATTAGTTAAAAACTAAAATAAATATATATATATATAATCATGAAATTATTAAATAAAATAAACAAATATAATTAAATTATTTAATATATCAATTATTTTTATAAATCATAAAATAAAATTTTGGTAAACATACACATAAATAACATAAATAAATGTATTTTTGAACATATTTCAACTAACAAAAATTATTTTAAAAAACAGAAAAAATCAAATGTAAGATTTTTAAGTTTCTAATTTATAAAATCTAAATTTTTAATTTAAAAAATAATAAAATACTAAAAATTAGATCAATATATTTTTAAATTGATAAAACTAAAATATAAAAAATAAGTATATATATGTTGAAGCCAAGCTTCACAAGGATTAATTCAATAAATTAATCAAATAAATGGACTTGGATAATTCGACTTGAGGATCTAAAGGCAATAACTAAAAGTAGCGGAAAACATAGTTATTTTATTGATCTTAGAGTTCAAAATCAAAGTCGATTTCTCTGCTCTCGAATTTAGGGTTTTTAGTATAATGAATGAAGATAATTCTTTTCCCGCGCAGAAAATATATTTATATCGGAAGAATTATGGTTAATTTTCTATATTCTCTCTGATACGATAATTAAATCCGGATACTCTTTGATTTTCTTTCATTTTCGGAGATTTGTCTTTATCTTCTTCCTTTTCTCAAATATGTTAATTTTGCACTAACCATATTTTTCTTTTCGATGCAGGTCGACACCGATCTCGTCGGGCTTCACCAAGAATGAGTCGTTTTCTTCTTTATTGGACTTAATTTTCGACGGGTTAATCTGTTGTTGGTCCAGAATAAAGAAGGGTGTTAAACCCACTTCCAACAGTATCCCCCCCCCAGTTCGGTGTGTTGAGTGAAGCTTAGATCGGCGAATTGAGTTAAATTATTGTTTGGCCCAATAGTCGGACCGCCGCGAATTAAATCTTTCATCTTGAATGCTCATGTCGTCGCTTTCTCCTGACACGTGGCTTTCCGCGTTCTCGAGTACATAGTATATTTCTCTTCTTGACCAATGATGCTTGGACACGTGTGGCAGGAAGTTGCAGAGTCGCGTCCATTGAGAGGTAGTGTTGCGTCTCTCGGAAGACTCCCACCTCTTTGCATCTATAAATACCATCTTCGCTCTTCATTTTTACCGTCTGTTACCAGACGTAAATTTTTTATGTACTTTCTCTTCTGAAATCTCCTTCTAATGATTATAGCTCCCTCTTTTTGTCTTCCCTTTTTGACAATCTCTCTGTCAATATGCGTTCTATCCGTGCCGAATCAAGTGAAAATTCTACCAGCCTAGAGAGCCAAGGTGCTTTCGAGGGTGAAAGTGTTCCGTCTCTCCAGCAATTAGTAGCTCGGCCGCTGTGAGTCCTGTACAAGAACTATCTCAGCGCCAAGCCGAATCTCTTTGTGATGATGCTGCCGATCAATCACCGCACTCCGACGAACATGTTCCTCTTGTCCTAAGGATATAATCTTGTAGCCGTGGTGCCAAAAAGAATGCATGCAAAGGGAAGAAGAGTGAAGGAAATTCTTCCTAAGTTTCTGATAATGAATTCGGCGTAATGCCGACCTGGTCTGATAATGATTCATTAACCCTATTGAGTGCTCTTCCTGCTACCCTCTTCTTTGCAGCGCCTGTGGCATGCTTCCCTGGCTATGCAGGTCTTTATGAATCATTCTTTCATTCGGATAATCTCTTGTTTCCGTTATCGAACGTATTAGTCGAATTTTGTGCGAGGTACAAGATAGCCTTCATGCAACTAAATATCGCCACTATAATGAACGTGACTGGTCTTTCGAATCCCGGCAAGATTCTTGGTGTACCATTGTCGACTGATCTCTTCGAGAGCTTCGGCTAGTTGAACATTAACAAGAAAAAGCCGGTGTAGATCCAAATTAATCTACGACTGAAGTATAAGTTAAAGGCGGGCGTGAAGCCCACCAAGATTCGTGATTGGCAAAGGAAATATTTCTTTGTAAAAATCGACAAGCTTTCGTTTCCTGATTCTACGGCTCCGATTCTCAATGAGTGGAATCTCTTTGTTGGTAGTTAATAAGATGGATGATTATTGTTTCTTATTTTTGGTCATTGTTTTTGACTTTTTCATCTTTTCTGTTTCAGCTCGTCATGCTTCTAACCGGCTTAATCAAGAATAACTAGACGAAGTTGGCAGGAGGTTCTCCGAGGTTGGCCGAAAGACCTGGCCTGATCCTGAAGAGACTCAAACAAGAAAATCCGGTATGTTTGATCAGCCTTGTTTGCTTCCTTTACACAGCTATTTTCATGTTGAGTTTTTTTGTGTAGCATCCCAACTAAAGAAACATAAGGGGAAAACGAGGAAAGTCATTCCCTATATAGGCCCTCAGAGGGTGACAGGACCGGTGGCTCTGGCCGTTATGCAGCCTCCATATCTACTGCTTTCCCTAGATCGACTTCTAAGAGGGGAGATACACGATCCTCTAATGATGCCGAGAAGAAAAGGGCTGGGGAGGCTAAGAGACGTGGTGCCGAAAACAGATCAAAGAGGTCGGCGGACGATGCCGAGGCCTTGAAAAATAAGAATGCGTCCACGCCTGTAGTACCCCCGACGCGGACAACGGAAAATAGCCGAACCAGAGAGGCCATAAGATGTCAAATACCTCAAAAGGACTAGACGAGCTCATAGCCTGGCCGGTCCATCGGCGATATCCGACCCTCTCGACTAAGGCCTAAGGCTTTCCATCCCATACCCATGCCGAAATTTGTGTTGACGTAGACAATGTTGGATCTCCTAGGATCTAAGGGTTTGATATATTGAAATTACCAACCTCGTTCTTACCTAGAACTGACAGCGGAATGATTGGTGAACGAGATCAGTGAGCGACTCAGATGCTTCGCCTCTACCAGATACACACGCACACAAACCTGGAAACCAGGATGCTAGTGCCGGATCTATGGGATCTCTGAGTTTTGGTGTTTATGCCTCTTTAGTCAAGAAAGAGACGACGGCTAGAGTTCTAGGTCGAAACATTCATGTTTTATTCGACCTAGAATCACACTTGACGGGCCAGACTCGTTTGAGTCATAAAATCGAAAAGCCCTTTCGAAACCCGAACTGTGTCGACCGACACACATGCTGTGTCGATCGACACAACACCATTAACTCGATATTAATGTGTATCCAATACACATTAATATGATCATTACCATAATGATCATTCCCATGTTTTAGCTTCCAGTTTGCTTAGGTGTGTGACCCTATAGGATCATATAATACTGGCAGTAAGTCTACAACTTACAGATTGCAAGAGGCTTCTAGCAAAACATTGCAACCGCCCAGTATTATACGAATGTCTGATCTCGACACACAACTATCATCAGGAGTGAGTACAAGTGTGATTTCAGGACATTATCCCAACAATCTCCCACTTGTACTGGAATCATCAATTCCTATAATCCTTTAGTCTCTATATCTCGATTTGACATAAGGCAAGATTGATGTCATCCTTATTAAGCCAATATCGTGTTTATCGAACTCCTGATCTTATGCTGAACATTACAAACAACTGAACTACAGTTCGTTTGAGTGCGGCCACACATTTTCACAGTATTAAATCTTCGATAGGCCCTGAGATATTTATCTCCCGTTATTCAGGAGGGACAAATCTCATCTTGTTCCATCCCTATTTCAACGCACACTTCATGATATACTTGAACAGTGCCGTTATAGCCGCCAGTTACGGATCGACGTTTGACAAAGTCAAAGTGTACCAATTCATATGCCAGAAAGCATGATGAACTCAGGTCTAAGGACTATACTCTATAGTCGTAATGAGAACCTCTCATGACACATATATAACTATCCTGGAGACTTCTCATTAGCGGGTCATGTCCGATCATATGTTCACCAACATATATCTATGTGACTGACTGTGATACTCATATCATTGACTCCATGAAACTTAGTCAACAGTCACCTCACAATCTAGTCTCTCGCGGTTGTTATTGTCCCACTTTAACAACCTCGACTAAGGACACATCATAATTTATGTCATTTGTTACTTATAGGGTTTCATGATCAAGTCCTTAACTTGATGACCTATAATATGACATAAACTTATCTTGGGACCATTATTTAATTATCCAATAGTCAAATAATGTTGATGTCAGTTTTTTTCATAAACATGACCATATCATATCTATCTGAACATCATAACTAAACTAACTCCCACTAGAATCAAGACCAAGTCTTCAGATATCTAGTACCTACAGCAACAGAGTTTAACTTGTGCTTAGGTTGTGAGAGATGCTGCGGCGTTCTTGCTTGGAACCATTCCAATAAACCACACCTCTATTCTTTAATAAGCACTATTCTACGGTCCTCTGCTTGGAAACCTTTCCAACAGACAGTACCGTCACACAGGCAAAATGACATAACCGGGTGAGAACCGGGAATCATCTTTGTCCGTCCAACTACTCATAACTGATTCGTCTATTTCTCAGTTGTACAAGAATCTATCCTTAGTGTTTCTCAAACACTTGGGGATATTCCTTTACAACTGTCCAGTGACTCTTACTGGAACAAATTGGTATCTTCTCGTCATGCTTTATGCGTCAGCTGCATTTAGACGAGCGCATAATATGGCATTCATGATGGATTCTATTGCATAAGCAAAAGGAATCACACTCATAGACGTTAGCTCAGACAGTGTCCAATACACCTCTTCTTGCTAAGATCATTGCCATAAGACCTTTGGTGTGAAGTCATTCTTGGAATCATGCATATTGGAGCTGTCCAGTACCTTATAATCATAAGGATTCTGACACGATCCAATTAGCTCTTCTGATCCATCTCAATGGATCCATATTCCAAGAACTTACGCGACCTCTCCCATGTCCATCGTTAAATTTGACTTCCGACCCAAATCTTGACAAGACTTTAGCGTCAGAACGTCGTTCATGAGATTAAGTACGTTCTAAACATACAGTTTGAGAATTGCAACTACGCTCCCACTAGTTTACTTGTAAACGCATTGTTTCTATTTGTTCCTGATCGAGTCAAAGCCTTTGACCGTTTTAACAGAACATAGATTCCAACTCCAAGATGTTTGCTTCAATCTATGAATAGATTGGTGAAGCTAACATGCATACCCAGCCTATTTTTTGGAGTTGGGGCTCACCATCGCTTCTTTGAATTTCGCATGCTCGTCACTTTTCAATGATCATCAGATCACAGCAATCGGTCACGAGAAATCACTCTCGGGTTAGTGACGGATCCATTAGGATCAGCGAATTTCAGGCTCCACAGGTGTCGATCCTACAGCACTCTGTAGATCCAACCGCTGCTCTCCCTCAACAGGTTGAACAGCCTCCTGTGTTTCTCGAATTTCTTCGAGCTGTACTTTTACTCCCACTGTTCTTCTTGGAAAAACAGAGTTTCGAACAACAAAACTTTGTTCTCGGATTGGTTTCAAAAGTACCAAGCCTCGGTTTCCCTAGGACAACCAGCGAATCAGCACTTATCAGTTTTGGGTTCAAGTTAGTTTGATGACAACTGCCTTACACAAACCTTGCAATCCCAATTAATCAGAAAAACATATTTGGAAATCACCCAGTCCACATCCAATGTGGTGTTTTTCACTGATTCTGATAGAAAACTTATTTAGCGTAAACATGTTCATTTTAGAGCGTATTTTAAAAGAATAATGGAAGATTCATGTGACTCATCATTAATCGGAGCATATCCAATAAGATTCGATTCATTCTCTCAGAAACACCATTCAAGGTTTTCATGAGAGATGAGCTGTGAAATGACTTCACACTCACTTAGATGATCATCCAATTCTTGACTCAAGTATTTTCCTCCGCGATCTAATCGAGGATCTCAATACTTCTGTCAAATCGGTTCTATACTTCATTCTGAAACTCCTTTGATCATTCCAAAGGATTCTGACTCGTGTCTCATCAAATGAACACAGTCATACTTACTGAAGCCATCAATAAGTCAATGAAGTATTGAATTTTTCCTTTGGCACTAATGCTCATCGGGCTACATACATCAGTACATGTAAGGCCCAATAAGCCTCTGGCCCGTTTCTTTAGCTCTGCTAAAGAAGCCTTTAGTCACTTGGCCCAGCAAGCAGAATTCATGTCTCAATTGATTTACAATCAAATGAACCTGAAGCCCATAACTATGGAACTCCTGAAGCCGCTTCACTCTATTTGGTCAATATGACTATGCTAAGGAAAATCGAGTTCAAGTTATCAGACTTAAATCGTTTGGTATTTATGTTATATTCAAGTGTATATTGGTTTGAAATACAAAACCCATTTTTTCAAAAGGGGTGCTACCATATAATATTTCATTAAGATCAAAAGAGCAATACTTGTCTTTTATCAGAATGAAAAACATCCAAATTCTTTACAAGAAAATGAAAGACATCTCTGCACGAAGCAGGTACATAGTAGCAATTACTTAATTCAAAACCAAGCTTGAAAGGTTCCTATAAGTGGAGAATCTCTACGGCTTATGTAGCAACCATTGCTCCATACCAGACACGCAGTTCCACTTGTCCTTTCCTCAACGTTCTACCGTTGCTTAGGCCCTGAAGAAGAAGTACCATACATCTCCTTCATCTCTTGTGAATCTTCCAAGAATTTAATGCAATCTCTCTTCCAATGCCCATACTCATCACAGTAGAAGCACTTTCTAACACCAGATGGGCCGGACTTGGGCTTATAAGATGACACATGCTTATCCTGATTCCAAATCTGGACGGCCCTGTCTCTACCCTTGTCAACACAAGATTTCTCAAATCTTTTACCCTTTATGATGTTTTGCTCAGCTGTTTTGAGCATGCCATGCAGCTCAGTCAACGTCTTCGTCAAGTTATTCTTGATATAGTTTTTGACAAACTTATCATAACTAGACGGCAGTGACTGCAGAATGATGTCTGTAGCCAACTCTAAGCTGACAGGACAATCCAGTTTCCCCAGGTTATCAACGTAACCCATCATTTTAATGACATGAGGACTTACTGGAACATCCTCTGGTAGTCTGCACCCAGTGAGAGACTTCACCATCTGGAATCTCTCAACTCGTGCCAGATCCTGAAACTTCAGTTTCAAGCTGGTGATCATCTCTATTGGCGACTCCATGTTCTCGTATTGACTCTTTAAGTCTGATACCATGGTAGCCAACATCAGACCACGCACATCTACCACATCAATATAATGCTTATTCCAAGCATTATACGCTGCATTCGAGCGATTGGCCCCAAGCCTTTCTTGAAGAGCTTTCTCAAGGACATAGTCCTTACTCTCCTGCTTGAGGATTAATCTCAAATTGCGATACCAATTCAGGAAATTTGACCCATTTAACTTGTCATTCTCAGGGACGGGTCGTAACGAGAAGGTAGTTTTAGACATAGGCTGAAAATTTTAATCAAAGAAAATTTTAGTTATAATTTCAGGAAATGAGGAATCTTATCCAATAAGAAAACTCGCATTATATTCAAACAATGTTTCCTCTATGAATATAATAATCCAAGATCCATACATCACTAAAATCTGAGTGGACAACTCGTCATCACCCAGATTTTAGTAATCTAGGTAAGCAAATCATTGCTAAATGCACCCAATACAACTCTTGGTCGCAGATAAGACAATCCATGTCCTATATACTCTGATGTCTCTGGGCCCAGAACTTCTGATAGCCCAGTCAAGTAAACCAATCTCTTCTGTCTTGTGATCATTGACAGTCGCACTGCAAGTCTGTCAATGACCACCTGCCTTACTCATGTTGTAGTGGATACCAAGGACTCCAAGACTATCCAACAAACGACACGAGTCTTGACAGTGACAAGATTGGGCAAGACATCAAGGTCACTTGATATTTAGTTGAAGAAATGGAACTTTAAAAGATTAGTAATTCAATCTCTTTGGTCACGTAATTTTAGATGTCAAGCACTGCAAGACCATCAACGTTACTATCTGCCTTACTCACGTAATTGTGGATACCAAGCTCTTGGCAAGAATATCCAACAACGAAACGAGTCTTGACAGTTGACCTTATTGAAACTAAGCTTTGATCTAACACACATCCAATGTGTATTAGACAGGTTTAGAACGTTTTACTTCTAATTTTAAATAAGTTTTAATAGTTCTAATTTCAGTGGGTTAGGTCATTCGGTTCGGCTTCTTAATCATATGGTTCAAAACCAAACGATTACGGTTCGCATCGTCACCATATGCGTCGACTGACACACTTGGTCGACTCTTGATATGCAACCTTAAGATTATTCGAGATAACCGGTCAAATCCAATTTAACCAGTTCATCTAATCGAACCGATTCAATCAGTTTTAACTAATCGCGATAACCGGTTCAATCCAATTGAACCGACTTATCCAATCAAACTGATCTTAACCAATTAAATCGGTTTATTCTAATTGAGATAACCAGTCCAATTCAATTGAACCAATTCATCCAATTTAAACCGATCTTATCTGCCTTAACCAAGCATGATAACCAGTTCAATCCAATTGAACCAATTCAACCAATCGTAAGGCTTGCGTCGACCGACATTAAACTTGTGTCGATCGACACAGTAGAGTATTAGGGATTTTGAATTAAACCGACATAACCATGCGGGATAACCAGTTCAATCCAATTGAACCGATAATCTGTGTCGACCGATGCACCCAGTGTGTCGATCGACACAGTGCAATTTCAAATCTTTCGCATTTTAGCGGTGTATTGACCGACACACCCAGTGCGTCGATCGATGCTGTGCGAAAACCCTAATATCTTTTACGAGTTTTCGCGATGTGTCGACCGACACAAGCTTAGTGTCGATCGACACCATGCGACAAACCCTAAAGTTATTTACGCGTTTTCGCTCTGTGTCGACCGACACACGCTTAGTGTCGATCGACACGCTGCGAAAACCCTAAATTTTATTTATGCGTTTTCGCCCTGTGTCGACCGACACACGCTTTGTGTCGATCGACACGCTGCGAAAACGCAGACATCGTATTTTCAACAGAGGTTCTAATCCGAGATTAACAACATGAAAACGCGATTTTGCAAGCAACAATCAATTCAATAACATCAGTATTCGAATTCAGTGCTTCAGATTCAATAGACTAAACCCTAAACATCTCTGATACCACTGTTGGATCTCCTAGGATCTAAGGGTTTGATATATTGAAATTACCAACCTCGTTCTTACCTAGAACTGGCAGCGGAATGATTGGTGAACGAGATCAGTGAGCGACTCAGATGCTTCGCCTCTACCAGATACACACGCACACAAACCTGGAAACCGGGATGCTAGTGCCGGATCTATGGGATCTCTGAGTTTTGGTGTTTCTGCCTCTTTAGTCAAGAAAGAGACGACGACCAGAGTTTTAGGTCGAAACATTCATGTTTTATTCGACCTAGAATCACACTTGACGGGCCAGACTCGTTTGAGTCATAAAATCGAAAAGCCCTTTCGAAACCCGAACTGTGTCGACCGACACACATGCTGTGTCGATCGACACAACACCATTAACTCGATATTAATGTGTATCCAATACACATTAATATGATCATTACCATAATGATCATTCCCATGTTTTATCTTCCAGTTTGCTTAGGTGTGTGACCCTATAGGATCATATAATACTGGCAGTAAGTCTACAACTTACAGATTGCAAGAGGCTTCTAGCAAAACATTGCAACCGCCCAGTATTATACGAATGTCTGATCTCGACACACAACTATCATCAGGAGTGAGTACAAGTGTGATTTCAGGACACTATCCCAACAGACAAAGTCACATATCATTAGGTGATAGAGATTTTGTATTTCAGAAAATATGTGTACCTCGCAAATATTAAGTACATATATCATTAGCTAGTCCGGAATCACCAAACAACGTTATCTCAAAAACGTAATATTCACGAAATGCATATTGAGATTTGTAGGAGTCCAAACTCCACTAGAATGCATTAGTGCCCCAACCCGTCCCTATAACCGAAGCAGAATGCAACAAGCAACTCGCACATGTATCAAAATGCAATATTAACGATATGCACAAAGCTGAAGCATATAATTAACCATGCAAAACATGACTTAGATCATGAATGCATAACAATGCTAGATATACAAGACTCAACACAATGCTTAACACGATCCCTACCGTGAATGCCACAAACGCCAAGACGCGCTAGACTCATCAAACCTCGTTCTCATGCATGGGCCTTAATGTGTCGAACTCGTCTATCGCATGGTCGCCTTGAACCACTCGCGCCTAATAACCACAAAGGATCACAGACCGAAACTTCACTTTACCCGAAACGGGGTATAAACCACACATACAATCATAAACACAATTTTTGTAAACCTCGTTCCATGCACCATTATTATATCGGATTAAGACGGCACCGCCGTGCTTATCTTAATCATCTTGCATTACAAACATTAGTATGGCACGCAACCGGATTTAAGAACAACTGGTCCTCATGCAACACTCAAAGCATGAATAACGTACCAAGCATGTTACAATAAATCAATAGTTCTACGCGGTAACCCGACATGCTTGTAAACGGTTACCCGACATGCTTATAAGTGGTTACCCGACACGCTTGTAAAACCGTAATCAATATCATGCATGCTTAAGCATAAATAAAAGTTATGCTAAACTACCAACATATGCATGCAGAATATAAATGAGTCATAAGGTTAAATCGATCCCAAAATTTAAACCTTAAACCCGATCCTGCAACTTAAACCTTTAGTCCTAGCTATCAGGACACACTAAGATTTTTGGTGCGAACGGAGTTTGGTTCACGAAGCACCACGGTTCTTCAGAACTTGGTTCACCTTTCCTACAGTCAAAGTACTCTTAATATGCCTCCCTCAAGGTCAGGACGCTCAACCCTCGTTTCACGATCGATCGGGGCTCGATTTCTCCTTACAGATCACTTTCTCTCACTAACCCGTTTTCTCTCATTCGATCTCTAAGTTTTTGATTTGAGAGTGGTTATTGTATGTTTTAAAATATAGAGAGGGGTCCTATTTATAGTAAAACCAAATCTGGTGGTGGCGGCTATTAGCCAGCGTCCGGTTGGTTGTTTCCAGTGGCAAACATGTGTCACAACACCTCATCGTCACTTAGCTACGTCCCGGCGACGACATGCAGTCGCTTACATGTGCGGCGACTCATGGCGACTTCCGGCCACGACATAAGGTCGTCGTCATGCGTGGCAACACCTTCTCCCATCCTGCTTGCTTAATCCACCTGCCTGACTTCTTGTATACTGACACCTCGTGCTTGGTATCTGGCCAATCCATGGGCCAAAATTTTCAATTGGCCGCTCGTCGTTCAAGCAGCACGTTCACTCTCGATGATCGTAAGACTTCGGGCCAACAACTGACCTTACCCAGGCTTCTAAGTCAGCTTGACGGCACTAGGTTACTAGTGGTCTTTGGTTTAACGGTTTAGTCTATCGATCATCTTTGGCCTAACTCGTTTCCTTCGAGTTTAAACGTGGCCAATGCTGTGAATAGTCGTCTTCTTTATTCTTGGGCACTTCTTCATCCTTCAGAGATCCCCAATACCTTGTCCGATCTCACTTAGTCAATTTCTTCTTTCCTTTCTTATTTACTTCGTTGAACGGGGCATAACATTCTCCCCCTCTCATTAGAATTCGTCCTTGAATTCCAATATTGTAAAATCGTCCTTGGCTTCCTTAGTCTCATCTCGTCTAGTACTCTTTATGTCATTTTTCACATTGCGGCACTTCATACATTTCCTCCGTAAGTTATGCTTCTACGTGAGTCTTGAGGTAGCACTCGTGGTGCTCGTTCTTCCTATGTATTCTTTGGTCTCTCGCCTCTCCCTTGGTACTTTTATGAGGTACTCTGGATCCTCAGTCGGCCTTTACTCATCCTTGGGTTTTGGCCACTCGTTCTACTTTTGGTCGTCTTACTCATCCGAAACCATCTCGGCCTTCCACGGATCTTGAGGTCGTGATCCGTGGTAAACTTCATCCACCTTCCTTGTCGTGGATTCAGATCAGTCTGAGTAATGTGGTACTCAAGACTTTTGTGATCCGTGAAACACTTGGATGCTTTCACCGTACCGATATGCCTTCCCAAATTTTACGTGCAAAAACTACGGCCGCCGTTCCCAGATCATGGACATGGTAGTTCTTCTCGTGCTTCCTCAGCTGTCGTGAAGCAGATACAATCATTCTTCCTTTCTGCATTGGGATGCCTCCCAATATAACTAGCAAAGGTTCCCAAGCATACATCGTAAGTTTTACAGGGGCTCAAGTAGAGTTAACACCAGCGCGGTTGTTAACATTTTCTTGAATCTTGAGTATGCATCCTTCATCTCTTCATTTTGTACCAACGGGACTTCCTCACCCACAAGTCTGGTCCAAGTCTTGGCAATCGTCGAGAATCCCTTGACGATTTTGCGGATAACCCGGGAAGACTTCATATTCCCGTTGTTGTGGCACGTTGTGCCCATTGCCGTATGTCCGAAATCTTCCCTGGATCCGCGGAAATTCCTTGTCCCGGTACTCGATTTCCTCTCTCCCGTTTCCAGAACCAACATTTGCTAGCCCTAGCATTTATCCTCTTCTCCCACAATTTCTTCAACACTTTCACCAAGTGTTCCACGTACTCATCCTTGGTTCTTGAATAGATCATGATGTCGTCGATGCATATCATCACGAAGCCATCCAAATCATCGTGAAACCCTTTGTTCATTAACCACTCGAATACTGTCAGAGCATTTAATCTGTAAGGCATAACAACGAACTTGTACTGTCCGTCCAGAGTGTTGAATGTTGTCTTTACCACGTCCTTCTCCGCGATAGGTATTTGGTGATATCCTAACACCAAAACTATCTCGGAGAACCAACTAGTAATTCATAGCTCATTCAACGACTCATCGATCCTAGGAAGAGATCGCGATGTCGTTGATCCCGCCGTAACCTAACGTAAAATCTCTCGTGAAAAATCAACTACCTCCCCAAAGTTGATCCACCAACTCATCGCTGTTAATCTCGCAGTGGTGAACACATAGCCTCATGTTGCCGCCCTTTTGCACCCACCAAGGTTTTACCTATAAATGACATGCTCGAGTAACGGCTTTGGTGCTGGGCGTTTAGGATATATGTACTAAAAGGCTTACTACTTTTCATCATAAGGTTCTGGGGAAAGCACTTCTTCCAGTTAACCTAAGGATCTCTCACCAAAACTAACCATGTTAGGAAATACTATCTTTAATATATAATTTAAATGAACTCAATTAAAAACAGTTTTTATATATCATAAAATTGTTAGTTCACACATATTTACACAAAGCTACACATCCGGGTCTTTCTAACGTTGCACACACTTACAAGCGTTAACCCGTCTATATACATAACTAGTGTATACCATCACACACACAAAAAACATATATATTACATATGCATCATTTTCTGAATCATTTTCTTCATAGCAAAGCGATGTTGACCTTCACCTTTATCCTTTGAATCGTTTCTCGAATTCCTATTCTAGTTGTTTGTGGGTTATGTGGATTTTATGTGACTACCTGCAATATTCTTAATTTCTTCCTCATGAAGTGCAAAAGATGACGCTCGATGGAGAGCGTCATCAAGAGAGACTACAAATTTAACTGCGAGCTCCTTACAGAATTTGGAAGTGTATCAAAGTCCATGTATGAGTGCTATGAGGGCTACGAATTCATTTGGGTTTGTGATATTAGCTCTGCCTCTTTAAACCTGTCTATGAAGCTTCTAAGGGATTCATCTCGAGCTTGATAGATTTCCCAAATATCGGCCTCTAAGGCTTGTTCCAGTATGTACACCGAGTAGTGTTTAAGGAAAGCCAAGGCGAACTGGTTAAAGTTGTCTATAGAATTTTCTTCCAAGGCTGCAAACCATTCTAAACCGGGTCCGGCTAAAATTTCAGAAAGGAAACATCAGTGGCCGGATTCTTTCTCGTAATCGTTTAGATTCACACGAGCTATCGCTAATCTGAATGTTCTTATATGATCTCAAGGATCACATTTTCCAAAGTATTATGGAAAATTAATTTTAGATGCATCTGGGATGCGAGCGTTAGCGATCCTATCCGTGAAGGGAGTTCGTCGAGTTTCCTCGATTATCCTGTCAGTATCAGGAGCTGAGCTTATGTTTAACTGAACTCGATTTTTCATTTGTTGCAGCTCAACTTTTGTGTGATAAACATATCTTTGGAAAGATTTGCGATCGATCACGCCTTGGTTGTCAGCAGTGTGATAATTCAGCCCGTTTGGTTTACCATTTTCTTGACTGCTCCCTGTTTGGGGAGGTCTAAAGTCGAATTGAGTTTCAGAATTTTACCGTTGGGGAGCTCTGGAGGTTGTCTCGATGTGGAAGGGATGTCACACACTCTAGGCCATTGGGACATGGATAGTTCATACCCTGGAGGCAAAAGTGGTGGAGAGGGAAGACGCGTTGGATGGTCTGTTGTTACCATCATCGTTTGAGTTTGTAAAGTTCGTAGTTAATGATGGCAATATCGTAAAAGAAGGAGGTGTCGGATACCCCAGTTCACACTGAGGTAGTGAACTGTCTCGAGGAGTCAGGACTGGCGTAGATCCTAGAGAAGTTCAGACGTGATCACGGAGGCAGATTTCTTCCACTGGTGAGGAGTCTTGTCCCGTTAGGAACTTGGGATTGGGAGATTCCGGTGAGTCTTTTTGAGAGATCTTGTTCTTGTCGGTTAATCTGAGCTAATAAAGCTTGAGTTGTTGATTTATGTATTTGGGCCTTGTCAACTAACGTTGAGAGCATGCTCTGGATCTTGGCCAGATCGTTAAGAATATACCTTGTAGGGGCTGTGAATTGCGGAAAGACAGGCCTGAGGTATGTTCTTGTCAAGGTTCGTGCCTGACCAGTAGGATTTTTGTCGGATATTATCCACACTCGAGGGTTTCTGCGATCAGTGGCAAATGTGCTCCTATTGGGGAGATTATCTCCAACCATGGTGCTAGATCGCAGCAGGGCTGAATCCGTGACAGCGCCTGAGGGAGGAGTCGTGTTTCCAGAGCCTATCAATTATGTTCCCCTAGGAGCTTCGACCGTTGGGGTCAATTGATCGATATCTATTGTGACTGGTCGTTTCGAGCCAGCTTTCATGAGTTCTGTTTGTTCAACACCCATTTCGTTTTTTGATATCTTTTATAGAATCAATCTGATGGAGGATACTATGATCGTCCCTATAGATGGCCCCAAATGTGGATCCGAAAATCCACAGTAGAGATTTATGATTTAAAGGGGATTTTCGTAGGGCTAGCACCTCAAAGATCACATGATGCTTCAAAGAACTATCTAAAATAAACAATGGGTTTCGTAATTATCTTACAAATGAGATCTCAAGAGAGTGTACAGTGAGCTCGTAGTGTTGTATTTATGTGTAAAATAGGGGAAAAAGAAGGTCCATGATTTAAAGCCATTGAACTCCTTTTATAGCCTTCATGACGAGCTCTCCATCTGTATATCTCATGATCCTCTCATTGGGAAGACCTCCTTGATCTCCGGAATGTAGATTTGATCTCAGAGTGATCCGTTTAACTAAACCAGCTCGACGGTTGACTTAAATATCGGGCACATCCTTCCTTGATATGCGTCGTTTTCCATTTGATAAGGCGGATATATAATGGGCTTCGGTTTGGTCCGGATTAATGTCTTTATTGTCGATATGTTTATGCGATAAGGCCAGTGGGCCTTATCGGCCCAAATCCGAGTGCGGATTTTGGTACCAATAATTGTCATTCTGCCGACGTAGATTTGGAGCTTGATTGTGCCTACTTTCATGGTCTGATCCCCGTCGAATACAATAAGTATACAAGAGATTTTGCAGTCTCCGATAAGGATATCTACTACCAAGAATTATGTGGTACATCGAGTACGATTGCATAGGCCTCAGTAAATAGCAGGGGTGTTCCTTCTTTGATAGCAAGAGGATTTTGCTTGGTCGTTGTGTCCTTTTGGTCGTACTCTTTTATTGATCGTACCGAGTCCTAACAAAGCTGCAAACCACCTATAATCATGTTGACTTGTCGGCGAGGTTGCGGTGCCGCTCTCCCATCATCTTCCTCATCTTGGGCTAGTCTATTGATATATCATGGTTTTTACCTGTTTTAAGCCATGATATAAGTATATATTCGAGTCTTTTGTAAAGTCTTTCGAGTCTTTTCAGGTTTTTATTAGGTACATGCACATTTGGAGGATTTTGGAAGATGACTATCTCGGAGCGACTTAAGCGTCGATCGATGCTGCCTTGACGTCGATCGATGCAGACCCGCGACCAGCTCATTAATGAGATATTTCAAGATTTGCAGTTTTGTCCCAGAAACTTCTAGTATTTACAAAAGAGACCCAAGACGTGATTAGCACTTTATAATTAGGTTTTTGGTGTTTTGTTGAGATTACACATTCATACTTTTAGCTAGAGAGAGTTTGAGAGCTTGGGGCTGATCATACCTTGTATTGCTTTTGGAGAAGATTTCGAACCCCTCTTATTTCTCTACTATTTTATTTATGCAATCTATTCATATTATGATTTGTGATTCATTGATCATGTCTGAGTAGATTCATAGTTAGGTTTAGGGATTCTCATTAGGGATTTCATGACTTGCTAGATTAATCAATCAGTTAAGGATTCATAACTTGATTAGTTCTTCAACCTCAATTGTGCTTAATACTAGTTTATAATCTGATTACTTAGAATCTAGACTTAGGATTTATAAATTGACACGAAATTGTGATTTAGGATCTGATCTATTTAGGTTGAGCAATTTAATTATCTGCAAAGAAATTTGGTTTAATTGAATTGTGAAAAAATCAAACTTGCACTTAAGGCTAGTTTAATCTGTTAGGAATTGCAAAGAAATTTGGATTTCTAGGGTTTAGACTTAGTGAATTCTCGCAACGAAAGTTGGTTAGTTCTACACCTGTGTTTGAGTTATAGAACCGTGCTTAATTTGATCATGACTGATAATTGATCGGCATGTCTTGATTTCCTGAGAACTCTCTAGACTTAGCGCTTTTAGTATATTGATAAAACAAACTGACTTGCTATCTGATTTAGTTTCTACTTAGTTTATTATTTATGATTTGCAACACCTAGCTTAATTTGAAGTTCTATAATATATCGTAAGATTTCTTGAGTCTATGTGGATTCGACCCCTACATACTACATTTTCCTGTGCACTTGCAGTGTAACTTAGGGAAGTAAACTCTGAGCATATCAAGTTTTTGGCGCCGTTGCCGGGGACTCTTTTGAGTTCGGTAGATTTGAATTTAGAGTTTAGACTAGGTTTTTCGTTTCTGTTTTTGGTTACTAATTTCTGTATTTCTTTCTGCCTTTGCGTGTTTCAGGTTTGACGCTTTGCATCGATCGACACTCTTTTGAATCGATCGACACAACGCGATACTCGTACTGAATCGATCGACGTGGTCCTGTGCATCGATCGACGCTTGACGATTACCGACGGTTTATGCATAATCGCGCGACCAGAAGTAATACGGACAAGAAACTCGTAAATCTCAAAGTTGGGGAACTTGCAAGGTTGGAAAGAACGAACATGAAGGCTTAAAGACCAGTTAAGATGGCTAATGTGAACGCGCCTTTGATTTTGATTCGAGATTCTGAAGGTGTTCTGAGGGATTTGCAGAACAATCCTTATAGTGCTCAGGGGCATAGGATTGATGCTGAAGGTAATGTGATTGAACATCACATTATTCAGCCTGAGCAAGAAGCTCAAGGTGGAGGAGCAGATGGGCAAGGAAATCCACGAGATGAAGAGCCACCTAGAGCACCAAATCCACCTAGAGCACCAGAGCCTCCTGCTAGGAGGACACTAGCTGATTACAACAGGCCTGATGAGTTATACGCTAATAGGTCTACGATTGTACTTCCTACTTTTCCGCGGAATGATTTTGAGCTGAAGAATTCCTACTACTCACTTGTGGGACATCACGTTTTCTGTGGACTCCCGCATGAGCAGCCTATGGATCACATAGAGGACTTTGAGTCCTTAGTCACTGGGATGAAGCATAATTGAGTGAGCTATGACTACTTACACTGCAAGATTTTTTCCTCACTCTCTTGGAGGAGAAGCTACTAATTGGCTGAAGCAGATTCCACCTGGGACTCTGACTACTTAGGATGCAGTGGAGAAGAAGTTTCTACGATATTTCTATGATGATGCTAGATCCGATCAGCTTAGACAGGATCTCTTGACTTTCAAGCAGGGATCTACAAAGCCTATGAAGGCAACTTGGGTGAGATTCAGGATGTACCAGAGAGATTGTTCTCATCATGGTTTCTCTGAGGTTCAGCTGCTTGGCATTTTCTTCAGAGGAGTTGATTTGTGGTATCATATGGCTCTAGATGCAGCAAGTAATGGGAATTTCAACACTAAGTCTCCAGAGGAAGCTAAGGAGCTGACTGAGAACTTGGTTACTAGTAATAGTGTCAAGAATGCTGATATAGAGAGAAAGAAGTCTGGTGGGAAAGCTGATAGCTCACAGATAGCTGAGATGAAGAACAAGATTGACTTTGTTCATAGTTTTCTTACTGGGAAGAAGAGTGTTCACTTTGCTCAGGATGTGAAGAATTTGAGGCTGATGAAGGGTGCGAAGAAGAAGATGTGAACTATGTTGGTGGGACTGGTTTTCAGGGCAACAAATTTGGAAATCAACAAGGCAGAGGTGGCTACAATGGAATGGGTCAGAGAAGTACCTTCACAAGTAATCAAAACTTTTCTGATTTCACTCCTAAGCCTTAGTACCATCAGAGTACTAGCAGCCCTGGAAACAACACTACAAGCTTCACCAGGAACTATGGATCTTCATCATATCAGTCTGCTCCTCCTCAAAATGAGTAGAATGATAAGATGATGGGAATGTTGGAGCAGCTTTTAGAGGGACAGCAGAAGAGTACAGTGAACTTTAATGGGAAAATAGATGCTATGTACTTGGATCTCAATGGGAAGATAGATGCCTTGAGCACTCATGTGAAGAAGTTGGATGTTCAAGTTGCACAGACTGTTGGGTCTGTTAAGAGGCAAGATGGATCTCTCCCTGGATGAACTGATGCAAATCCTAAGTAACAGTGCAATGCAGTCACGTTGAGAAGTGGTAAAGAGGTCGCTCCTGCTCAGAAAAAGCAGCTAAGTTTGGAGAAAATCGTCGAGATTGAAGAAATGGAAGATGAGATCCGTGAGTTTCGCACTGCGACAATCGATGCACCTCAACATCGATCGACGTAGATCGTAAATGACGACAGTGAGCCTAAGCTCAAGGCATAGATAACTACGAAATCGACTAGCATCGATCGACGCAACACTAATGTCGATCGATGCAAAGCGATCCCTGAGAGTTCAAACGCATAAAAGCTGAAGAAAGCTGATGATAGGGTATACAAGCCTAAAGTTCCCTTTCCTAAGAACCCCAGGAAGTCTAAGTACGAGAGGCAGCTAGCCAAATTCAAGGAGATCATGAACAAGGTGTTGATTGAAATGCCTTTGATTGATTCTCTAAAGACTACTCCTGTGATGAGAAGATGTCTTAAGGACATGCTTGCTGGTAACATGACCGACGAGGAGACTGTAATGATGATCATAGAGGTGTGTAGTGCTGTGATTCAAGGCAGGATTCCAGAGAACTTGAAGGATCCAGGAAGCTTTGTGTTAGATTGTGGCATCTACAAGGATATATTTGAGAGGTCACTATGTGACCTTGGTTCTAGTGTGAACCTTATACCTTACTCTGTTGCTGAAGACTTGGGATGACAGACTTTATGCCTACTAGGATCTCATTAGTCCTAGGTGACAGAACAGTCAGGATTCCTGAAGGAGTGCTGGAAGAAGTGCCAATCATGATTGGTAACTGTGTGATTCCTACTGACTTTGTGGTTCTGCAGTATGGAGTGGAACCAAATGATCCATTGATTTTGGGTAGACCATTCCTAGCTACCGCTGGTGCAATTATTGACTGTAAGAGAGGGACAATAATTCTGAATGTAGGTGATATGAAGATGAGTTTTGATATGGACAAGCTGGTGAAGAGACCAACCATCGACGGACAAACCTTCTATGTTGATACTCTCAGTGATTTGGCTGCAGATTTCTTTCATAAGACACATGCTGAGGACCCACTGAAAAGAGCTCTGCTAAGCTCAGTATTGGAACTAGAGCATCTGCAAGATGAGCCTGCAATCTGCTATGCGAGGCTGATGGATTATACAGAGCAAGTGATGCAGCTGGATGTGCCGAACGAGCCCCTGCATCGATCGACGCCACTCGTGCATCAATCAAAGCAAGTCGTGAGCGATTGGACAGAAGAAAAAGCCCCGAAAATTGAGCTCAAACAGCTTATATCCGTGCTAAGTTACGCTTTTCTTGGACCTAATTAGACCTATCCAGTGATTGTTAATGCTTATTTGAACAACGCAGAGCTCACTTTACTGTTAACCAAGCTACGCAAGTATCGCAAGGCTCTTGGCTATTCTCTTGATTACATTTCAGGTATCTCTCTGGAGCTGTGGATGCATAGGATACATCTTGAGGATGAGACTAAGACATATGTTGAGCATCAGAGAAGGCTGAATCCTAATCTAAAGGAGGTAATGAAGAAGGAGATTATGAAGCTACTAGATGCTAGGATCATCTATCCTATCTTTGACAGTGAGTGGGTTAGTCCAGTTCATGTTGTGCCTAAGAAAGGAGGTGTCACAGTGGTGACGAATGAGAAGAATGAGTTGATTCCTACAAGGACTGTGACTGGACATCGGATGTGCATAGACTACATGAAGTTTAATGCTGCGACCAGGAAGGATCATTTCTCCTTGCCTTTTCTTGATCAGATGCTGGAGAGGTTAGCTAATCACCCTTACTATTGCTTCCTCGATGGGTACTCTGGCTTCTTTCAGATTCCCATCCATCCAGAGGATCAGGGGAAGACTACTTTTACATGTCCCTATGGCACTTTTGCATACCGCAAAATGACTTTTGGACTTTATAATGCACCAGCCACCTTCCAGAGATGTATGATGTTCATTTTCACTGATATGATTGAGGACTTTATGGAGGTGTTTATGGATAACTTTTCTGTCTACGGGTCATCTTATCATGAGTGCTTAGATAATCTGTGCAAAGTGCTAGCTAGATGTGAGGAGAAGAATTTGGTTCTTAATTGGGAGAAGTGTCATTTCATGGTCACAGATGGCATTGTTCTTGGCAACAGAGTATCTGAAGCATGGATCGAAGTAGACCACGCTAAGATTGAGGTTATGACCAGCCTTCAGGCGCCTGATTCTGTGAAGTCTGTGAGGAGCATTCTTGGACATGATGGGTTCTACAGAAGGTTCATCAGAGATTTCAGTAAGATTGCTAGACCACTAACTTCTTTGCTGTGTAAGGATGTAACATTTGAGTTCAATGCAGTTTGCGAGACTGCATTTGAACAGATCAAGCAAGCATTAGTGAGTGCTCTTATAGTGCAGCCACCAAATTGGGATTTGCCTTTTGAGGTTATGTGCGATGCAAGTGATTTTGCTGTAGGAGCTGTTCAGGGGCAGAGGAAGAATAAGAAGCTTCATGCTATCTATTATGCCAGCAGAACACTAGATTATGCGCAGAGGAACTATGCCACTACAGAGAATGAGTTGTTGGCAGTTGTCTTTGCCTTTGAGAAATTTCGCCCCTACCTTTTTGGATCTAAGGTGATAGTGCACACTGATCATTCAGCTCTGAAGTACCTGATGCAGAAGAAAGATGATAAGCCAAGATTGTTGAGACGGATTCCGCTACTTCAAGAGTTTGACATTGAGGTTAAGGATAAGAAGGGGGTTTGAAAATGGAGTTGCTGACCATCTGTCAAGGATTAGGGTTGATGAAGATGTTCCTATTAATGATTTCTTGCCTGAGGAGAACTTCAACTTGATTGAGACAGTGTTTAGGACGGATTTAGACAGGAAGATGCAGAACTGTCGGATATGTGCACTGCGTCGATCGATGCCACCTCGGCAACGATCGATGCAGGTATCGGGATTGAATCGATCGACGCGGACCTTTGCGTCGATTGACACAATGTGCCTATGAACCCAAAACCTCTAAAGGTTCAGATTGGACACTACAACATCGATCTTTATGCTGTCGCGACGACCAATCGGCCCTGGTTTGCGGATATTGCTAATTACCTGGCTGCAGAGACTGAACCAGATGAGCTTAAGGGGTATGCTAAGAAGAGGTTTTTCAGAGAGCTAAGGAGATACTATTGGGATGAGCCCTATCTTTACAAGCATTGTTCGGATGGTATTTATAGGAGATGAATTGCAGAATCAGAGGTTCTAGATAATTTATTTCACTGCCATGGATCAGATTATGTTGAACACTTTGCTACTTTCAAGACTGTGTCTAAGGTTCTGCAAGCAGGCTTCTGGTGGCCTACTATGTTCATAGACGCTCATACCTTTGTATCTCAGTGCGATGCCTGTCAGAGGAGAGGGAAGATCAGTAAGAAGCATGAGATGCCTCAAAACTTCATCCTTGAGGTTGAGGTTTTTGATTGCTGGGGCATTGATTTCATGGGTCCTTTTCCCTCATCTCATGGGAATAAGTTCATTTTGGTTGATGTGGACTATGTGTCTAAGTGGGTAGAAGCAATAGCTAGTCCAACCAATGACTCTTCGGTGGTTCTTAAGCTGTTTAAGACCATCATTTTCCTTATATTTGGAGTACCTCGGATCGTGATAAATGATGGAGGATCTCTTTTCATCAACAAAGTCTTTGAGAAGCTGCTACAGAAGCATGGTGTTCATCATCGAGTTTCTACTCCTTATCATCCTCAAACTAGTGGGCAAGTTGAGGTCTCTAACAGACAGATCAAGTAAATCTTGGAGAAGACATTTGGGAAGACAAGGAAGGATTGGTCTGCAAAGCTGAATAATGCGTTATGGGCCTATAGGACAACGTTTAAGACGCCACTTGGGACTACACCGTTTCATCTTCTGTATGGGAAAGCCTGCCATCTTCCGGTTGAGCTTGATCACAAGGCAGCATGGACTGTGAAGCAGATGAACTTTGATCTTAAGTCTGCAGCAGAGAGGAGATTGGTGCAGCTGAATGAGTTGGATTAGATTAGGCATCATGCCTATGAGAACTCAAAGTTGTACAAGGAGAGGACCAAGGCATATCATGACAGGAAGATTGTCTCCAGACACTTTGAGCCTAATGATCATGTACTTTTGTATAACTCACGTTTTCAATTGTTTCCAGGTAAGCTTTGTTCTAGGTGGTCTGGTCCTTTCACAATCAAATCAAGGAGGTGCATCCATATGGTGCTGTTGTGCTTATCAACTCAGAAGGAAAGGAATTTACTGTCAATGGACAGCGGGTGAAGCACTATTGGGCTAAGGCTGAGATTCTAAGAGGACAGATTCAGCCTATGGATGATGCACCCTCTGCTTGATCGCAGAACAATCAAGCTAGTGACGTTAAAAGAGCGCTGAGTGGGAGGCAACCCACTGATAGGCCTGTACATACTCATTTTGGTGTTTTTGTTAGGATTTTACGTTTGTTTTTCGTTTTTGGTGTTTTTGGTCAACATATACGAAGTCTGGAAACTGGTAAATCGAATTGCGTCGATCGTTGCGGTCCTTTGCAACGATCGATGCAGGTGGAAAAATTACGAAGAAGGGAAATCGCATTGCGTCGATCGTTGCGGTCCTGTGCAACGATCGATGCAGTGTGAATCATACGAAAGGAGATCATAGTGTGTTGATCGTCGCGATCCTGTGCAACGATCGACACACCCGGTTAAAATTGAAATTAAAGGTAAGTGCTCTAAACCGAAAATCCGATTGGTTCAACCAATCACGATTTGCGATGATCGTTGCAACCCCTGCGACGATCGAGGTAAGTGCCTTTAACCTTTCTTCTTCTTCTTCCTTCCTCATTTCTTCATTTCGCCGAGAGCGAACCCTAAATCTCCATTTCCCCTAACTCCTTCGATTCTCACTCGTTTTCATCGATTCCAAAGCCTATTTCGCTTGATTTCTTATCCTCTTTCCATTTCTATCACTCATTTGCACCGGTTTTAAGATATGTGTCCCTAATCCCTTGTTTCTATTTTTGACCCAAAGGTATAAAAATCAAATTTTGTCATGATTTACTTGTTTTGATGATGTATTGATACATGATTAAGCTTGCTAGTGATGATTTTGTGTTGCCTTAGTACATGCATTGACAGATTTCACAAGTTTTCAGAGAATCACTGATTCGATGAAGAACACTTGCGATTCTCTGATTTAGGGAGAATGTTTGACTGATTTGATGCAATTGACAATGTTTTGCTGCTAATGATGGTTGATTGAGATGATGGACATTGATATAATTGCGTTTGTTGATCTTAGAGCCTTGGCTTAATTACAAGTTTGGTTTTCTTGTGTCTTTGATCGCAGATGGCATTGAGGAAGAGGAGGAATGTTTCTGCTGCTGATGAACCTCATGCTGATTGGTTCGTACGCTCTTCACCTCTGCATGCACCTTACACGGGAATTCTTGGCGCTATACATGCTCCTTGGCCTAAGGCAGAGCAGGAAAAGATTCATGTGACTAGACAATGGACAGAGGATGCTAAGACAGTGAATGAGAGTGCTGCATGCTTAGATAGAGGCATCTCTGAGACTTGGAACGATTATGGTTTATTGCAGAATACGAAGTTTGGAAACCGACAGATCGCTCAGCAACGATCGTTGCGGACATGAGCAACGATCGTCACACCAGGTTCAAATTAAAAATCAAAGGTACGAGATTTAACCGAAAAATCAGGTTGGTTTACCCAACCCGATTAAGCAACGATCGTCACAAACGTTGCAACGATCGTTGCACACCTGCGTGAGGTAAGTACCCGAGAACCCTTCTTTCTTTTCTCTCCTCCATTTTCGCGTTTTCTCCCCAAGAACCCTAAATCCCCTTTTACTCGATCTCCCTCATTTCTCATTCATTTTTAACAATTCAAGTTCCTAATCCACTCGATTTTCTCTCCTCTGTCCATTTATACCATCCATTTCAACCGGTTTTAAGGTATGTATCCCGAATCTCTCTCTCTTTTCGTTTTGGCCGAAGGTAGAAAACTCGAACTTTATTGTCATTTGCTGCTCTTAAGATGAAATTGATGTTCTATTTGGCTTATTATTGGCGATTTAATATTATCTTGGTGCATGCATTGCCGAATCTAGGAAGGTTTTGGAGAATTGAAAAACTGCAGAATCGCCTTTGCAACGATCGCTGCTTCTATGCAACTGTCGTTGCACTGCGATTTCACAGGCTATACAACGTTACTAACAGGGCCTCATTTCTTGTGTTTTTGATTTCAGATGGCACCGAGGAAGAGACAGAATGTGCCTACTGATGAACCACCTGTAGACTGGTTCGTACGCACATCTCCTATGCCTGCTCCTTACACTGGCGAGATTGGCACAGTGCGATCTCCTTGGCCGAAAGCAGAACAGGACAAGATTCATGTGACTAGAGTATGGGCTAATGATGCTAAGACAGAGACTGAGAGTGATGCGTGTTTGGAGAGCCAGTTTCTGAGACTTGGGATGATTATGACACGCTGTTCTACAACGCATGGGATGACATGACTCTCAAGCCTACGCGTTTTGCAGACTACCAGACCTGTCGGATGCTTGGGATTGACAGTCAGGTGCTAGAGGTTACGAGACAGATATGGCTAGGGACGATGCCAATGAGGAGTTATGATATCTATCCTGACTTGGTGCGACAGCTGTTGTCCACTTGTAGAATCTATTACACGGATCCTGTTCTCAGGAGAGCTCGAGAGGGCACATTCACGTTCATGTGTGACGGACACAGGTATCGGATTAGCATTCATGATCTCTGCAGGATCTATGGCTTTGACGATCAGGCCACTCATTGTTCTCTGGTCAGAGAGTGGGATACCGAGAGCTGTCAGTTCTTCTGGAACCACATCGGCTGTGAAGTGTATAACTCACGCCATACAAAGCAGATACAGTTGCGCCATCCGGTTCTGCGGTATGTGGGGCGCATTTTAGGATACACTCTCCTTTGCAAAGCTGAGGTGAACAAGCAAAGGAAGCTGGAGTTGCAGTTATTGTACACTGGGGTGAGTCATCTGTTCGAGGAGACACCTTTGCAGGATCCAGCTCCCCAGCTGAATTTGGGGGCAGTTTTTGCAGACCATTTGTGCGAGTTGAATACCAAGCCATTTTCTGGGAAGAAGACTGAGTCCGTTGGAAGTCTACTTACTCCCATCTTCCAGCATTTCAGGATCTCCTCTGCTGGGAGAGAGTGCGTCACCAAGAGGCTGTGGATGGATTATGGTCACTTGAAGAACACTATGTGGACGAAGGACGAGAAACTTTGGGTTTACCACGACACAGATGCAGATGAGTGGTGTGTGAAGCTTCCTGCTGCTGAGCTTACTAGAGTAGATTCCTTGGAGGCCTTGCGCATTGAGCCTCCTGGGAACTTGAGATGCAGTGTTCCTACGATGGCACATCCTCTAGGTGAACCTTCTACGAGAGCTTCCTCTTCTTCTGCGCATGCACCGAGGTTCCTATTACCCCTGCTACACAGGACATTGGTCCCTATCCAGCTCCATCTATGCCTGTGCGTGAGATGTCTGAGGGTGATTGGAGAGAGCGTCAGGAAGGTATGTTTCAGACTATTTGGGAGTGGATGCATGGCTGCACTTGCAGGAGACAGCCACAGGTTCATCAGCCCGTTCCTGCCAGTCGACGTCGACAGCGCTCTCCGACTCCAGTTGCTTCGAGTGATTCTGGTCGTTATGATGGCATAGACGATGAGTAGAGGTTGAGAGTTGCATTCCATTTCCAGATTATCGGTTCTGCTGCTTTTCTTTTCTTTCCTTCTTTTGATTTCCTTTTGACTTTTCTTGTTATGTTTTTGGATGATATGCTTGCATTTGAACTATCTGTTGCTTTGATTTTGCTTGTCTACATTGAATTTCAGCTTTCAGGTTCGAAAATTGAGATTTTCTCACGGACTAAACCTGCTTACTTACTGACTGATCCGAAAATCGCAGTGCGTCGATCGACACAACCTTGTGTCGATCGTCACAACACGAAAGAAATCGCATTGCAGCGATCGTTGCTGTCCTGAGCAACGATCGACACACGACGAAATATCGCCTAGCAACGGTCGATGCATGTGCGACAGAGGTAAAAATCAGACAGAACTCAACACATCCATAACATTTTTGCTTTCTTTTACCAACCCTTTGCTTGACACTACTGGGGACAGTGTGTCTTAAGTGTGGGGGAGGTGCTACTGACTTTATCTTTCTGTTTTCTTAGAGTCAGTCCAGTTTTTCAAAAAAAAAAAAATTGTTTTATTGAGTCAAAACAGTTTAAGTAAGAAACAATGATTTTTGAGAAGATTAACAACATCTTGCAGGAACTTAAGTAACCATTGGGATGAAGTTGCAGGATCTATCAATGACTATTAGAAAACCCCATCGCAGATCAACCTACTGAGGATACCCACATCACTTCAGGTATCAGAGGATCCTTTTACTGACTTCACCTTAATACTGACTTAATTTTCTCACCTAAGGGCTTGGTATACCTTGTGTCGGATTCCTTTGTTAGTTCTGACACAGCCTGTAAACCTGTCCTATTTGGTTCCCTTCTCCCCTTCCATAAAGTAAAAAAATAATAATAATAATAAACTGAGGATGAGTTAGTAACTCCGAAGTGGTCACGGGAGTAGTAGCAAACACTATTACCTCCTGTGCGATCCATGGAATGTGTCCAAAGTACACCCTTTAACGGGAAGAGCACTGATAAAACAAATAAAATGATACCCAATGGGGAAAAATCAGAATGCTAAGGAAGCGAAAAGAGAAGAAAGGGACCAGAGAAAGATAGTATGGTGGTCTAGAGCTGGAAAATTAAGAGTCCATGTGCCCTTTGATCGATACTCCATAGGTGAGACCGCACTTAAATACTTGCAGAAGTCAGTAGGGTGAATTTGAATGCGTGAATGTGATTGTGGAGTTTACTTAGGACAGTTGCTAAGTGTGGGGGAAGTATATGTTGGTCTTGATATCTTGGAGGTGATTCTTTCAGTGGATGACTAAGGGGAATCTGAGTGTTGTTGCTTCAAAGATGAAAAGAGTTTCTGAAAGTTTTTAAACCTCTTCACTACATTTTAGTTCTTTGTTTTGCTTGAGGAAAAGCAAAGGCTAAGTGTGGGGGAGTTGATATACCATGGATTTTATAGCTTTTAACCATGGTATATGTCTCATTCATCGAGTCTTTTACTGTGTTTTAGAGTCTTTTCAGGTGTTTATTAGGTACAAGCACATTTGGAGCAGATTTGGTGATTATGACACTTTCTGGAGCATTATGGAGAGTTAACCCGAGAGATAGAGTTCACTGTCGATATCTGAGAGTTGTGTCGATCGACACACCTTTGGTGTGTCGATCGACACAAGCGTGATGGGCCTTTCTCGCGAGAGTTATGAAGAATGAAGAAATTGCACAATTGCCCAGAAGTTCCTGATATTTACAAAGAAGCCCCAATTCGTGTTTTAGCTATATAATTAGGTTTTTAGCCCCTTGTTTAGGCTAAGCTTTCATAACTAGAGTTTTATTCAAGCTTTTCTTAGAGAGAGTTTAGGAGATTTTGGGGCTGGTTTTGTTCTCGAAAGAGACTTGATTTCGAACCCCTGTTCTTATTCTCTTGATTATTATATGATATCTATTTTTACTATGTTTTCTGTTATGATTGCTATGTCTGAGTAGATCTCTTGTTAGGTTAGGGATTCTCATTAGGGATTTGAAGGAATGTTAGATTAACTAATTTATTAGATTCATCATCTAGTTCTTCATCTAATCTGTTCTTAATGCTTAATCTGAACTGGCCATTTAGATTACTGATTCTAGATTGATTTACGCAATGACAGTTGGTTTATTTAACTAGATCTGATTAGGTGAGCAATTTATCTATTCGCAAAGGAATTTGGTCTAGAGAAATTGTGAACGAACGAACTTGGAATTAATGCATGTTTAGAACTCTAGGATTCGCAACGAAAGTTGGTCTGCTAGGTTGTTAGACATAGATAATTATCGCAGCGACAGCTGGTTAGTTTTACCTTCGTGATTCTAGTTCAAGAACGCTATAGACTGAATCTGATTTTCTGTTATCTGATTTCCCCATATCCTGAGAACTCCCGAAACCTAACGCCTTCGTTGATTGCCTACAATGACCTCGCTTGATTTATTTACTTGCTATTTGCTTACTGCTTTACAAGTTGCTTCGCTTAGTTTAATCCAAACTACTTATAATCTATCGTGTGACCAGAGTCCTTGTGGATTCGATACCCTAAGTACTACAACTACATCACTGTGCACTTGCAGTTAGAATAGGGATAATTCTTGACCTATCAGAATGATGGAAGAATTCCAAGGTGGGAGCAAAGCATGGGTGGGATACTTTGTTTCCCCGCATTCACAATAATTGGGTCAGGAGGTGAAGGTTTAGAGGATACATACCTTTGCTTTGGTGGAAGATCTATGTTTGGAGCTTTCTGCTTAAGAGCAGTTGCAAGCTCTGAAGATGTTAAAGTAGGTTCAGGATGAACCACCATATTCTCTTCTCGAGTATCGGAAAATTTGGCTATTCCAATCTTAGTTTCTTGTTTCACCTCAACTCTGACGCTCTGGCCATCAATGGTGGATCTTTGCAGCTTTTCCATCTTAAAGTGCAGAGGCTTATCTCCTAGGTGTAGATCAATCAGACCTTGCCTCACATCAACGAATGCTCCAGCTGTGGCTAAAAGGATTACCAAAAGGAGAGGATCATCCGGTTCAACCTCGTATTTCAGCACCACAAAGTCTGCTGGAATCATATAGTTCCAACCTCTGATAGGAATGTCCTCTAGGACTCCTTCTGGAATACTCTTCGATCGATCAACTAGAATTAAATAGATCCTAGTCGGTTGTAACAATCTCAACCTCACAGCCACAAAGTATGACATGAGTTTCACACCAGATCCCAAGTCACAAAGAGAACGCATGAAGTTGTCCTTGAAGATTGAACAATCTAACACAAAGACTCATGTGTTTGGAAGTTTCTCTGAAATTTGGTTCTGTAGCACCGCATTGATCTGTTTAGAAACCATTACCACCCCTTCTTTTAAATCCCCATACGTGGAGATCATCTCCTTCGCATATCTCTGCAGAGAAATGTGTTTCCTCAAGGCATCAACTAGTGGGATCTCAGTCACCTTCTTTTCCATCACTGCCATGCATTTAGCTTCATCCACCTCATGTTTTAACTTCTTAGGATCTCTTGGGAATGGTAGTGGAGGCTTATAGATTCATTATGGCACTGGTGCAGGCTGTTGGACTCGTCTGGGATGAGTGTCGACCGATGCAAGGTGAGCATTGATCGACACTGACTTCTCATAAGCAGATTTTTCCTTCGATACATGTGTATGTCGACCGACACCATGATGGTGTCGATCGATGCTTGGTTGCATCGAGCTATTTGCGTCTACCAAGGTGTTCACTCCATTATTCGTAACTCCGTCAAAACTTAAAGCACCCTTCAATTGGGTCGTGCATCGATCGACACTAAATATGTGTCGATCGACGTTGCATGCCGACAACTCCAATTCAGATTTAAAAGCAGCCCCTGTGACTCAATCCTGCTCATGTCCAAGCTCTAATTTCCTCTCCACAAAGAAATCATTGACGTACTTCTTCTGATTCTGCTATGTTCATCATGATCCATCTTGTCATTCCACTGCTCCAACAGTCTATTGAACCTGAACATCCAGCTTTTTGACATGGGTGTTCAAAGCTTCGATCTTTCCATTCAAATCCAGGTACATAGCAGCTTCTGTTTGGACTTCTTAGGAGCTCTTGTTAGGAGTTCATCTTCTTCGCCTATATCTGCAAAGAAGGGTGTTTCCTCAAGGCATCAACTAGTGGGATCTCAATCAGCTTCTTGCCCATCATTGTCATAGATTTAACTTCATCCAGCTCATGTTTGGACTTCTTAAGAGCCCTTGGTAATGTTAGCGGAGGCTTATAGATTTGTTCTGGAACTGGTGCAGGCTGTTGGACTCGTCTGGGATGAGTGTCGATCGATGCAAGGTGAGACAAAACAAGAAGGAAAGTTAGCAAAACTTAAAAAGAAAAACCTAGTCTAAACTCTAAACTTAAATCTATCGAGGACTTAAAAGATTCCCCAGAAACAACGCCAAAAACCTATATGCTCAAAGTTTCAATTCCCTAGAGCTACACTGCAAGTGCACAAAATACAATTGAAGTATATAGGGGTCCAATCCACAAAGATTCAAGACTCTTACGATAGACTTTATTATAGTATCGAATTATGCTAAGTTGGAGTATTTCAAAATCAAATAAATCAATGCAAGAAAGTAAACATGTGTAAAGATCAATAAGAGAAAACGTCAGGTCAAGGAAAATTCTCAAGAAATCAAGAATATAAGTGAATCAATTAATCATGATCAAATTAAGAACAGTTCTAGTACTCGAAACACGAGAATATAACAAACCAACTTTCGTTGCGGATATTAACTATGTCTAATAACCTAGAAAACCAAATTTCTTTTACGAGTTCGAGAGTTCTAAACAGGCATTAATCTCAGGTTCGTTCGTTCACAATTTCCCTAAACCAAATTTCTTTACGAATAGACAAATTGCTCACCTAGATTCTTTTCTAACAGATTTATCAACTTTCGTTGCGAGAATCAACCTAATATCAATAATCTAAGTGGCCAGTTCAGATTAAGCATTAAGATCAACCAAGACAAATAACTAGAAAGTATGAATCCCTTTAAATCAGTTAACCTAACATTCCATGAAATTCCTAATGAGAATCTCTAAACCTAACTAGGGAATTAGTCAAACATGACAATCATAAACAATAGAAATGTTTGAATAAGAAAGCATAAAGAGATCAATAGAAGAATAAAAGTGGTTCGAAATCTTCTCTTTGTCGAGTACAAGACCAGCCCCAAAAAGATCCAATCTCTCTTAATATAAATAAAGTGTAACCTAAATAATGGCATAAAACCCCTAATATAATAGCTAAACATGTTTTGGGCTTCTTTGTAATTATGAGAAGTTTATGGGCCTTTTTGAAAATCTCCAAAAGTCTTGAAAACTCGCGAGATATTCTCTGATCGGGCTATGTGTCGATCGATGCCAGAGTTGCGTCGATCGACACCAACTCCAAATATCGTCTCCGACTTCTACTCATCACCATGACTTCTCCTAAAGCTCCAAAATGCATCATAATCTCGAAATATGCTTCAAATGTGCATAAACCTGTAGAAGACTCTAAAAGACTTCACACACATAAAAACTCAATAACAAAGATGTATATCATGGTTAAACCCCCATAAAAACCATGATATATCAATTTCTCTGCTCTCGAATTTAAGGTTTTTAGTACGAAGATAATTCCTTTCCCACGCAGAGAGAATATATTTATATCAGGAGAATTATGGTTATTTTCTAGATTCTCTCTACGATAATGTAGAATCCGGATACTCATGTATTTTCCTTCCTTTTCAGAAATTTGTTTTTGTCCTCTTCATTTTCTCAAATATGTTAATTTTTCATTAACCATATTTTCCTTTTTGATGCAGGTCGGCACCGATCTCGCCGGGCTTCGTAAAGAATAGGTTATCTTCTTCTTTAGTAGGCTTACATCGACGAGCTGATCTGCTGTTGGGCCGAGCTAAAAAGGGATGTTTAACCCACCTCCAAAAAATATTATTTTATTTTTTGTTGAAATGTAATTGTATATATCAACAAAAAGAAAAATACAGATTTTTGTGGTTGATCAATCCCTTACGGTTTTGATCTTCTACAAAGACTGAGCTGGTCAAGAATATGCAAAGAATTACAAAGGGAGAGAGATGAGAAATTGTTAAACAATTCTCCGAAGTGTCGCAGGTCACAAGCGTCTGCTCCAGGGGTGATTTATCGGACTTGGAGGGCAGTCCAACTTCGCAAAATATCGTTGTCTTCTTCACCTACAAGTTGAGAAGCCAATAGCCTGTGATAAATCTCTTACTTGATATGGTTGATCACGGACCTGGCGGTAGAAGGTTTGCGACGATGGTTTTGTTCATTCCTCTCTCTCCAAACCCAATATATGACAGACTGGAAAGTCATTTTCGTAAGGACCTTGTCCATGGATGCGAGTCTGTTTCGAAGCAGAGAGTTTACAATGTATGTCCATTCCGGAGTGAGCCTAAGCCTAAGAAGCTTATCATTTAGCTCTGCCTAGATGGTATATGTGTAGGCAAGCAAAATATAAATAGTCACGACTCTCTTCAGGTTCGCCGCAAAGCGCACATAGCTGATAATGTCCCCAGTCTTGTTCTGTCATCGATGAGGAGACTGTTTCGGAATGCTAGTCACACAAAGAAAGACTGACAAGGGATGGCTTCTTTGAACACACCAATATGTGCCAATGAATTGTGTGGTCTTCTGGTATGAGCTGATGCCAAGTATGTTTAAATGAGAACTTGTGCTCATAGATTTTCGGGATTTTCGTCCATAGATAGCAGTCATCCCCTGCATCACAGACTGGTATTGGTGTACGCATGAGGATACAATAAATGTCATTGTACTGCGATTCCCCTCTTCGACAAAGTTTACATTCATTCACACTCAATGCATCTCGAACCTTTGCATTTTGAGAAATTCTCAATGCTCGGATACCCTCTTCTCCAATAATCTCATATAACGAGTGAGTACAGAGCTAATTATCAAACTAAAACGATGCACAAGAACCATATTTTATGCTTACGTTTAGAAAATTACTCGCAAGAGGTCGGAGTTCCAACAACTTCCTCCAAATCCATGAGTTGTGAGTTGTTTTCTCTGAGATGTCCCAAAACGAGATATCTATAATTAGATGATGCTTGGTCTAAGCTATCCACAGTGACCCAGATCCTTCGAACAGTTTCCATGTGAGTTTCAAGGAGAAGACTTTGGAGGTGTCTTGTAAACTTTAAATGTTCAACCCACCCTCTATTTTCAGTTTGCACACTTCAATCCACCTTACTCGAGACTTTGAAGTGATATTTGGAGAATCTGACCATAGAAACGTTGCGCACATACGCTAGATCACATCCTGACATTTTGTTGGAAGTCTAAATACACAGCACCAGAAGTTAATCGTACTCATAATTACGGATTGGATGAGCTGAAGCTTTCCTGAGTAAGAAGGGAATGGCTCAACCACGAGATCATTCTCGAGCGAATATTATCAACTGAAGTGTCGTATTCCACCTTCTTCATGCTCTTAGTTGTATGCGCAAGCCTAAGTATCTGATCGGTATTTTTTCTATAGGGAAGTAATAGCCTCTTGCTATCTCTTGGAGATCATTACTTGTTTTCCCCGCCATGTACATAGCTGATTTACCCATATTAATAGCCAGACCCGACATTTGTTCAAACTGATTCAAAGTGTCAACAATACCTTTGATAGAGCTAGCCTTTCCATTGGTGAATATGATCATATCATCCGAGAAAATCAAGTGATTGTTGTTTTTCTCTTTGCACTTAGGGTGGTATCCGGTCTTTTCCTGTTTGCAGCCTCATTCAAACGGTGTGAAAGAACATTTGTGGCCATAACAAACAAGATTGGCGAGAGCGAACAACCTTGTCTCAGCCCTCGAGTACTGGTAAAGAAGCCATGAGCTCCCCATTGACACAAACCGAGAAAAAGCAGTTGACATACAGCTCTCTATCCAATAGATGAACTGATCTGGTAACTCCATAGCTCGCAGCATTTTTCGGTTAAAATCCCAGCGAACTATGTCAAATGCTTTCGTTATGTCAATCTTAAGAGAACATTGAGGCGCAATCATTCTTTGTGATAATCCTTGACTAGTTATGTTTCCATCAAAACATTCTCAAAGAGCAAACGGCCTTTGATAAAGGCGCTTTGATTTGGCAGCATCGCTTCATGCTGCATTTCCTTCAAACGATTCACAAGGATCCTCGGAACCACTTTGTAAATCATACTGCAACATGCTATTGGTCTATAGTCTTTGATAGAAAGAACATATATCTTCTTAGGAACCAATGTGAGGATTGTAGCATTAACACCACTCGACATGAAACCATTCATGAAGAATGACTGAACTGCGTTCACAAAATCTCGTCCAAAAATCTCCTAGTCTACTACGAAAAAAACTCCTTGGAATAACCATACGGACCGGGAGTCTTATTTGAAGGCATTGTGAAGATTACCTTCTTAATTTCCTATTACCTCAGTCGCTAATTGCTCTGCGTTTTCTTCTGTACATCTATATTGCAGAAGTTCCCCAAGAGAGTACTTGTATGCGTCATGATGAGGAGTGTTTTGCAGAAAGGACTTGTAATAATCTACTGCATGATTCTTTATCTCACTCGGTTTCGTGATAACATGCCCATCTTCGATTGTGAGACTTATGATTGTGTTCCTAGTCCGTCTGATTTGCATCACTTTGTGAAAAAAACTTGTGTTCTTGTTTTCATGCTTAAGCCATTTTATATGCAATTTTTGTCTGATCAGTGGAAATTCCTTACTCAGATGATCAAGGAAAAGTTCTCCAATTCCTCAGATAAACTGTCCGGTAAGAGAAAATCAGGTGATGTTATCCTCGACATAGGTTGTCGTGAATTGTTAACTGGTGTGGAAGTAATATCGCCATTTTCTGATGGAGGAAAGACGTTTTCCGTGAGCATGGGTTCTTTGGAACTTTCGGCTAAGATAACTCTGTCGAATGTTCTATATGTTCCAGACTTAAATTTCACTTTGGTTTCAGTTGCAAAAATGTTGAAAAAAACGCACTATTTTGCAATGTTTGATACGATTTGTGTCTTACAAGACCGTTTTTCGAGGACTTTGATTGGAGCCGGTGAAGAGTGTGATGGTGTGTATTATTTCACGGACTTAGTCTCAGCAAAGACTCATCAGGCTGTTGGTACTTCCGATCAAGCTTTGTGGCATCGACGTTTGGGACATCTGTCGTTTTCGGTGTTTTCAGATTTGTCTTTTCTTTCTAGTTCATCTGAAACAGCTAGCTCTAGTCCGTGTGACATTTGTTTTAAAGCTAAGCAAACTCGTGAAGTGTTTTATGGAAGTTCGAATAAAACAACATAATGTTTTTCTCATATTCACGTTGATGTCTGGGGACCGTATCGGATACCTTCCTCCTGTGGAGCAGTGTACTTCTTAACCATTGTCGATGATTTTTCTAGAGCAGTTTGGACGTATCTAATGCTTGAAAAATCAGAAGTCAAAGTTCTGCTGAAGAAATTTCTGGCGTACACCGAAAAACAGTTTGGAAAGACTGTCAAACAGTCCGGAGTGACAATGGAACAAAATTAATGGTGTTGTCATCGTATTTCAAAAAGCAAGGAATAGTACATCAAACTTCTTGTGTTGCAACACCACAAAAGAATGGAAGAGTTGAGAGAAAGCATCGGCACATACTCAATGTCTCTCTTGCATTGATGTTTCAAGCCAGACTTCCTATTAAATTCTGGGATGAAGCTGTTCTAACCGCTACATACTTGATCAATAGGACTCTGACATCAATTCATCATGGACGTTCTCCCTATGAAGTTCTCCACGGAGGTTGACCAGACTATAAGCAATTGTGCGTATTTGGCTCAGCTTGCTATGTGTATCGTGTGACCAGAGACAAAGATAAGTTTGGTCAGCGAAGCAGATTGTGTATATTCGCCGGATATCCCTTTGGAAAGAAAGGCTGGAAAGTATATGACACTGAACGAAATGATTTCATGGTGTCTCGCGATGTTGTGTTTCAGGAGGACATATTTCCTTATCAAGCTTCCGCAATCACTGAGCCAACTTTGTCAGCACATCCTTTGATTACAAATGATGATTGGCTCGTTACGTCTAACGACAGGGGGAGCAAGGAGGCTGCCTCTTCCTCAGAAAATCAGACGACCCTCACTCCTGCTATTGAGGTTGTATCATTACCAGTAGTACAGCTCGAATAAGTACATGACATAGATTCATCTGGTGACGTTGAAGAGGTAGAAACATAATCTTGTGAAGCAGGCTCTCCTGGCAATGTAGACCAAACTGAAAATCTAGGCAAAGGACACCGAGCAAAGACGGAATCAGTTCGGCTCAGAGACTACACGCTCTATCATACACAAACTAATAACACACATCACGCTCTTTCTAATTCCAATTCTTTGTCCTCGTCTAGCGCTCCAGGTAATTCACTTTATCCGTTATCAGACTATATTTCTGATGCTCAATTTTCTCCAGGGCATCGTAGGTACATGGCGGCTATTATCCAAACCACGGAGCCAAAACATTTTAAAGACGCAGTTCGCGTTATAGTATGGAGTGACGCCATGCCAAAGGAAGTAGTGGAACTAAAAGATAGCCATACATGGGACATTGGTGATCTTCCTCCTGGAAAGGTAGCAATTGGTAGCCAATGGTTTTATAAAATCAAGTATAATGCTGATGGATCATTGGAAAAATATAAGGCTTGTCTTGTGGTTCAAGGAAACAAACAGCTTGAAGGAGAGGATTATAAGGAGACATTTTCTCCGGTTGTCAAAATGACAACTATACGGACTCTCTTACGATTGGTAGCAGCAAAGAATTGGGAGGTTTATCAGATGGATGTCCAAAATGCTTTCTTGTATGGTGATCTTGAAGAAGAAGTTTATATGGAGCTTCCACCAGGTTTTCGTCATACACTCCCTGGCAAGGTATGTCGTCTTTGAAAGTCTTTATACGGTTTAAAACAGACTCCTCGATGTTGGTTTAAGAAGCTCTCCGACGCGCTACTTCGTTTCGGTTTCATTCAGTCGTATGAGGACTATTCGCTTTTCTCATACTCTTGCAAAGCTATTGAACTGCGGGTACTCATATACGTTGACGATCTCCTGATTTGTGGGAACAATTCTCACATGTTGCAACGATTCAAGGAATACTTGAGCAAATCATTTCCTATGAAGGATTTGGGAAAGCTAACATACTTTCTCAGTATCGAAGTGTGCATGGGACCATAAGGGAATTTCTTGTCTCAGACAAAGTATTCGTTAGATATAGTCGCAGAAACTGGTAATCTTGGATGCAAGCCAGCTTCTATACCAACTAGAGCAAAATCATCAACTTGCTAAGGCTGTAGGACCTGTGCTTGCCGATCCGGCCAAATACCGACGTCTTGTGGGGCGTTGATCTATTTGTTGAATACACGACCTGAGTTATGCTACGCAGTCCACATTCTCTCTCAGTTCATGAAGTCACCAAAGGAAGACCATTGTCTTGCGGCTCTTCGTGTTGTAAGGTTTCTAAAAGGTAGTCTAGGCCAAGGTGTTCTCTTACGTTCGGATCCAGACCTCACACTCTCTGTTTACTGTAACGCGGATTGGTCGTCTTGTCCCTTAACTCGACGTTCACTTATTGCCTTTGGTGTTATGCTTGGAGGGTCTCCAATTGCTTGGAAAATCAAGAAGCAAAAGACTGTTTCACATTCATCAGCCGAGGCAGAATACAGATCCATGTATACTGCCTTACGCGAAATCAAATGGATTCGTAAGCTCTTAAAAGAGCTTGGTCTCGAACAAGTGGTTCCTATTTGGTTCTTCTGTGATAGTAAAGTTGCCATTCACATTGCTGCAAATCATGTTTTTCATGAACAAACAAAACATATCGAGAATGATTGTCATGCGGTGAGAGATGCAGCTCGAGATAGGATTATTGTTACGCAGCATATACGTACGTATGCAGTCACAGATTGCAGACATTTTGACGAAAGCTCTTGGACGTGTTCCATTTCAAAAATTAGTGTCCAAGTTGGGCATTCAAGTTGGGAATATATGAATTGATAAATTCGAATCTCGTAATATTGAGAACTATATATTTTCTGTTTAGATATGGATATTTTCCTGTTTAGATATGGTAAGGACTTTAGGGTTTTGCAGGCTTTATGTGTTGTATATAAACATACATTGTTCATATGAATAAAACAAGTCATTCAAGTTCCAAAATCTACACTGATGCCATTGACAATGGTGTTTTGTCAATTGTATCTTCATCCTCTTTTGCGACCACTGTCAAAGATGAAGAAGGAATGCAGGTATGAGTTCTTATGGCTTATTGAACGCTTCAACTCTGATTTGATTTGCCAATGTCTAATTTGATTTCTATATCTTGAATTACAGATTGACAGAGGTTACATCTCACCTCAGTTTGTTACGAACCCTGAGAATCTACTAGTTGAGTTTGAGAATGCTCGGGTGTTGATCACTGATCAAAAGATATCTGCAATAAAAGACATCATCCCCATTTTGGAGAAGACCACTCAGCTTCGAGCTTCATTTCTGATTATTGCAGAGGATGTTATCAGTGAGGCCTTAGCAACCCTTGTCGTGAACAAACTACGTGGAATTCTCAATGTTGTCGCCGTGAAAGCTCCTGGATTTGGAGAAAGAAGAAAAGTTATGCTTCAGGATATCACAATCTTGACAGGTACAATATGCAGATACATTGCTTACATTTAGTTTTCTTTTTATTCTATCTCCATTGTCGTCTGAGTTTTGTATCATTTTGTTATCTTGTTATTCAGGAGCTGAGTACCAAGCCCTTGACATAGGCATGCTGGTCAAAAACACAACCATATATTAGTTGAGTAATGCTCGTAAAGTCACAATAATCAAACATTCCACTACACTTATTATCAACAATGGAGATCAGAGTAACAATGGTGATATGAGGAGCTCGAGAGAAAGAAGATCAAGATGAAAAGTTTGTTATATTATTGTTATCAAACTAAGAACACTGTACACTTCTTTATATACATCGACATTTAGCTACTAAATTAAGATGACTTAACCAACAATGGAAAGGTAAAAGGAAGCCTAAACCATGTGGATAAACCAAATAAGTAAACCATGCTAACCGAACGATAACCATGTATCATAATACGCCCCCTCAAGTCTTTAGCTTCGGATCCGGTAAAGGAGGAGGAAGATAGAGACTTGACAAGGACATCCGAGGAAGAAAACCGTGGAAAAGACCTGGATGTAGTGGTTCATTCAGAATGTCAGCTAGTTGATTATCAGTTGTAACATGAAAGAGTGATATATCATGGTTTTTCTAGGTTTTCAACCATGATATAGTTGTATATATTGAGTCTTTAACCTGGTTTGTAGAGTCTATTGAGTCTTCTACAGGTAAACTTGCGTTTGGAGCAAATGATGGGATTATAGGACGTTTCTGGTGATTTGTGCAACGAGCTGAAGTTTGTGTCTCGACCACGATTGAGTGTCGACCGACACTGACTTGGATGTCGGTCGGCACTGAGCGCGACAGAACAACGTCCGCGAGTTGAAGACAAGTTTTGAAGATTTTCATAATTGCCCAAAAGTTTTCCTTAATTCTAAACTGACCCCAAAACGTGTTTAGAGAGTTTAATTAGGTTTTCAGACTCATTCTACCTTTTATCTTGTTCTTAACTTTGTTCTTGCTTGAGAGATTTTGGGAAGGGCTGATTCTTGCTACTTGTAACATTGAGAGAAGAATTTCGAACCCTTTTTCTTTATCTATTAAGTCTTTTGGTTTTCTATTCATGATGTGTTGTTTGATTACTGATACGTCTGAGTAGTAACCTAGTTAGATTTAGGAATTCTCACAAAGGTTTTATGCTTGCTTGATAACTAATTGATTAAGATTCACCATCTATCATCACCTAAGTTGTGCTTAATACTGAATTCTAGACTGATCACCTAGGGTTTATGTTGGGATTGTGTCCTGAAATCACACTTGTACTCACTCCTGATGATAGATGTGTGTCGAGATCAGACATTCGTATAATACTGGGCGGTTGCAATGTTTTGCTAGAAGCCTCTTGCAATCTGTAAGTTGTAGACTTACTGCCAGTATTATATGATCCTATAGGGTCACACACCTAAGCAAACTGGAAGCGTAAAATATGGGAATGATCATTATGGTAATGATCATATTGATGTGTATTGGATACACATTGATATTGAGTTTATAGTAGTGTGTCGATCGACACAGTATGTGTGTCGATCGACACAGATTGGGTTTCGATCGACACAGATTGGGTTTCAAAACTGATGTTTCGATTTTATGACTTAAACGAATTGGTATTAACCAATACTCGGTTTTAGTCATTCTAGGTCGATATAAGGCTGATAGTTTCGACCTCAAACCCTAGCCGTTCATTCTTTCTTCACAGAGAAATCAGAAACACCAGAAACACAGAAATCCCAAGATCCGGCACTAGCATCCCGGCTTTCCAGGTTTGTGTGCGTGTGTATCTGGTAGAGGCGAAGCATCTGAGTCGCTACTGATCTCGTTTCACCAATCATTCCGCTGCCAGAACAAGGTAAGAACGAGGTTAGTGATTCAATATAACGAACCCTAGATCCTAGGCTTCCTAACAGTGGTATCAGAGCTATTAGGGTTTAGTCTATTGAATCTAAGGCATTTAAATCGAATACTGATGAATTTGATTAGTTTAGTGCCTGTTAAATCGTGTTTTGAAGATTTTAATCTCGGATTAAGTTTCTGTTGAAAACGATGAACTGCTGTTTTCGCACTATGTCGATCGACACTAAGCTTGTGTCGGTCGACACGCCGCGAAAAGTTTTAAAATTTTAGGGTTTCGATCAGTGATCGAATATCCGTATCCCTTCTATGTCGGTCGATACACTGGGTGTGTCGGTCGACACAGACTATGCGAATGGATAGATCGGTTCAATTGGATTGAACCGGTTATCTCGCTTGGTTAAATTTAATTAACCAATTTGGTTCTGGTTGGGTAATGTCGATCGACACAGAGTTGTGTGACGATCGATATGGACCATTAAACCGGACCGGTTCAATTAGATAATTAAACCGGTTAAGGAAATTTGATCCGATTTGACCGGTTATCGAAGACCGGTTTAAATTGGGTTGTGTCGACCGATGCCAATGGTTGGCGTCGATCGACACACCAATCGCAGACTTGATGGTTGGACCTCAAATCTGTAAATACTGGACCAAATTTATTCCTAAAGTTCTAGTTAAAACTAAACTTTATAAAACTATATGTTTTAATTAATTTAATAACTTCTTGGATGTATATTGGATATACATCAAGATTGAATAGTTCTTTTCCTCAACTAAATATCAAGTGATCTTGATGTCTTGCCCGATCTTGTCTACTGTCAAGACTCGTTTCGTTGTTGGATAGCCTTGGAGTCCTTGGTATCCACAACTACATGAGTAAGGCAGGTGATCATTGATAGACTTGCAGTGCGACTGTCAATGATCACAAGACTGAAGAGATTGATTTACTTGACTGGGCCATCAGAAGTTCTGGGCCCAGAGATATCAGAGTGGATAAGACATGGATTGTCTTATCTGCGACCAAGAGTTGTACTGGGTACAATTAGCAATGATTTGCTTACCTAGTTAACTAAAGTTTGGGTGATGGCGAGTCGCCCACTCAAATTTTGGTGAGCTGAGGATCTTGGTTCATTGTATTCATCTGAGGAAACATAGTTTTTGAATACAATGCGAGTTTTCTTATTAGATAAGAATTCTCATTTCCTTGAGCATTATAACTATAACCTCTACCTCTTTTAATTACAGCTATGTCTGTCTCAACTCACATCAACACTTTCTCGCTAAGATCCGTCCTTGAGAAAGACAAGCTTAATGGATCAAATTTCTTGGAATGGTATCGGAACCTGAGAATAGTTCTCAAGCAGGAGAACAAGGAATATGTCCTTACAAGAGTTCTCCCCGAGAGGCCACGTTCCAATGCCACGCAAGCAGATAAGAATGCTTGGGATAAGCATTCAGCTGATGTCAAAGACGTTAATTGTCTAATGCTGGTGACTATGAACTCTGAGCTGCAGAAGCAATATGAGAACGTGATGTCACCCATTGAGATGATTAACAGCCTGAAAGCTTTGTTTCAGGAGCAAGCTCGCACAGAGAGATACCAGACGGTTAAATCTCTCATGGATTGCAAGCTGGCTAAGGACAGTCCAGTAAGTCCTCATGTCCTTAAAATGATGGGTTACATTGATTACCTGGGGAAACTGAACTGTGCCATTAGTCAGGAGCTAGCCACTGACATGATTCTGCAGTCTTTGCCGTCGTGTTTTGATCAGTTCATCATGAACTACAACATGCAAAACATGACTAAGACATTGACTGAGTTGCACGGTATGCTTAAGACAGCAGAGCCGAATCTCAAGAAGGCAACTCCTAGTGTACTGATGGTACAAGGGGGTAAAAGGTTTGAGAAACCTAGTAAGGATAAGGGAAAAGCTAAAGCTGTCCAGACTGAGAGTCAAGACAAGCCCAAGCCCAAGCCCAAATCCGGGCCTTCTCCTGAGGACAAATGCAACTACTGCAAGCAGCTTGGGCATTGGAAGAGAGACTGCAAGAAGTTCATGGAAGATTACAAGAATCTGAAGAAGACGTATGATGCGTCTGACTCAAGTGTTTATGTTATCGAACTTAATGTTATGTCTTCTAGTTGTACTTCGTGGGTATTGGATACTGGCTGCGGTGCTCATATTTGTACTAATGTGCAGGCACTAAGAAACAGTACAACGCTGAAGAAAGGACAAGTGAAGCTACGGGTCGGGAATGGAGCTAAGGTTGCTGCACTGGCCGTAGGCACTTATGATTTGTCTTTACCTTCTGGCATGGTTTTAGAATTGAATAATTGCTACTTTGTACCTGCGATTAGCAGAAACATAATTTCAGTTTCCGTTTTGGATTTGGAAGGTTTTGATTTTGCTGTTAAGAATAAAGTTTGTTCTTTTAATCGTGATGGTACGTTTTATGGTAGCGCCCCATTAGATAATGGGTTATATGTCTTAAACCAAGAAATGCCGGTCTTTAACATAAATACAAAGCGGTTTAAGTCAAATGACGAAAACCCGACTTTCTTATGGCATTTTCGTTTGGGCCATATCAATGAGAAACGCATTAAGAGACTCCATCGAAATGGGCTTTTGGGCTCATTTGATTTTGAATCATGTGAGAAATGCGAATCTTGCTTAATGGGCAAAATGGCTAGGGCCCCTTTCAGCAAACCGAATGAAAGGGCCAGTGACCTATTGGGCCTTATTCATAGTGATGTATGTGGGCCAATGAGCACTGTTGCCAGAGGAAACTTTCATTACCTTTACTGATGACTTCAGTAGGTGTTGGTACTGGATTTCCCTCTAGGAAATCCGGCCCATTAACAGACAAGATAAAGGCCCGTAATTACGAGCCCATTCCAGAATCAAAGATAGACGGGAGAGTCAACTCTCTTGTTGGGCCCAAGCGAAGCAAGCGCCTTGGAGAGGCCCAGACGACGCCGAAGCATGAGACGATCGAGCTCGAGCTCGGCTGAGGATGACGTGGAGATAGAGCAACTCGGTCTTCGTCAGTTCAACTGATCCGCACGAATCTCGGAGATCGTTACAACGACGAGGCCGAAATATCAGGACGAAGAGATGAGAGTGGAGACTATTTAAAGGAAGAAGTGGCGGCTCATTAAAGACAATTCCAACCTAGGCTAAGAACACTTCGACTAGATAGCTCGATTCCATACTTTGTACTCTCTTTTCGACTGTGTTTGTTCTATCTCGACGATCAATCTCAATAAAGTCTTTGATTCATAGGAAACTATACCATTTCTATATCCAAAGTCCAAATCCACGAATACAAATTCTTAGAGTGAATCCCGGATCTCACATTTGGCGCCGACTGTGGGGACATTCTATAGCCTTTCCTATCTTAAGAATCAGATCCTAGATCTGATAGATCGAGATGAATCCCGACCAAACTGGCTCTCCCAGCGCCACACCACCGGTTGACCGCCCTCAAACGGTCGACAACGTTCCTCAGAACACTACCGGGGTAAGGAACATGGGTCAGACCGACGGCGTGTTGACGAGCTCCGCCTCAGTCTCCACGACCTTGGCACCAGCCGGCTCCGTCGCTCAAACAATCGCGACAAGCCAGACTCCGACAAACGTTTTGTCAGGAACTAATGATCCGAGCAGAAACTGGGTGTGGATGAGAAACGACTCAATACCCACCCCGGGAGGAGGATCTGGAGTAACCAGACCCAATTCACCACTACCTTCCGCTCCACAGAGACAAGGACCAAGCGATCTTGCCGAGATCCGTTCGATGTTAAGCCTGTTGGTAAATCGAACGAGAAACAACGAGGCAAGCGCAAGGGCCCAAGAGGTCGCAAACCGTTCCCTGGCAGCGCAGCTCGAAGAACAAGAGCGGCGCCTGAACGCCCGTCTTGAAGAGCTCGCCAGTCAAAGCCAAGGGGGCAGACAAACGCGAACTCCCATAAGTCCTCCACCGTGTACTCGCTTGGACTTCTCCCAAGTAGTAACTCCTCCGGGAACGTCGGGACATTTCGGTAATACGTCAAATAGCGGCTTCCGCCCTACAATGACCCCTATCGCGGTACCGACCCCATTTGGTTCGAGTTCAATGGTCACAGATCCAACCGGATCAAGAAACCGACCATTACCCGGGCCACCACCTTTCCCGAGTAACTCTAACACCCGACCGAGGCAACTAGGAGGCTCTGCCTTCGCCTCGAGCTCGGGACTCCTTAATGGATCAAACTCAGTTCAGTTCCGAACGCCACAGGTCGATCAGACGAGGTCGATCCCAACGATCGATCTCCTCGACCCCATTTTTCCGGAACAAACGTCAGGACAGGCACAAGTCCAGTTCGCACCCGCAGAGGGCGATGAACACGATATGCTTAGACAATACATTGAACAGGCTAAAGCCCAGTTTAACAGTCTGAGCTCGAAAGTTCACATGGCGACGAGCGCGGCTCCTGACATCGATCGAGTGATCGAAGAAATACAACAAACGCCGTTCACAGATCGGATTGCGTTTGCAAGAATCCGAGAGATCAAGAAAACTAAGTTTCTAGAATTCTCTGGGAAATCGGTGAAGGAATGTTTAGTCAATCCTGATTCAATTCTCAGATTCAGATTAACCTAAACATGCTGATCTAGGTTCTCTTGAATAGAAACAATGATAGATCTCACCTTATACCTGTTTGCAGCGGAAAGAGATGGTATGTCAGAGATCAGAGAGCCACCGAGAGATAACTCCTCCAGAGGTTCACACACGCACACCAATCAGGAAGAAGGCTGCTAGGCCACTAGGGGAACTCGGCGCAGAGGGAGAGAGAGTTTTCGGCTAGGGCTTTTGGTTCTGAACTCGAGTTTTATTTATAAAACTTGTCCGGTTCCGTTTGGGCCATTTGGCCCAAACACCAATTAACTCGACGGCATTCGCGCACTGTGTCGATCGACACACCTTGTGTATCGATCGACACACAGTGGCTAAACCGTTTTATTCTCTCTAAGTACAGTAAATGCCTAGCACTTTTACCGTACTTCTGCTAAACCGTTCCTACACATTTTCCTGTTAGCTTAGGCGTGTGACCCATATGGGATCATATAATAAAGGCAATAAGTCCAAGACTTATAGATCATGAGCGGACTCTAGCAAGCCATCATGACCCCCAGTATTATATGACTTATGTCTGATCATTGACATACTCTTACTTTCTAGAGACAGTACCGAGATTACTGGACACAATTCCAACAATCTCCCACTTGTACTGGAATCTCTGTATTCATAATCCCTTTTGTCTCAATATCTCGATTAGTCATAAGGCAAGATTAGTGTCATCCTCATAAAGCCTAATCTTGTTCATCGGACTCTGATTTGATACTGACAATCCAAACGACTCGGGACAGTCCGTTTGAGCATGGCCATGCATTTTCCAGTATTCAAATCTCCGATTGGCCTAGAGATATTCACTCCATTTATATTGGAGGGACAAATCCCGTCTTGTTCCATCACTGTAAACTACTCATTTCATAATGTACCCAAACAAGGTCCTTATAACTATCGCAGAACGACAGCGTTAGACAATGATCAAAGTGCATCAGTCCATGTGCAGTCACATGCATGCGAACTCAGGTCTAAGGACTATACTCTATAGTCGTAGTAAGAATCTCTTATGACACAGATATAAATATCCTGAAGAGTTCTTATAAGTGGGTCTTGTCCGGTCGTATGTTCCCCAACATACACCTATGTACTGACTTTGATGCCGCGCATCTATGACACACTGAGACTTTGTCATAAGTCACGTACCAATCCAGTCTCACACGGTTGTTGGTGTTCCAATTTCAACAACCTTCGACTAGGGACATAATGATATAAGTCATTTATCAAATATAGGGTCTCATGATCAAGCTAAATGACTTTGATAACTCAAGATCAAGTCATTTACTTCGATGACCTATAAAATGGTTTATATCACTTTGGAACGATTATTTCATCACAGTTAAAATAATCTTGAAATAATAATTTCATTAAACATCTTAAATGTTATTTCAAGAACATATCCAATAACTAAATAAAGCCCTTTAATAACTCCCACTGAAATTAAGACTACATCTTAATTTCACTTATCCTACAGCAACAATCCGCGACTCGTGCTTAGGCCTAAGGAGTGGCTTCGTTAATAGATTAGCAACGTTCTCATTCGTTGAAACTTGCTGATCTACTTAACATCTCTGTCATTTATCTCACGGAATAGGTTATACCTATCCTCAAGGTGTTTGGACCTCTGATGTGCAGCTAGTCTCATCTATGCTGGAAATCACATCAAGTTCAGTGACGAACTCTTCTTTCCAAACATCCTCTTTCGCCGCTTTCAAAGCTGCGAAATGTTCAGCTTAAGTCATGGAGTCAGCAACAGTGCCTTGCACCGCCAGATAGACACAAGATATAACCGGACTGTGATCGGAAATCATCTTTGTCTATTGGAAACTTGCCTTTCAGACTCTACCGACTCGTAGCACCTCACTTTCTCCGTAACTCAAGAATTTATCCTTAGTATTCCTCAAATACTTTAGGATATTCTTTACGGTAATCCAGTGATTCTTTGCTGGATTTGACTGGTCTTTACTTGTCTTGCTTAACATTAAAGCAACATCAAACAAGTACGTTTCATGGCATACATGATAGATCCAATTGCCGACGCATATGGAATCTTATCCATGCATTTAAGCTCAGCAGTTATCGTAGGACACTGTGTCTTGCTTAACGTAATGCCATGTGACATTTGCATAAAACCCTTCTTGGAATGCTGAAAACCTGTAGGACTTTGTCGGGATCAGAATCCTAACTTTGTCTTACCAGCTCTTTCGGATCTCTATCTTTAGATCCAAAATCCAAGAACATACGTGGCTTTACTCATGTCAATCATTAGAACCAACTCCCAAGCCAGTCCTTTACTGACTGCAGCATTGGGACGTCATTTTCGAGAATCAGTATGTCATCGACATACAATATGAGAAATGCAATATCGCTCCCACTAATCTATTAGTAAACACACAGTTCCGCTTCGTTCCTGTTCAAGTCAAAACCTTGACTACTTCAACAGAACGAAGATTCCAACTCCGATATGTTTGCTTCCATCCATGAATGGATCGATGAAGCTAACTTACATAAAATGTAATTTTTCGGAGTCCGGGCTCACTTTCGCTTCTTTGAATTTCGCAGATTCGTCGCTTTCAATGATCATCAGATCATGCGAACTTTCAATGATTATCAGGTTCAACTAATGACGAGAAATCACTCTCGGATTAGTAACTGATTCATTCATATCTGCGAACTTCAGGCTCCACAGGTGCAGATTTCAATGATTATCAGGTTCAACTAATGACAAGAAATCACTCTCGGATTAGTAACTGATTCATTCATATCTGCGAACTTCAGGCTCCACAGGTGTAGATTCTACAGAAATCTGTAAATCCATCCGTTGCTCTCCCTCAACAGGTTGAGCAGCCTCCTGTATGTCTCGAATTTCTTCGAGTTATACTTTTACTCCCACTGTTCTTCTTGGAAAATAACTTCCCTTCTTAGAAAACAGATTGGACGTAAAAGTAACAAGCCTTAGTTTCTCTAGGACAACCAGCGAAGTAGCACAACTACAAATACTCAGTAAAGACAAATTTGGATCGATTCCAATCCACATTTACGTGGTGTCTTTCAACTGATATTGGTGGAACTATTTTAGCGTAAACTTAGATATTTCTAGAGCGTTATTCTTAAAATATCATGGAAGATTCGTGTGATTCATCTTTAATCATTTCTAATAAGATCTGATTCTTTCTCACAGAAACACCTTCAGGTTTTCAGGAGAAATGAGCTGTGAAACGATTTCACACTCATTCAGATGATCACATAATCAATGACTTAAGTATTCTCACTCGTGATTTTAATCCAGAGTCTTAATACTTTTGTCATTCAGATCCTATACTTCATTCTGGAACTCTTTCGACCATGTCAAAGAATTCCGACTTGTGTCTCATCAAATGAACACAGTCACACTCACTGAAGTAATCAGTAGAGACAATGAAGTACAGGAGATTTTTCTCTGGCATTTCTGCTCATTGGGCCACATACATGAGTATGTTCCAGGTCCAATAAGCCTTTGGGCTTTTCTCTAGCTCGGCTAAGATAGGCCCTTTACCTTTTGATCTAGTAAACAGAATTCAAGTCTCATAAGATATTTTATCAAATGAGCCCAACAGTCCATGACTATGGGATTTCTGAATCCGACTTACTCTATGTGACCAAGACTTTATGCCAAGAAAAATCAGGTTTAATTCATCAGATTTAAACCAATTCGGTATTTATGTTACATTTAGGCACTCTTTGGTTTAAGATATAAAACCCATTCCATGAATAGGGTGCTACAATTAATATTTCATTAAGATCAAAAGAACAAAACTTGTCTTTTATCAAAATGAAAAACATTCAAATTCTTACAAGAAAATGAAAGACAACTCTGCTTAAAGCAGGTACATTGTAGCAATTACTTAATACAAAACCAAGCCTCAAAGGGATTTATAAGTGAAAAACCTTACGGCTGAGGCAGCATCCCAAGCTCCTTCCAGACATGTAGTTTCACTTGCCCTTCCTTCAACGTTCTACTGTTGCTTAGGCTCTGCATATTATCACAAATATCAGTGCCACAACCAGTATCCAATACCTTTAAGGTAGAACTTGAAGTAATAACATGAATACCTGAGGAAGTAGTCGCATACATCGACTTTAACTCCTCATCATCTTCCATGAATTTAATGCAATCTCTCTTCCAATGCCCTGTCTTCTTACAGTAGCAGCACTTACCAACGTAAGAGGTATCTGACTCGGGCTCAGAAGACACACGCTTGCCATGATTCAAAATCTGGACAACTTTGCCTTCACCCTTGTCAGCATTAGGTTTATCAAACCTACCCTTCTCATTCATGAGATTATTCAGGGTACTCTTCACGTTTGGCTCAACTGTCTTGAGCATATCATGCAGTTCAGTCAGCGTCTTCGTTAAGCCTTTCTTGATATAGTTCCTTCTGAACTTATCATAGCTTGACGGCAGTGACTGTAGTATGATCTCAGTTGCCAATTCTTGGCTAACTGGATAATCCAGTTTCCTCAGGTTATCAATGTAACCCATCATTTTACTGACATGAGGACTCACTGGATGATCATTTGGTAGCTTGCAGCTAGTGAGAGATTTAACCAACTGGTATCTCTCCACTCTTATCTGCTCCTGAAACTTCAATTTCAGGCTGCTGATCATCTCTATTGGCGACTCCATGTTCTCATATTGCTTCCGCAAGTCTGAGTCCATGGTAGCCAATATCAGACCACGCACATCTACCGCATCATTATAATGCTTATTCCAAGCATCATATACTGCATGAGAAGCATTGGACCCGATCCTCACGGGGAGAGCTCTCTCAAGGACATAGTCCTTTCTCTCCTGTCTGAGAACTAGCCTCAGGTTCCGCGACCAAGTCAAGAAATTTGATCCGTTCAGCTTGTCCATCTTAAGGACAGACCGGATCGAGAAAGTGTTTTGATTGTTTGTGCTAGTCATAACTGAAAATTAAGATAAAAGGATTTTAGTTAATATGTTCAATATGATTAATCTTGTATTATACTTAATATGATTAATCACGCATTATATTCAATAACATAAGTTACCCTCAATAGAATATAATGATTCCAAGATCCACATATAACTAAGATTAAAGTGGGCCACTGGCCGTCACCAAACCTTAGCTTATATCGGTAAGCCCTATGTCGGCTAATTATATCCGTGATATAACTCTTGGTTGTGAATCTGGGCCCGAGGCCCAATCCACTCTGATGTCTCAAGGCCCGGGACTCCCGATGGCCTAGTCAAGAAAACCAGACTATACAGTCATGTAATCATTAATGTCTGGGACTCCCAATGACATTTATGAATCACAAACCGTCTTACCCACGCAAAAGTAGACACCCTCACACTGTAAGGCCATGAATACAATTGAATGGGCTTCGACAGCTGACATAGACTGGGCAAGACATCCAACGCTTGATATTATTTGAGGTTCGTAGGTTTATTTTAAAATCTCATTCCCAAAATAGAAGATTACTATTTCGGGAAACTTTCCATTTTAGGAAACCTACTATTTTTGGAAACTTTCTAAAATTGGAAACTTTCTAAAACCGGAAACTTTCTAACTTTAGAAATTTCTTAAAATCCGAATCATGCAAATCTAGAAACTTCTAATTTAAGAAACTTTCTAATTTCAAAATTTCGGAAACTTTAATTTAAAATCGATTTATATTCTTTATAAAATAAATTTTAAATTAAATCTGAAGAAAGACTCAAATAATTGGCCCAATCGTTTTAACTTCTTGGCCCGAGGCCGAAGAATTGGTCTATGTCCGAGACATAACCCGATCGTCCAATTAGATGACATAACCGGTCTGGTTCATTAAAATTGGTCTAACCAAAATTAATTACTACTACGACCACAATTGTCAACCGGTTATTTACTAAACCGGATTTTCTCAATTTATTTGGTCCAACCAAATCAAATTAGAAAATCCTGGTTTAGGCACTAAATCCAATAATTCTTTCGACATTGGATTTCTTGTCCCGGTTTAACCAGACTTAATAAAATTATTAAATCTGTTTATTAAACCAGGACGAATTAATTTTAATCAAAATATTAAACCGAGCCTTAAACCAACCATGTCGATCGATGAACCAACCGTGTCGATCGATCCATCAACCGCATCGGTCGATGCTCTTAGCATCGATCCTGCATCGATCGTGCATCGATCCTGTATCGATCGATGCTCTCACGCATGCACGGAACCGAGCCAAAACCCTAACCGTGTCGATCGATGCACCAACCGCATCGGTCGATGCACCAACATCGAACCTGCATCGATCCTGCATCGATCGATGCTTTCACGCGTTAACAGGGTTAGCCGATAGACTGTATCGACCGATCCATGCGATCGTATCGATCGATCCATGCGATCGCAGTCGATACTGACTTTTGAAAATCGCATTCTACCAAATCAATATAGCTTGGTTTCTGCGATTTTAAGTGTGTTTAGGTTTCAATTCCTTGTTGCTTAAGTGATTTCTCTTATCAGTAGTTGATTCAAAACACTTTTAAACAAGAAAAACAATCCTAAACTTGAATCTAAACAAGAAAAACCAGAACCAATAGCTCTGATACCACTGAAGGAATGTTTAGTCAATCCTGATTCAATTCTCAGATTCAGATTAACCTAAACATGCTGATCTAGGTTCTCTTGAATAGAAACAATGATAGATCTCACCTTATACCTGTTTGCAGCGGAAAGAGATGGTATGTCAGAGATCAGAGAGCCACCGAGAGATAACTCCTCCAGAGGTTCACACACGCACACCAATCAGGAAGAAGGCTGCTAGGCCACTAGGGGAACTCGGCGCAGAGGGAGAGAGAGTTTTCGGCTAGGGCTTTTGGTTCTGAACTCGAGTTTTATTTATAAAACTTGTCCGGTTCCGATTGGGCCATTTGGCCCAAACACCAATTAACTCGACGGCATTCGCGCACTGTGTCGATCGACACACCTTGTGTATCGATCGACACACAGTGGCTAAACCGTTTTATTCTCTCTAAGTACAGTAAATGCCTAGCACTTTTACCGTACTTCTGCTAAACCGTTCCTACACATTTTCCTGTTAGCTTAGGCGTGTGACCCATATGGGATCATATAATAAAGGCAATAAGTCCAAGACTTATAGATCATGAGCGGACTCTAGCAAGCCATCATGACCCCCAGTATTATATGACTTATGTTTGATCATTGACATACTCTTACTTTCTAGAGACAGTACCGAGATTACTGGACACAATTCCAACAATCGGACCCGAAAGCCCACATCAGGGCATTCCGACTAGCAATGGCAAGGGTGTACCTTACTGATGAGGAGAGGGAGCCAGCCTTCTGCAGGCTCTTCGCGGAAAACCTATCAGGTTCTGCCCTAGAATGGTTTGCCGGACTGGAAGAAAGGTCCATTGACAACTTCACCCAGTTCATGACGGCTTTCCTCAAACAATACTCCGTTTTCATCGAGGAAAAGACTACCGAGGCAGCCTTATTTGGCGTTTCTCAAAAACCCGACGAAACACTTCGCTCGTACATCGACCGATTCAAGGAAATAAGATCCAAAATCGCGAACCCACGAGATGAGGTAGCTATAGAAGAGTTAAGACGAGGACTATGGTTCTCAACCAGATTCCGGGAGGAAATAACAGTCCGCGAACCTCAAACGCTCGATGACGCCCTTCATTGCGCATCGGCCTTTGCTCGCCTCGAGGACGAAACCACGGCCCTCAGGGAAAAACACCGGAAAGAAAGGAACCCATCGGGTCCACAGAATTCAAACTCGAAAAAGGATTCCCGTAAGTCAGGGAACGTCAACGCGGTCGAGAGCCCAAAGAGCTCGAAGAAATTCGAGTTCGACAAAGAAAAATTCTGTGATTTCCACAACAAGAGAGGGCACTCGACCGAGGATTGCTATACTCGAGCTAAAGCAGAGGCTCAAAAACAAGAGTCCGAAAGCAAAAAAGACTCCGAGGTCGAGGAGGAAACTCTGTCCGACAAAAAGGAAAACAAACAGACCAAGGAGTCGAACTCTAAAAAGCACTCTCAAAACAAACGGGAACGGTCAAAGGAGCCAGAATCTCCCGAAACACTCCCTCAAGGGTCGCGGAAGCGAGTCGAGTTCATCCTCGGCGAGCTTAACCTGAGCGGTACTCCGGAAGGTTCGGCACTATCCCCGCCTCCGGCTCCTGCCAAAAGTTTACGCTCAAGAATCAATCTCCCTCGTCTCTGCGGGGGGGGGGGGGGGGGGTGTACGGGCTATACCCCCTAAACGAATCGACTTCATCTTCGGCGGCTCCAAGCTTTGCCGCGACTCGGTCAATTCGATCAAAGCTCTTCAAAGAAGAGTCGAGACCGACAGAGGGGGAAAGACCCCAATGTTGGGTCCAGACCACGAGATCATTTTCCACGAGAGCGAGACAAGTAATCTCGACAAACCACACGACGACGCTCTCCTCGTTTGTCTAGTAGTGGGAGATGTCGAACTCTCAAGGATAATGATTGACACAGGAAGTTCGGTAGATGTCCTCTTTTACGACGCGTTCAAAAAGAGGACTTCAACGACTCCGAGGTTGTAGAAGAAAAGACGCCACTAGTAGGTTTTGCTGGCGAAACGACATACTCGATGGGCTCTATCTTCGCCCCAGTAATCGCTGGAGGAGTTCGGAGAATGACAGAGTTCGTCATAGTAGATCGGCCAGCTCCCTATAACGCAATCCTAGGTCGACCATGGATATACGACATGAAAGCGGTACCATCGACCTACCACCAATGCGTAAAGTTCCCGACACCCAAAGGGATCAAAACCATTCACGGAAGTCAAAAGATTTCCCGCCATTGCTACATGAACGGATTCAAACAGATCGAGAAATCCCCTGTGTAGCAATTACAGAAAGAGGACGAGCTCTCCACCATGCAGACCAAAAGGTCGAACGACCCCAGTCAAATAATACCCCCAAAGGACCTCACGACTCAGGTCTGCATAGACGAGGCTCATCCCGAAAGACTCGTTGGCATAGGAATCGACCTATCAGAGCCAGTCAAGAACGAACTGGTCTCTTTTCTCAAAAAGAACGTCGACTCCTTCGCCTGGTCTTCAGCAGACATGAAAGGGATAAACATCGACGTAACCAGCCACGAGCTGAATGTCGACCCGACCTACAAACCGTTAAGACAGAAACGTCGAAAACTAGGCCCTGAACGGGCCAAAGCCGTCAATGACGAGGTCGATCGGTTATTAAAAATCGGATCGATCAGAGAGGTCAAGTACCCTGACTGGCTCGCAAACCCCGTGGTGGTTAAGAAAAAGAACGGAAAGTGGAGGGTCTGCGTAGACTTCACGGATCTCAACAAAGCATGTCCAAAGGATAGCTTCCCACTCCCGCACATCGACCGACTGGTCGAGGCCACCGCTGGACATCAGCTGCTATCCTTTATGGATGCGTTCTCAGGGTACAATCAAATATTGATGAACCCCGAAGACCAAGAAAAGACCTCGTTCATAACTGATCGAGGCACGTACTGCTACAAAGTCATGCCCTTCGGACTAAAAAACGCAGGAGCAACTTACCAGCGCCTCGTCAACAAGATGTTCTCAGGACTCCTAGGCAAAACCATGGAGGTCTACATCGATGATATGCTAGTAAAATCTTCTAGGTACGAGGATCACATTCCCAAACTAAAAGAGTGCTTTACCGTTCTCAATAAGTATGGGATGAAACTCAACCCAGCTAAATGTACCTTCGGGGTCCCTTCAGGAGAGTTCCTCGGTTACTTAGTAACCGAAAGAGGGATCGAAGCGAACCCCAAACAGATCGCAACGTTCATAGAGATGAAATCTCCCAGAACAACGCGAGAAGTCCAGCGCCTAACCGGCAAAATAGCTGCTCTGAATCGCTTCATCTCGAGGTCGACTGATAAATGTCTACCCTTCTATCACTTGCTCAAAGCAAACAAAAAGTTCCTTTGGGACGAAAAGTGTGAAGAGGCATTCACTCAGCTCAAAACTTACTTAAGCGAACCACCCATACTGGCGAAACCAGTAGAAGGAGAACCCCTTTATCTCTACTTAGCTGTCTCGACGGCAGCAGTAAGTGGAGTCCTGGTTCGCGAAGAACAGAACGAACAACGGCCGGTGTATTACATCAGTAAGACCTTGATCGATGCTGAAACCAGATACCCCGCCATGAAAAAGCTCGCCTTAGCGCTAGTAACATCGGCTCGGAAACTCCGACCGTATTTTCAATCGCACTCGATAATAGTGATGACCTCTCAGCCACTGAGAACCATCCTTCACAGTCCAAGCCAATCAGGTCGATTGGTCAAATGGGCTATCGAACTTAGCGAGTACGACATTGAATACAAAGCTCGAACATGCCTAAAAGCACAAGTACTGGCAGATTTCATAATCGAGCTCCCTCTGACTATAGAACTCGGCCCGACTTCGGCCCAAAGATGGAAACTCTACGTCGATGGAGCTTCCTCAAGACAAGGGTCCGGAGTCGGAGTGAAATTAGTCTCCCCAACGGGTGAAGTATTAGAACAATCGTTTAGATTGGGCTTCGCCGCATCGAATAACGAGGCAGAATACGAAGCGCTGATAGCCGGGCTTAGACTTGCGATAGCAATAGGAGCCCGAGAATTAAATGCCTTCAGCGATTCCCAACTGGTCACAAGCCAATATCATGGCGACTACGAGGCCAAAGACGAATGAATGGAAGCATACCTACGGGTAGTCCATACATTGGCCGAACAGATCGAATTCTTCGATCTAACACGAATCCCACGAGGTGAAAACACTGCAGCCGATGCGCTAGCCGCATTAGCATCGACATCAGATCCTAACCTCAAAAGAATCATACCAGTCGAAGGGATATAAAAACCAAGCATCGACATAGCTCTCAAAGCTCTGTCCTTGAAAGAGGACGGGCCCGCTGTGAAAAATGATGTCAAACGCAAAGAATGTCCTGGAGACACTAATAGCGAAATCATCGAGATTGATGATGATCTTGATCCTAGAAACACCAAATACGTCGCGAACGTCCCCGACGGACCAATTCAAACCGCATCCACTAGTCAGGGACCTGAGCCTAACAATGACGAAGATTGGAGAACTCTGATCATTCGATACATCACAAACGGCGAAGTTCCCGATGGCAAATGGGAGGCGCGGAAACTTAAAATGCAAAGTGCGAGGTACTGTGTCACACAAGGAGAGCTCTTTAAAAGGAGCCTCTCCGGACCTTACCTTAAATGCCTTGACAAAAAGCAAGCCCTAGCCGTGATTACACAAACACATGACGGATCCTGCGGAAGCCATTCCGGAGGACGAGCATTGGCCATGCGAATCAAAATGCAAGGCTACTATTGGCCTACAATGGCCACCGAATGCGAATCTTTCTCCAACAAGTGCGATAAATGCCAAAAGCATGCCCCAATTATCCACCAAGCGTCGGAGAAACTCTCCTCTATCTCATCACCGTACCCATTCATGCGGTGGGGAATGGACATCGTCGGACCGCTGGTCCCATCTGGCAAAAAGAAAGCCACACATCTATTGGTGATGACAGACTACTTCACCAAGTGGATTGGAGCAGAGTCATACCAGAAAATTAAGGACGTTCACGTTAAGGAGTTCGTCTGGCGAAACATCATTTGCAGACATGGACTACCCCACGAGATCGTCACAGATAACGGATCTCAGTTCATATCAAACACGTTCAAAGAGTTCTGCAGAACTTGGAACATAAAGCTGACTTACTCAACGCCACGCTACCCCCAAGGGAACGGGCTAGCAGAAGCAGCTAACAAAGCGATTATGAACGGCCTCAAGAAAAGGCTCAACGAGTGCAAAACAACCTGGAGTGACGAACTCCCAGCCGTACTCCCAGCCGTACTCTGGGCCTACCGGACTACCCCCCGCAAATCCACTGGCGAGACTCCCTTCTCGCTAGCTTACGGAATCGAGGCGGTAGTACCAGCTGAAATTCTCGTGTCAAGCATTCGCAAAGAAGAATGCCCGCGACAAGAGGAACTTAACAACAAGATGATAACTGACGAACTCGACCTCGTCGACGAAAGAAGGAACCTCGCATTAGCTCGACTCCAGAATTACCAACAAGCCGCGGCTCGCTACTATGATTCCCGAATCAAAACTCGGAGGTTTCAAGTAGGAGAGCTCGTCTTACGGAAAGTGTTCGACCATAAAAAGGAAGAACACGCTGGAAAATTAGGAGCGAAGTGGGAAGGTCCTTACCAGGTCACTGACATCGTAAAGGACGGGGTCTACCGACTCAAGTCGGTGGAAACCCAGAAGCCCGAACTACGACCTTGGAACATCATCAACCTCAAAAAGTATTTCCACTAGGAGTACATCAACATAATCGAACTACGAAATGGCTTGATCCCCTAAAAGGGTACGTAGGCAGCTCGACTTCGAGCGCAGCCACCCCCCAAACACAAAGCTCCCACCGAGCTCGACAACTTCTGACGAAGTCATACTAGCTTATCTTTGTGAAATCAAAATAAGTCTTCTAATCAAACGTCTCTTCCTGTTAGAGCCATTACGTTGATATGAAATTATCTCTTCCAACGTACCAAAGTGATATGAAATTATATCTTCCAATAGCAAAGTGATATGAAAATATCTCTTCTAAACCAAAGTGATATGAAATTATCTCTTCTATAAGCAAAGCGATATGAAATTATCACTCCCAAAACAAGTGATATGAAATTATCCCTTCCCGAAACGAAAGATATGAAATTATCTCTTCTAAGTCAAAGCGATATGAAATTATCCATTCCAAGTGACCTGAAATGGCCTCTTCCAGATAACAAGACGATATGAAATCATCTCTTCAAAGCGATATGAAATTATCCCTTCTATAACCAAGTGATATGAAATTATCCCCTTAAACAAGCGGCCCAGAACGGTCCTCCCGCTTCGAACGAACTGAAATGATCGTCCCAAAAAACAAGCGACCTAGAACGGTCCTCCCGCTTCGAACGAACTGAAATGATCGTCCCAAAGAAAGAGATTCAGAATAATCTCTCCAAAAAATATACAATTCTTCCAAAGCCTCATACGGATTAAAAGAATCGGGGGGTTGCCCCACCCCTTAAGCAAAATAACGAGGTCAAGACAGCTAATCAAGCATGCGACCTCTACGTACTCCAAGTCGGATCTTTGTAAGTTTACTTCGATTCGTTTTCATACTTAATACTTCTCTCTTCGATTCAGCGATTAAGCTTGAACCTTACATCACGAAGTAGTCGCGCCCCAAACCATTCTCGGCAAAGAGCTCGAGCTCAAATGCGACTGACTTAAGGGATCGCAACGAACCTTCTAAGGCAACACGACAATTTATCTGCTTGGTCCCTCTAGAAAGGTTCGAATCGCCACAATGGCTTAGATTTTATGTTGAGGCATAAAAACAATGAAGTCTATGCTAAGGCATGAAAGATTTTTTTTTTTTTAAAAAAGTAGAGGACACGATATCCTCGAATTCGAACAGAAAATTAAAGCCCCCTTGGGCAACCAAAGTCTGAAAAAGAGATTAAAAGCCCCCTCGGTCAACAAAAAGTCTGAATTAAAAAGCCCCCTCGGGCGGAAACAGATAAAAAGGACTAAAACTGCTTGGAAGGAGAGGAAGCCTCGTCCCGATCCCCTGTCTGACCATCGGTCGCCCTGTCCTCCTCGAGTTGACCCTCGACCTCATCGCTAACTCGCGAATTAACTCCGGTCGGGAGGTTCGACCCATACTGATCAAGGCGAGTCGCCGCCTGGCTTAAAGGGCGCGCAAGGATCACGGAGTCGTCCGACATCACCGGCAAATTTAGCTTGCTGATACTGAAGTCCGACACCGCACAGCGTCCATCTCCTCTGTGGCCAATCTTTTCTTCTCGGCCAAATCCATCACCTCCTTGGTCAGGTCCAGTTCACCAGAGGCGAACTCGGCGATAAGCGCGATATTAGCCAAGGCCTCCTGGAGCCTCATCTCAGCGCTCACGGCGACCTTCCTCCGGCTCTCTTTCGCTGCGATCCCCTCGAGAATCTTAAGATATTCACCGTTTAGCCCTTTTCTCGCCTCATGGGCTGCCATCTTAACATCAAACTCTCGGTCGGCGAGAACCTTATCCAGATCAGCCTGGCATTGCGCAGCCCGCACGTCCGCAACCAAAACCCGAGCCAGAGCGCCCTGTAACTCCCCATCCAGGCCGCTCGCCTTCTTCCTTAGCTCCTCTTCCCGAGCCAAGGCCCCCTGCAGCTGCGCTTTCAGGTCGCTGACCGTTTTCTTAACGGTGTCGAGCTCGCTCACCTGCGGTATCTCTCGCAGCTCGTGCTCGGCCCTAGCCGCGAACCTATTCGCAGCCTCCAAGGCCTACAAAAGAAAGAGGAAATGTGTGAAGAAAGTTAAGCACGAAACAAAACGAAAGGAAGAAATCATTACCTTCCCACAAGCAGCCATCATCTCGGTATAAGTACCACCAAGAGCCATATCCCCGACGGCCGGGAGCTGAACACCTGCCGGATTAAAATGCCTTAGCAGATAGGCAACACCCGTTGGGTCGTCCGCAATCGGGCATTCCTTCTGGTGCCTAAAGCGCCAGTTGAAAGACCCCGAGGACCCAGAGGAAGCAGGCCTCGCCTCAACACTCTGGCCCGATCTTCTCGAGCTCACCTCCTTCGACGCTTCGCCGCCGGATGAGGACCGCCTCGACTCCGGCCGTTCGACCCTCTCGAACCATTCGACCGAGAGTTGCGCAAGGCAGGCTCTTCAGACGGGGCCCGAACCGGCTCCTCACTGGCCGGAATAGGAGGTAAATCCTCCGCCTCCACGTCTGCCTCTCCGGATCCTGCAACCACGGGAGAAACCCGAACAGGGTTAGGAGGAGGGATCGAAGGAGGAGGAGGAGGCCTCGTCCATGGCAAAAATAAGGGTGTTGCTCAAGTCGCCAGCCTTCATTTTCTTTGCCAAATCAACGGGATCTTTCCCGTTCCGATGGCTGCTAGATCTTCGCGACATCTTTTCAAGAGAAGGGGTGCTTGCAGTAGAATTATCGTCTGAAACAGGTCGATCTGCAAATGAAACAGATTCGGGTCAGCCCGGCAAACGAAGGGCATAACGCGCGATGACCCCCCTGAAAGACTAACCGGAACACTTACTTTCTTCAGTCCGCTCGATAATCCGAAACGGAGCCTGAACGACTCGAGTCAAAGCATGCTGGCGAAGGAGGTGTGATTCGTCTCGCAAAAGACGAGGTTGGTATAGAGGAGGTTGTCGAGCAGCAGGACCTAAATCGGCTCGGATTCGCTGATCCGTGAAGTTACACCAACTAATATCTCCTCTCCGTAGGCGAGCTATCAAACTCGATGTAGTCGGGTCCAAAGGTAATGATTCAGGAGCCTCTGCAACGGAACCAAAAAGGTCATTAGCAAACAGCTCGGTATCAATAAAAGACGCCGCAGAAATTAGGGAAACTATTAAGCCCTATAAGCTGACCAACGTTAGCCGCCCATCTCGTCGGGATAACCGAGTAATCAAAATCCTTGACCGAGTGATGGTTGACCCTGAAGTAGAAGTATTTACTCTTCCACACATCCCTCGTCGGGATCTCATCAAGGATCTTCCCATGGCGAGGAGAGAGGTAGTAAGTTCCGGGAAAACGAGTGTTATGTTTTACCGAACAAACCCTCATCAACTCCTCGACTCCAAAATTGATGCCTTCCTCGACAGCTCTAACCCCGAGCCCGACGACATACCGAACGAAATTCGGAGTCATCTGGTGAAAGGCCAGCTGGAGCTGAGCTAAAACCCATGAGATAATGCGAGGAATTGGAAAAAACAATCCGCATTTATCGAAATAGGTATAAGAAGCGCAACAATGGCCTTCGACGACAGTTTCCGGAGACATGTCCGGCGATGGGATAAGAATCTCCACCTCCGACGGAATCTGGCACTTCGTCCGCAATTTCCGTATTTGGTCAACAATCAAACTGGACGGAGGATAAGGACCAACCGGACCAGCCGCCACAGAAGGACTAACCCTGGCTGTACTCTTTCGAACCATGATAGTTCGGAATATCAAAAGTTTCCTTCAAGGAAAGAGGGAAAACGAAATCTCTAGAGAGAGAAAATCTCGAAACAACGAAAAAGAGAATATGAGCAAGAGGCAAGAAGAGGATATAATGGAGGAGAGGAAGTTACCTTGACGATTCGCAGTGTGAGCAGTAATGGGAATCGTGCTAGGTAACTTCCCCTTTTAAACTACCTCGCGCTCGAGATCTGTGGGATTTTTGGTATCCCACAATCCCAACCGCTCGATTTGAAATTTGAAAATAATCACAAAAAAAGATCAAGGCAGTTGTGATCCTTTGGTCCCGTGCGATCTCAACCGTCGATATAAGATCTATGAATGGGAAGAAAATAATCATTGGATTTGTCGCATCCAAAGCATGCACCTCTTCCCGAGAATGTCCACCGCCCATTAACCTCGACTTCTCGAATTCAATGGGCTGGGGGGCTATTGTTGGTACTGGATTTCCCTCTAGGAAATCCGGCCCATTAACAGACAAGACAAAGGCCCGTAATTACGAGCCCATTCCAGAATCAAAGATAGACGGGAGAGTCAACTCTCTTGTTGGGCCCAAGCGAAGCAAGCGCCTTGGAGAGGCCCAGACGACGCCGAAGCATGAGACGATCGAGCTCGAGCTCGGCTGAGGATGACGTGGAGATAGAGCAACTCGGTCTTCGTCAGTTCAACTGATCCGCACGAATCTCGGAGATCGTTACAACGACGAGGCCGAAATATCAGGACGAAGAGATGAGAGTGGAGACTATTTAAAGGAAGAAGTGGCGGCTCATTAAAGACAATTCCAACCTAGGCTAAGAACACTTCGACTAGATAGCTCGATTCCATACCTTGTACTCTCTTTTCGACTGTGTTTGTTCTATCTCGACGATCAATCTCAATAAAGTCTTTGATTCATAGGAAACTATACCATTTCTATATCCAAAAGTCCAAATCCACGAATACAAATTCTTAGTGTGAATCCCGGATCTCACAGTAGGTATGGCTACGTCTATTTGATGAGACACAAGTCAGAATCCTTTGATAGATTCAAGGAGTTCAAAAATGAGGTACAGAACCAACTTGGCAAAAGTATCAAAGTTCTGCGGTCGGATCGCGGAGGAGAATACTTGAGTCAAGAGTTCAGTGACTATCTGAGCGAGTGTGGAATTGTTTCACAACTCACTCCTCCTGGAACACCCCAATGGAATGGAGTGTCAGAGAGGAGGAATCGAACCTTATTGGATATGGTTCGGTCTATGATGAGTCATTCAGATCTTCCATTATCCTTTTGGGGATACGCTCTAGAAACGTCTGCGTTTACACTAAATAGGGTGCCATCTAAATCAGTGGAAAAGACACCACATGAATTGTGGACTGGGAATATTCCAAGTTTGTCTTTCCTGAAGATTTGGGGTTGTGAGGCTTATGTCAAACGTTTAATCTCTGACATGCTCGCACCCAAATCAGATAAATGTTACTTCATTGGTTATCCTAGGGAAACCAAGACATACTACTTTTACAACCGATCTGAGAACAAAGTCTTTGTTGCTCGGGACTGTTCTTTTCTTGAGAGGGAGTTTCTTTCTAAGAAGAACAGTGGGAGTAAAGTACATCTCGAAGAAATTCAAGATGCACAGGAGACTGCTCAACCTGCTGAGGAAGAGCAGCAGTTGGATCCACAAAGTTCTGTGGAGGCCACGCCTGTGGAGCCCGAAGTTCGTAGATCCGGAAGGATCCGTCACGAACCCGAGAGATATTATGGATTTCTCGTAACCAATTGCAATGATCTGATGATTATTGAAAGTGACGAACCAGCGACCTTCGCGGAAGCAATGATGGGCCCGGACTCCGAAAAGTGGCTTGGAGCCTCTAAATCCGAAATGGGATCCATGTCAGAAAACCAAGTATGGTCCTTGGTCGATTTACCTAATGGTGCAAAAGCCATTGAGTGTAAATGGATCTTCAAGAAGAAGATTAACGTGGATGGCAATGTCCAAATTTATAAAGCTTGGTTGGTGGCTAAAGGTTTCAAGCAGATTCATGGTATTGACTATGATGAAACCTATTCCCCAGTCGCTATGCTTAAATCCATTCGGATTCTTCTAGCAACTGCTGCTTATTATGATTATGAGATTTGGCAGATGGATGTCAAAACCGCCTTCCTGAATGGTATTTTGGAAGAGGATGTGTATATGACACAACCTGAGGGTTTTGTAGATCCTAAGAATGCTGGGAAGGTATGCAAGCTTCTTAAATCCATTTATGGATTGAAGCAGGCATCACGGAGTTGGAATCTTTGTTTTGATGAAGCAGTAAAACAATTTGGTTTCATCAAGAACGAAGAAGAACCATGTGTATACAAGAATACTAGTGGGAGCGAAATTGCGTTTCTTGTACTGTATGTCGATGACATAATTCTTCTCGGTAATGACGTTCTGTTGCTTCAGTCTGTTAAGACTTGGCTCGGAAGTTGTTTTTCCATGAAAGACATGGGAGAAGCCGCGTACATCCTTGGAATCAGAATCTACAGAGATAGAGCGAATAGGCTGATTGGATTGTGCCAGGACACTTATATTGATAAGGTGTTGCACAGATTCAAGATGCATGATTCCAAGAAGGGCTTCATACCAATGTCTCATGGCATTAGTCTCAGAAAGAAGCAGTGTCCGGCGACACATGCTGAGCGAGAGCGCATGGATATGATTCCTTATGCTTCTGCAATAGGATCTATCATGTATGACATGCTCTGCACTCGTCCAGATGTAGCTTACGCGCTAAGCATGACGAGTAGATACCAATCTGATCCAGGTGAAGATCACTGGACAGCGGTCAAGAATATTCTCAAGTATTTGAGACACACCAAGGATAAGTTCTTGGTATATGGAGGAAGTGAAGAGCTTGTGGTGAATGGATTCACTGATGCGAGTTTTCAGACGGACAGAGACGATTTCCGATCACAGTCTGGATATGTCTTCTGTCTAAATGGAAGTGCAGTGAGCTGGAAGAGCTCTAAGCAGAATACCGTAGTTGATTCCACGACGGAAGCCGAATATGTTGTTGCTTCAGAAGCGGCAAAGGAAGATGTTTGGATCAAAAAGTTCATGACTGAACTTGGTGTGGTTCCTAGTATCTTGGAGCCAGTGGCTTTGTTTTGTGATAACAATGGAGCCATTGCTCAGGCGAAAGAACCAAGGTCACACCAGAAGTCCAAACACATAGAGAGGAGATATCACCTGATTCGTGATATCGTCAATAGAGGTGAAGTGAAGATCAGCCGAGTTTCGACAGACGAGAATGTCGCTGATCCTCTGACTAAGCCACTCCCAAGGCCTAAGCATGAGAGTCATACGACTGATGTAGGCATTAGAGATCTTAAGATGTAATATTGATTCTAGTGGGAGTTCTTGTGGTTTTATTTTAGTTATATTAAGATGTTCTTGTAAACATACTTTTGGATATGTTTAATGAAATTTGATTTCAGCATTATTTATTGTGATCTAAATAATGGTCCCAAAATAAGTTTATGTCATATTATAGGTCATCAAGTTAAGGACTTGATCATGAAACCCTATAAGTTACAGATGACATAAATTATAATTTGTCCCTAGTCGAGGTTGTCAATGTGGGACGCTGACAACCGCGAGAGACTAGCTTGTGAGGTGACTGTTGACTAAGTTTCATGGAGTCAGTGATATGAGTATCACAGTCAGTCACATAGATATATGTTGATGAACATATGATCGGACATGACCCGCTAATGAGAAGTCTCCAAGATAGTTATATCTGTGTCATGAGAGATTCTCATTACGACTATAGAGTATAGTCCTTAGACCTGAGTTCATCATGTTTTCTTACATATGAATTGGTGCACTTTGACCTTGTCAAACGTCGACCCGTAACTGGCGGCTATAACGGCATTGCTCAGGTGTATCATGAAGTGTGTGTTGAAACAGGGATGGAACAAGAAGGGATTTGTCCATCCTGAATAACGGGAGATAAATATCTCAGGGCCTATCGAAGATTTTATACTGAGAAAATGTGTGGCCGCACTCAAACGAACTGTAGTTCAGTTGTTTGTCTTGTTCAGTATAGATCAGGAGTTCGAAAAACACGATGTTGGCTTAATAAGGATGACACTAATCTTGCCTTATGCCAAATCGAGATATAGAGACAAAAGGATTACAGGAATTGATGATTCCAGTACAAGTGGGAGATTGTTGGGATTGTGTCCTGAAATCACACTTGTACTCACTCCTGATGATAGTTGTGTGTCGAGATCAGACATTCGTATAATACTGGGCGGTTGCAATGTTTTGCTAGAAGCCTCTTGCAATCTGTAAGTTGTAGACTTACTGCTAGTATTATATGATCCTATAGGGTCACACACCTAAGCAAACTGGAAGCGTAAAATATGGGAATGATCATTATGGTAATGATCATATTGATGTGTATTGGATACACATTGATATTGAGTTTATAGTGGTGTGTCGATCGACACAGTATGTGTGTCAATCGACACAGATCGGGTTTCGAAACTGATGTTTTGATTTTATGACTTAAACGAATTGGTATTAACCAATACTCGGTTTTAGTCATTCTAGGTCGATATAAGCCTGATGGTTTCGACCTCAAACCCTAGCCGTTCAATCTTTCTTCACAGAGAAAGCAGAAACACCAGAAACTCAGAAATCCCAAGATCCGGCACTAACATCCCGGCTTTCCATGTTTGTGTGTGTGTGTATCTGGTAGAGGCGAAGCATCTGAGTCGCTACTGATCTCGTTTCACCAATCATTCCGCTGCCAAAACAAGGTAAGAATGAGGTTAGTGATTCAATATAACGAACCCTAGATCCTAGGCTTCCTAACAGTTTAGATCTTAGACAATTAACAATAGCACGAGAATGAGAGTTATAATCTGAACAAACTTAGAGTGAGCAATTTGACTAGATACAAAGAGATTTGGTTTAGGAAAATTGTGAACCGATAGAACCTGTTCTTAATGCTTATTTAGAACTCTAGGATCACATAGAGATTTGGATCGCTAGGTTGCTAGATATAGAAATAATCTCAGCGAGAGTTGGATTATTTAGCATTGTGTTTCTAGTTCTTGTACCTGTTTTAATCTGAATCCGGTTAGTTAAGTTTCTAGCATAGCATAATTCCCGAGAACTTCCTAAGTCTGACGCCTTTCTTCCTATTGAAAACTCCTTCTAGTTTATTGCTTTTGTTTACTGCTTTCTCTGGATTTGATTTAGCTTAGCTTGACAACATATAATCTATCGTGTGACCGTGAGTCCTTGTGGATTCGATACCCTAAGTACTACATCGCATAACTGTGCACTTGCAGTAGAATAGGATAAAACTCTGAGCCTATCAAGTTTTTGGCGCCGTTGCCGAGTACTCAACTGAGTTCGCCGATAGATTTTTTTTTAGAGTTGAGTCTAGATCGTTTTTATTTAGTTTGTTACTGATTTTTGTCTTGTTTGGCTTGTTTTTGTTGCTGCAGGATTCGACGGACGCATTCAGTGTCGATCGATTTCTACTCCAGTGTCGCTCGACATCGACCTCGGAACAGTGTTTTGAGATCAGTGTATGCCAAGTCGACATACTCGAAGCAACCGGAGTGAAGAACTTCTGAACCTCAGACTTGAGGAGCTTGCTAGACTAGAGAGAACGAACAGAAAGGGTCAAAGAACAAGAATGATGAACAATCGTTTGATTTTGAGACCTGATGTTGGGGGTGTTCTGAGAGACCAACAGAACAACGCCTATAATGATGACGGGCATAGGATTGATGTCCAAGGGAATGTAATCCCTGAACCTGCACCTGAACAGCCTCAAGGTCAGAGGCAGATGGTTATTTCTGAGAGGACTCTTGCTGACTACAACCGTCCGGATGAGTTTTATGCTAACCAGTCAGCAATTGTTCCTCCTTCTTTTAAGAGGAATGACTTTGAGATCAAGACTGTCTACTATGCTATGCTGAGACAGCACCCCTTCCATGGTCTCCCACATGAGCAACCCATGGACCACATTGAGGACTTTGAAGCCTTCATCACTGGAATGAAGTACAATGGGGTGGACTATGACTTCTTGTATCTGAAGCTTTTCCCATACTCTCTTGCTGGAGAGGCTGCTGCTTGGTTGAAGCAACTTCCACTTGGGAAGTTAACTACTTGGGATGTTGTGAAGAGAGAGTTCCTGCGATACTTTTATGATGATGCTCGCTCAGATCAGCTCAGACAGGATATTCTGACATTTGTTCAAGGTCCTACAGAGCCTCTTAAGTCTGCTTGGATGAGGTTTAAGATGTACCAATGTGACTGTCCTCATCATGGATTCTATGAAGTGACGCTGTTGGGCATATTCTTCAAAGGAATTGATCTCAATTACCAGTCTGCATTGGATGCTGCCAGCAATGGCAATTTCAATACCAAGACTCCTGAGAAAGCGAGATTGCTTATAGCGGTTTCTGGAGGGTCAGACGAAGGTCATTGTGGACTTCAACAAGAAGCTGGATGATGTGTATGAAGATTTGAATGGTAAGTTTGAGTCTTTGAGTACTCACATGAAGCAGTTGGACACACAAGTGAACCAAATTTCAAGCTCAGTCAAGGGAAAGAGTGTCATGTACACCCACATTAAGGCTTGGTCAGTTCATATTGATGATGGGTCATGTCAAGGAGAGAATTTTGAGATTAAGACTGCTAAACTTGTTGAAGATTCTGAAAAACCCGAGACTGAAATCCCAGTGTCGATCGATTTGGACTTTTATGTCGGTCGACATCCACTTTCAAACGGGATTTCGAGTTCTCATGACGAATGGAAATCGAGCATGGTCGATTTCGGAATCGACATCAGTAATGAGTTGACCAATGTCGACCGACATCAGTTCAACGTCGGTCGACATCAAGAGCGTAAGGAGCAGGATTTGCCAACATCTTGTGCTATTGCTGTAGAAACAGACCATGAGCCTTATGTACCTTTCCCTAAGGTATCAACGAAGTCTCAACAAGAGCTTGATGAAGCTAAACAGCTGGAAGTGATGGATAAGAAGTTGAAGGAGAATCCGCAGGTAGACACTTCACCCTATCATCCTTGTGTACAGAGGTACTTAGAGATGATGCTGCCTATGGATGAGGTACTGAAGGAATGGGTGGTAGTACTCCCTAAGCAAATCAGTGATGTGATGCTCAATCAGGTCCCCAAGAAGCTACCAGATCCTGGTATATTTGTGCTGAGTTGTTACATCTTTGAGAATGGTTTCAAGCGCTCCTTGTGTGATTTAGGAGCTGGTGGAAATATCATGCCATACTCTGTGGCAGAGAGACTGGGGATGACAGAGTTTTCACACACTCAGATCTCTCTGGTTTTAGCTGATCAGTCAAGAAGGATTCCGGAAGGAGTTCTTGAGGATGTCCCAGTCAGAGTTGGAGACTATCTAGTTCCAACAGACTTTGTGGTTATGAAATACGACAGTGAGCCGGATGAATCCCTAATACTGGGAAGACCTTTCTTAGCCACAGCTGGAGCGAAGATTGATGTGAGGCATGGTCTGATTGATCTCCACCTGGGAGATGTGCCTCTAAACTTTGAGATGGATATGCTGCGAAGGCCGAAGATCGATGGTCAGACCTTTAGCATTGAGGATGAACAGGAAACTCAGACTAGAGAGGTTCCAATTTCTGATCCTGGAGAAAAGAAGATGATGGTTTCTCAAGATTCCACTCTAGCATCTTCAGAGCTTGCAACTCCTTCCAAGCACAAAGCTCCAAACATCAGAACCTCACCGGAACAAAGGTACGCGTCTTCCCAACTCGATTCTACTGATTTCACTGCTGTGAATGCAGGAGAACATCATATACCTTCGTTCCTAGGACGAGCTCACGCTGACAACGCTTACTCTCCACCTTGGATGAGGAGACTTCCGCAGAGACACTCGCAGTCTCTGTCGAAACCACCGGGAGTCTAAGCTCCCATCAAAGTCAAGCTAATGACTTAAAACAAGCGCTGAGTGGGAGGCAACCCACTGGTAAGTTGTAAATATTAGGACTTTGAGTTTTGCATTTTAATTTCTTTCGTTTTTGGAGTTTTTGTGTCAAGTTTCGCCGAACCCGTAGCACTGTAGAATCAGTGTCGGTCGATTTCTACTTGGATGTCGGTCGACATCGATTCGAGGGAGTTTCGAGCACGGAAGATAATCTACCGAGGTCAATTTCAGAGGTCGATTTGTTCTAAAAAGGTAAGTGTCGACCGACATCCATCTTGATGTCAGTCGACATTGACGAAATCGAGGTACGGATTCTTAAAAATCCGAGACTTCTCTTTATCTTCCTCATTCTCTCTCTCGCCGAAAATTTTCAAAAATCGCCACAGACCCCAATTCTTAACCGTTTTCATCGATTCAAAGCTCTATTCCACTCGATTTTTTGTGCTCTATCTATTTCTAGCATCCATTTCATCGATCTGCGAAGGTATGACTCTGAATCTCCATTTTTCAGTTCGTATCCAATGGTAAAAAGCTTCGATTTTTGATTGATTTATGGATATCTAGGATGTATTGGTAGTGGAATATGATTGATATGAGTACTGTGGATGATTGTCTATGCTCAATTTGATGATATTATGACTTTGAAATTTTGGTGTGTTTGAATCTCATTCTTTTCGACTGTTCGCATATTGTCTTGCAGATGGAACCTTGTCTGAACCCCGGAAAACGACCCAGGAGATGCACTGGAGCTACAAGTTCAAACGCGCAGCTCAGATCACCTGGGCCAAGAGCAGAAGAAACTAAGTTCGACCTCACACGCTTCACCAATGATCCTGCAACAGAGTCTAAGGGTGCTGCTTGTGTCTACAGGCCAATCTCGGAGCAGTGGGATGACTATGACTCCCTGTTTTACAACGCCTGGTGTGACGTAGAGCTCCTGCCCACATGCATCGCTTGTACAACTACAATGAACAAGCTGAAGATCAGACAAGACATCCTGCACATCCTGAGAGTGATAGGCCTAGGTACCATCTGTACCAAGCATTATGATCTGTACCCGGAGTTAGTCAGATAGTTCATGGCGATAGTCCGAGTATACTACATTAACGAAGTGGTAAAGAAGGCTTCTGAAGGAATGTTGACATTCATGGCCAACGGGGTGAGGTACAGATTTCTATCCATGAGTTGTGTGGCATCTACTCATTTAACCGGAACAGGGAGCGAGTAAACTTGCCCGAGAAGTGGACCGATGTACAAGTGTTTTGGGATCATTTTGGAAATGGTATTTATGACTCTCAGGTCACTCAACAGTCTGCAGTGCGTCACCCGGTTTTGAGATATCTTTCCCGTCTATTCGCCAACACGATATTATGCAAGATGGGTCCGGGAATGATGTGAATAGCTGAGCTTCTGCTACTTATTTTGGGATAGGAGATATTATTGATGAGAGTGTGTATCAGGATGCTCGTTTAGTGGCTGATGTGAACATGGGAGCTGTTTTTGCCCATCACTTGGAGGACCTCAAGACTCGAGCATTCGGTGGGAAATTAAAGAAGACAGAGTCTGTTGGAAGTCTGCTCATTCCTATTTTCGACCACTTTCGGATTGACAGGAGTCAAATGTCTAGATGCACCACAAAGTCCACGATGGATTTTCAACATCTGAAGAGCATGCACTGGATCAAGGGAGATACCAGTGGGAGACAGTTCTTGTGGCACTTCACGGATACATCCGACGTCAGGCGTTTGTTTCCCCTCCCAGCGACTGAGTTTACGGCTATCACGGACGATCCTCTCTCGCTTTCTTTTCAGCCCAGTGCGGATCTTTGTAGAGTTGTCCCGCGCCGAGCCACTGTGCTCCGAGGCGCATCTTCTGGAGTTGTTGCTTCTGCTACTGAGCATGAGCATGTCCATGCTGATGATCCAGACGAGACCTATGGGTTTCCTGAGCTTACCGGACCAGCAGAAGACATGCCACCACCACAGTTCCAGAAGTGGGCAGCAGCTGTACTTAAGGGAATCTGGAAGACGGTCCACAAGATGTCCTGCCAGCGATCTCAGCGTGTGCATCACCCACAGAGACGACGCCGTGCACCTGCACCAGCTCCTGAGCACATCAGCTCTGAGGATGACGAGATGGAGGTGGCTGCTGACTCAGAGGAGACAGACGATGGAGGCTCTCCAGTGTTCTAGACAGTAGCTGCTACTGGTTTTGTTTCTCTTTTTTCCTTTTCTTGAGTCAGTTTTATGTTTCTTTTGAGTCAGTTTTTCAGTAGTGTTTGCTTGGACCTATGACTATTTGAGTTTATGCAGTTTTATTGTTGTTTTTTGATGTGATTTTGAGTGATCTAACGCAGCTAACAGGTGAGAAAATTGAGTGCTAACTCATGATCTTAACCACAGACAGATTTATCATCCTGCGTATGCTCACACGAGCTCGATGTCGGTCGACACTAAGCTTAGTGTCGGTCGACATCGACCGTGTTCAGGTTCGGATTTTTAACTCAAAATCTCTATGGTTCCAATTTGATTTATACCGAGCTCATGCTACAATTGCACTGGGGATAGTGCAGTTTAAGTGTGGGGGAGGTGGATACTGACATTGTGTTTTATTTTCTTAGAGTCAGGCCCATGTTTTTCACTAGTTTTCAAAATTGTTTGATTGAGTCAAAACTTGTATGAAACTATGATTTTTCGAGGAAATTTTTCGCTTGAACAGGAACTAAGTGACCATTGGACAGACTTGCAAGACCTCTATGACTATTAGAAAACCCCAAACAGATCAACTTACCAAGGACATCCATATCTAACCAAGTATTCAGAGGATCCACCACTAGTCTCACGCTTAAATCTTGACTTTAATTTCTCACTTAGGGGCTTGGTAATCTTTGGGTCGGATTCCTTTGATGTGTTTGGCACAGCCTGTGATCTTGTTCTAAAGTATGGTTTCTGATTTTCCCCTCCCTTGAAAGTAAAAAAAAAAAAAAAAGAGAGAGATAAAAACTGAGGATAAGCTAGTAGCTTCGAAGTGGTCACGGAAGTGGTAGATGCCCCTATTACCTCCTGTGTATCCATGGAAAGATCCAAAGTTTAAACCCTAATAAAAAGGGAAGAGCACTGATAGAAAAAATAAAATGATACCCAGTGGGGAAAAATCAGTGCTAAGGGAGAAAGGGAAAAGAAAGAAACCAGAAACCGACAGTTTGGTGGTCAGATACTGAATAGGTTGAGTCCATGTGTCCTTTGATTCGATACTCCCTCTGTGAGACTGCACCTAATTGTATACAGAGGCTAGTGTGGTGAACTTGAATGTCCTAACTTGATTGTGGAGTTTACTTGGGACAGTTGCTAAGTGTGGGGGAAGTATATTGTGATCTTGAGTTCTGTAGGAAAGTTTTCAGTGGTTTACTAAGTGAATGTGAATGCGAAAGTTCCTAAGACGAAATGAGTTTTTGTGTTTTCAAACCTCTTTTCTTATGCTTTGGTTCTTTACTTGCTTGAGGGCAAGCAAGAGCTAAGTGTGGGGGAGTTGATATATCATGGTTTTTCTAGGTTTTCAACCATGATATAGTTTTATACACTGAGTCTTTAACCTGGTATTTAGAGTCTATTGAGTCTTCTACAAGTAGACTTGCGTTTGGAGCAAAGGATGGGATTATAGGACGTTTCTGGTGATTTGTGCAACGAGCTGAAGTTGGTGTCTCGACCACGATTGAGTGTCGACCGACACTGACTTGGATGTCGGTCGGCACTGAGCGCGACAGAACAACGTCCGTGAGTTGAAGACAAGTTTTGAAGATTTGCATAATTTCCCAAAAGTTTTCCTTAATTCTAAATTGACCCCAAAACGTGTTTAGAGAGTTTAATTAGGTTTTCAGACTCATTCTACCTTTTATCTTGTTCTTAACTTTGTTCTTGCTTGAGAGATTTTGGGAAGGGCTGATTCTTGCTACTTGTAACATTGAGAGAAGAATTTCGAACCCCTTTTCTTTATCTATTAAGTCTTTTGGTTTTCTATTCATGATGTGTTGTTTGATTACTGATATGTCTGAGTAGTAACCTAGTTAGATTTAGGAATTCTCACAAAGGTTTTATGCTTGCTTGATAACTGATTGATTAGGATTCACCATCTATCATCACCTAAGTTGTGCTTAATACTGAATTCTAGACTGATCACCTAGGGTTTAGATCTTAGACAATTAACAATAGCACGAGAATGAGAGTTATAATCTGAACAAACTTAGAGTGAGCAATTTGACTAGATACAAAGAGATTTGGTTTAGGAAAACTGTGAACCGATAGAACCTGTTCTTAATGCTTATTTAGAACTCTAGGATCACATAGAGATTTGGATCGCTAGGTTGCTAGATATAGAAATAATCTCAGCGAGAGTTGGATTATTTAGCATTGTGTTTCTAGTTCTTGAACCTGTTTTAATCTGAATCCGGTTAGTTAAGTTTCTAGCATAGCATAATTCCCGAGAACTTCCTAAGTCTGACGCCTTTCTTCCTATTGAAAACTCCTTCTAGTTTATTGCTTTTGTTTACTGCTTTCTCTGGATTTGATTTAGCTTAGCTTGACAACATATAATCTATCGTGTGACCGTGAGTCGTTGTGGATTTGATACCCTAAACATCGCATAACTGTGCACTTGCAGTATAATAGGATAAAACTCTGAGCCTATCAAAGAGCTTCAGTGTTCCACCTTTCACTTGGTATCGAATGGTGCTGCAGTCAATTTCAATATGTTTGGACCGTTCATGAAATACTGGATTAGTAGCCAAGAAGATGACACTTTTGTTGTCACATAAGAGCTTCGCAGTGGAAGAAACCTTGATGTGAAGACTGCATGAGCCATAATAACTTACAAGTGACCAAAGCTAAGCTCATGTATTCAGCCTCAGTGCTACTGCGACTGAGTACACTCTGTTTCTTTGATTTCCAAGAGATCAAGGAAGAGCCGAGATATACCCAATATCCAGAAACAGAGTGGTGTGTATCCTTGCTGGTAGCCCAATATTCATCAGCAAATTCGTTCAGACCCAATTCAGAAGAAGATGAGTAGAACATCAGTAGGGGCAGAGAGGAACTGGCTGAGCTGATTAACAGCGTAATTGATATCAGGACGAGTGATGGTAACATATAAAAGCCTGCCAATCAAATCTCTGTAGACAGTGGGATTGGGGAGAAGAGTTCTTTTATCTTTGGTAAGCTGGATCTTCGAATCCATGGGAGTTGCACTAGGCTTACAGCCTAAGAGTCCAGAATCTTCAAAGATTTCAAGGGAATATTTCCTTTGACAAATGGAAATACCGGTGCTGGAGTGTGCAATCTCAAGACCAAGGAAAAATCTGAGCTCTCCAAGATTTTTGATGATGAATTCCTGACTAAGAAGATTCTTCAAAGCAACAACAGCAGAGGCAGAATTTCTTGCTATAATGATATCGTCAACATAGACGATAAGTGCAGTGAAAGAACTCTCAGTTGCTTGAACAAACAAAGTGTTATCTGCAGGTGATTGCACAAAGCCAGCTTTCAACAAAACAGAGCAGAAGTGTTGGTACCATTGACGAGATGCTTGCTTTAGACCATAGAGGGATTTGAGCAAACGGAAGACATCATTAGGTGGAAGAATGACACCAGAAGGAGGAGTATATCCTTGAGGAAGACTCATGAAGATTTCCTCATCTAAATCACCATTGAGAAAAGCATTAGTAACATCTAGTTGTGTAAGACTCCACCCTTCTGTTGATGCAAGTCCTAGAACCAGTTTAACACTTGTCAATTTGGCTATAGGGGAAAAGGTATCCATGTAGTCAATTCCCTTCTGTTGTGTATAGCCTTTGGCTACAAGACGAGCCTTGTGTCGTTCAATGGTGCCATCAGCCTTATATTTGATCTTAAAGATCCATTTTCAACCAACGACATTCTTACCAGGTGGTAATGGTTCAATGACCCAAGTATTCACACTCTCCAGAGCTTGAAGCTCTACATTGGATGCTTGTTTCCAATTATCAGAAGCCATTGCCTGCTTAAAAGTCTTAGGTTATGTTTCTATATATATGTGAAGATATATGATTGAAAAAGTGGTGAAAAATTATCATATGAAATAATAGAACAAGTGGGATATGGTATAGTGTGTTTAGTCGTAGAAGAAGAAGAAATGAGTGAACAATGATATTCAGAGAGATATCTAGGTGCTTTAACCTGTCGTTTAGGTCTAAAATTGTGAACAGAATCAACACCATTATCCAAAGTGTCAGTGTCTATAAACGTTGTATTTGATTCCATGTGTGGTGGAATGAATGCAGATGATGAAGATTCATGTTCACAAGGCATAGTTGGCAATGATGATTCATGTAAAGGATCAAAATGAGCAGGCATGGTAGAATGCGATGGTACAAGCATATCAGAATGCATTGGAGCATAAACATGCAAAATGGATGTAGGAAACAAAGTATCTATAGAGGAAACAGGATCAGTTGTTTTAAATGGAAATACAGATTCATGAAAAACTACATTCCTAGAAATGATGATGGAATTAGTTTCCAAGTCTAAAAGTTTATATCCCTTAAAACCAGATGGATATCCTAGAAAATTTTATATCCCTTGAACTCTTGGACTAAACTTGGTTCTATCTTTAGGAAAAGTTGATGCAAAACACAGACAACCAAAGTTTTTAAGAAGACTAAAATCAAGAGATGTACCTACTAGTAATTGATAGGGTGATTTGTCCTGTAACAAAGGAGAAGGCAATCGATTGATTAGAAAAACTGATGTCAAAATGCAATCACTTCAATATTGAATAGGAACATTTGACTGAAAAATAAGGGATCTAGCAACATTTAGAAGATGTTGATGCTTGCGCTCAAAAACAGAGTTCTGCTGAGGAGTGTAAGGACATGAAAAATAATGAAAGATCCCGTGATATAATAACAAATCCTTAAAAGGTAATTATGGAGCATTATCAGATCGAATAGCTTTAATGGATGTGGAAAATTGATTGGAAACAAGTTTGATAAAGGCTGGAAAAGCAACAGAAACATCACTTTTGTTTTTCAACATATAAACCCAAGTCAAACGAGTACAATCATCAACAATGGTAAAGAAATATTTGAAACCTTCAAGAGACTCAATGCTAAAAGGACCCCAAGTATCTAAATTAACTAAGTCAAATGGTTTCATGGCCAATTTATTATTAGATTGAAAAGGCAACCGCTTTTGTTTAGCAAGAGGACAAACATGACAAGTAAGAACATCAGAAGAAACATTCTTTAAGAAAGGAAAAACGCTTGAAATCTTTTTCATTTTTGCTGCTGATGGATGAACCAAACGTTGATGTCATAGCAAACTATCAGTTTGTAAAGTTTTACAGAAAGAAGCAATGAGAGATGATCTTGAGAGGGCTTGATTATCACAGATGTATAGGTTGTGAAACATATTACCCCTCCCAATCATCAATCCCTGGGTAGCATCCTGGATAAAATAGTAAGTTGGATAGAAATGAGCAGAACATCCAAGAGTATTAACCAAGCAGCTAATGCTAATGAGATTAAAGTGAAAATCAGGGACATGAAGAACATTATGCATTATGAGTGAGCTAGATAAATGAATCGTGCATGTGTGTGATAGAAACCATAATACCATTTGGTAATGAGACATTGACACTAGAAATTGGTGTTACTTCTCTAAACAACCCTATATCAGAACACACATGGCTAGAGGCACCACTATCAAATATCCAAGCATCATTAGGCAAAACATTTTGAAGAGTAGAGAGACAATGCTTCTGAAAAGTGAGATTACTATTCTTATACTTAAGGCTTGTAGAAGGAAAGAAAATAATACAAGAGGAAGATTTCGAGGCCATGGCTCCATACGTGGTAACAGTGGAAATGTATGATAATGGAGTTATATTCTCCTGAGATTGCTGGGGAGTGCTAAACTGAGAAATCAGATATTGTATATGTGTTGGTGTGAAGGTTAAAGGATTTGGGGTGGAACTGCCAGCATCATTAGAAGCGATAGACATGTTATGTAGCTGCTGAGATGTTGGTATAGAAGTCACTGCATTTGCTCATTGAGGAAGAAGTTGAGCTGTTGCAGGGATAGATTGTTGTTGTGGTGACTGATACTTAGCATAACCAGAACTAGGAACCTTCCAACCCGGTGGATAACCATGTATCTTGAAGCACTTCTGGACCGTATGACCAAGCTTGTTACAGTTGGTACATAATGGTCGTTGAGCAGTTTTCCCAGCATTATAGGCAGCTATATAGCCAGGATTATCAGTAGATGGTAATTGGTATTGAAGGCTGGAAGTGTTACCAGAGGAAGCAGAAGCCTGAAATACCACGGATTCCAATTTGGAGACTGGTTTGATTGACCTTTGTCGTTCATCTTTACAGAACATGTTATATGCTTCCTCAATGGTGGGAATTGGCTTAAGCATCAAGATGTGTCGACGAGTCGCTTCATAAGATTCATTGAGTCCCATTAAAAACTTGGTTACTCGACTTCGTGATTGCATTTTCTCCCAAAGAGAGGCAGCATTGCATTCACATTTGCCACAAGAACAGACAGGAATTTCAACGTGGCTCCGATGCTCCTCCCACAATGTTATCAGTTCTGTATAGTAAGTCGTTACATCGAGTGAACCTTGTTCTATCTTACTCAAACGTTGCTCAATATCATAGACCCTAGGTGCATCCTCCTGCTTAAACCTAGTCAAGATACTATTCCAAATTCCTTATGATGTGTTGATGAACAAGAAACTCTGTCTTATTTTCTTCGAAACCGAATTCATCAACCAGGTTGTGACCATATGGTTGCATCTAGACCAAGCACCATAGTCCTTATGAGTAGAGGAATCTTTCAGAATAGTACCATCTATGAATCCGAGCTTGTTTCGCACATTCAATCCATTCGTACACTATGTCGCCATGAATGAAATTCTGAAGCTGTTGTCAGTCGATCAGATACCAAAGAGAGACCAGCATGGTCTTTGTGAAGGAGATAATATGGATTATCGTAATGATCTCCTGAGCTGCGAGTAGAATAAAGATCCGAAGAATCTGGTATAGTAGACATTGATTTCGAAACGCAAATGAAAGAATCGAAGAACAAGGAGTAAGAATCGAGCTGGAAATTGAAGAAGAAACAGATTATCCAAGCTCGCAAAGGTCAATTGAAGTGAAAAAGATAGAAATCAAGCAGTAGTTTGTGGATTTGGTGATAGATTTGAACAACAAATGTGAAGAACCGAAGAACAAAGATTTTGCCGATTGAACAACTCATTGTGAGCTCGTCGATGATGCGCGGAAGTTTTTGGTATGCTATGATACCATATCAACAATGGATATCCGAGTAACAATGGTGAAATGAGGAGCTCGAGAGAGAGAATATCAAGATGAAAAGTTTGTTATATTCTTGTTATCAAACTAAGAACACTGTACACTTCTTTATATACATCGACATTCAGATACTAAATTAAGATGACTTAACCAACAATGGAAAGGTAAAAGGAAGCCTAAATCATGTGGGTAAACCAAAGAAGTAAACCATTCTAACCGAACTATAATCATGTATCATAATCCTTATCGCAGATGCAACATCCAAGGACGAATTACAGGCCCGTGTTTCTCAGCTGAAGAAAAACTATTCGAGACTGGTTCTATATACGACTCAGAGAAGCTTTCCGAGAATCGCTAAACTTTCTGGTGGTGTTGCCGCCAATAAAGTCGGAGCAGCAACTGTAACTGAGCTCGAGGACCGTAAGCTTAGTATTGATGACACAAAGAACCCCAAACTTTGATGCTATCGAAGAAGGAATAGTTCCTGGTGGTGGTGCGACGTTGGTGCATCTCTCCACTGTTATTCCTGCCATTAAGGAGAAGATGGAGGATGCTGATGAACGTTTGGGAGCTGATATAGTACATAAGGTAAGATTCACTAGTTTTAACATTCGGTTTAAAGCTACAAGTGATCAATTAAAATCTGATTTATGAGGGTTTATGTTTTCAATATAACAGGCTTTTGTAGCACCAGCTGCACTTATTGCTCAGAACGCTGGAATTGAAGGAGAAGTTGTTGTAAGATTATGTATAGTGAATGGGAGCTCGGGTACAATTCCATGAATGATACCTATGAGAATATGTTGGGAAGCTGGAGTGATTGAACCAGCTAAAGTGACAATATGCGCACTTTGGAACGCTGCTTCAGTTGCATAAATGGTACTGGCCACTCAGGCCATTGTTGTTGACAAACCGAAACCTAAGGCTCCTGTTGTTGCACCTCCTCAGGGTCTCATGGTGTAATGAAGTTACACATCTATCATATGACCATATTTGTTGTCCCTAATTATATGCAATGTTTTTTTCTCTGGAGAAATGAGTAGCTTGTTTAACAGGAAATAATTGTCTTTTTGAGTACGGATCGTTCTAATTACAAAATAAAACTTGGAAAGATTTTGTATTCAGTATGCTAGAAATTGTGGAGCCAATCAGAACGATGTTCTTTGACAAAGAAAGTAAAACAGAAGAGTGAGAAGCAAGCAAATGTATCCAAGATATCTGCAAGAACAATTTGTATAGCATTTATATACATATATAAACCTAATTAAATTCATGTTCGTATCTCAACTCTTTATCTACTACACCTTATTCAGCTTGTTTTTTTTACCACCATTCCCTCCATCTTCATCAGACTCATACACGGATCCATCTTCTTAATTTCATTATCAAACTAGAGAACGTTGTATGAACAAGGGTCGTTCTCCTCTCGGACAGCATATTAATTGTACACACTAATAGTTGCATTAGCTTTGGCGCTACTAATTATACCATACTTTCATACAAAATATCTGAAGTTTCACTAGCTTTGGCACGACTAACTAAACTCTCAACTGGTTGTTGCTGGATTTCACACAAAAATCTAGCCCACATTTGGGCCCAAGAAAAATGACTCATAAAGTTCATTCATATGGACTTAGAGAGATTTATTATGGGCCATGGCCACCTCTCCAAGGTTATGGTTCGATCAAACGAAATCGAGCTCGAGTAGCAAATAAATCAAAGGGGAAACTACAACGACTCCCGCATACCAAGGAACCAAAATAGCGGTAGCGGATCCAAAGAATTTTTTAATGGGGTCATGTTATAAAAATTGGTGTAAAAAATATAAATGAGGTGGTTCAAAGTTAGTAAATCCATAAGTTATAAGAAAAAAAAATCATAAACATGAACAAAAATTGTGTTCCTAGATTTTCTCTAATTTTTAACATATTTGGTGGAATGTACATTCTACAAAATGCAAAGAAAGAAAGAAATGTGGATTGTATGTTCCACAAATGTTTTAATAATGAGTAAGTGGTAGAATATAAATTCTACGAAATTATAGAATAAAGTTAAAACATCAGAATACGTATTCCACAAAATGTTACAATTTGTAGAATATAGTGATAAGTGTAGAATTCATATTCCACGATTCTAGAATGCAGTTAAAAACGTAGATTTTATAATCTGCAAAAAGTGGATCATAGTGAAAGTGGTATATTATGTATTCTAAATTGTTTGGATATTAGTGAAAACGGTAGAATGTGTATTCTACTACTATGTACATGGTAGAATTCATGTTATACTATCCGCATAATAGATAAACAAATAATATTTAAAAATCATAAATAACAGAATTTTTTTTTTGAAATTTTCTCATGTATTTTTATTTTGCCTTATTTTATTATTTTTTGCATTAAAAATAATTTGAATTTGACTTTTTAAAAATATTAAAATGGTAATTATATCAAATTAAGGTAAAATATGAAAAAGTTTAAATAGACAATAATCATTTTTTCAATTTTCGGAACACGGATCCTTTAGATCCGATAAGATCATATTCACCATCATTTGGATGGAAAAGTATGATCTCAGCTAGATCTCTGGTAAATAAAGGACTAATCAAAAGGGTGGGAACAGGAGCATCCATTTCAATATGGAATGATCCTTGGATCCCAGCCTATCGCCCGAGACCAGCAACACCAAAAACAAATACATTATGTGTGCTATCTACGGTGGATCAACTAATTGACCAACAAAATCAGGTCTGGAATACAGAGTTAATTGAGAGGATTATTGACAAGGAGGATGCAATGCTAATTCAAAGCATTCCGTTTAGCCGTTTCAATAGGCAGGATTTGATGGGATGGCATTACACAAAGACTGGAAAATATTTAGTTAAATCAGGATATAACACGGAGAGGGCTTTTCCAGATAATGGGGGTCCAATCACGGTGTGGGGACCAGATATTAAAGCCCTACAAGCGTTTCCTTGGAAGATAAAATGCCCACCTAAAATAAGGCACTTCATATGGCAAGCACTAACAGGTTGTTTATCAGTAACAAGGAATCTCAGTAAAAGAGGTATTAAATGTGATACACGTTGTGTTCGCTGTGGAATGGAAGAGACAGTAAATCATGTTCTCTTTCAATGTCCACCAGCTCGACAAGTTTGGGCACTATCAAAAGTCCCAACAAATCCGAATACATTTCCTACAGAGGCTTTATTCACAAATATGGATTATCTTTTTTGGAGGATCCCAACGGATCAACATAAAGAAAGTTATCCATGGATTTTATGGTATATTTGGAAAAGCAGGAATGACATGGTATATAGTCAGATTGATAGAAGTCCTCTGGACACAGTCAAAATGGCAGAAACAGAGTCAAACTTGTGGGAGGAGGCTCAAACGACTATAATTAAGGAGTCGGTGACCGAGTCTAGTGTTTTAAGGACAATTGGAAATGAGCTGCTATGTCCTGGCCAATGGTGTTTTGTAGATGCCTCGTGGAAAGAAGGGGAAATGACTATAGGTCAGGGGTGGTATAGTTGTTATGAAGGTGGAGTAAATGTTATGATGGGAACAAGGAATGTCAGACAAAGCTGGACACCACTTCATGCGGAATTCGAAGCACTAATCTGGACTATGGAATGTATGAAGTCATTACAGCAATCTCATATTACATTTGCGACGGACTGTTCGGACCTGGTTAAGATTGTGTCGGAACCAAACGAATGGCCTGCCTTCATCAGATACATTGAAGAGTTTGATCAACGGAAGAGACACTTTACAACATTCAAGATCAAGCATATATCTCGAGCAAAAAATACGACAGCGGATAGGCTAGCACGCAGTGCACGTCTCAGACAGTCATGGAGTTTTCATGTTGGGCCGGAACCACCATCATGGATATTAGATAGATAGGTTTTTTCTATTATTGTTGTCAAAAAAAAGAGAGACAATAATCATTTTTTCATCTCTTTTACACAAATCACCCTTTTATTAAACTAATGTAAAACTTGTCATTGAGAACATATCTTCATCATTTATTAATAATTAATTCAAAACAGCATCATTTAATTTTGATATTATTTAGTTGATGTAATACACTCTTTTTCTTGTAGTGTATAGATATTATTACACTTAACCTCTTATTAAAGCATTAACAGTTTATTCTAAAATTATAGTTATATATGTATATGTTTAAACATCAATATATAAACTTTTATTAAAAGTAATTTATCACATATATTTATATATATATATATATATATATTCAAAATTCATATAAAAAATACAAATTTACTATATAAATCTCCAAAATCAACTTTAAAAATAACTTTTAAAACTTATATAATAAATAATAAAATTATCAATATAAACTAAGGTTAATATAGTAAAAATCTAATTTCATTAAAGATAAGAAAGTAATCAACCATTTTGAAAGTGAACGAAAGCTCAAATCACTTCTCAATTAATATAAAAATACAAATAAATATCAAATAAAGTAGAGTAAATAGATATGTTATATATGATTTCAGTAGCGGAACCAGAAATTATTTTGATCGGGGTCATAATATATAGTTTAAAAAATAAATATATATATGATTTATTATGTAGCATAACAAAATACGTACATAAAATTGATAATAGTTTATATTGTTAGCTTATATAAAAGTGTAACAAACCTAGAAAAAATGTTGTATGAGCTATAATTTTCTAAAAGGTAAAAAAAAAATATTCCATGTGCTATAATTTTAAAAAATAAAAGAAAATGATTACTAAAAGATGTGGAATAAAAGGGTCATTTGGAGACTTGAACCCAAATTTAGAGGAGTTATAACCCAAATGGATACCATTTCTGAAGATTCATTATTTTCTTTACAAAAAAACTGTTTTATCATTCCACCTGGGTCAACTGACCCCATGCTTGCTTGGTGGCTCGTCCACTGTATGATTTCGAGTTATAACTTATTTCTTAACTAAAATTTACTTGTTTGTTTATCTTGATTTTTTCTTTTAGAAAAAAGCTACGAAATCATCAATTTTACAAACCATTTGCTCCTAACTCTCTCTCATTTTCCAGCTTACTTCGCTTTTTTTAAAGTCCTACATATTTGCCCAAAAAACTATTAGTTTCTTTTGTATCTGCATACGATCCCAATCCTTAGGGTTATTCCTATTTTTAAATATTGACAATTGTAGTTTATGATACAATATAGTGATTTAATAATAACTAGATTTTGACCCGCACTTAGAAAGTGCGGGTTTAATTTTCTTTACAAATTTTACTTTTTATTCATTTTGTTAATAGTAGTTTAGATTTTTAATTATGTAATCTAATTTTGATTATAATTGTTTAACCAACATTATAAACAGTGAGTTAGCAATTTAGTTTTTTTTTAAATGAATTATGTGTTATTTGGAGGAGATATATCGTAAGGATTAAGAGATTAAAATAACGATTTCGCATTATATATTTTAATCTGCGTTGTATCGTAAGATCATAGTTTGGAAAAAATATATATATGTGAAAACAACTATTGTAAAAGTTATATGGTATATGTTTAATTGTTATTTTATTTATCTAAAATATTATTTTATAAAATACATGTTGTAGTCGTATATATAATTTGCAAATTTGATGGAACTATCCGTTAAAAACTTCATTCAAACATAAAGCATAATTTGACGCTTCAAATATTTGAATAATATAAGTATGAAATTATTTTATTATTTTATTAATTTTAAAATATATCAGCTGAAATTATTTACTATATGCGATTTTTTATAGAAAATTTATAATCAAGATTGGCTAATTAATTTTTCAACCCGTTTAATTAATTAAATATTTTTCAGTTTGATGGAAAAACCTGCTAAAAGTACAATCGTAAAAACATCAATCGTAATATGTATATATATATATATATATATATATATATATATATATATATATATATTTGAAACAAAATAAAAAGATATTAAAATATATTTCAAATATTTGAATAATATAAGTATGAAATCATTTTAATATTTTATTAATTTTAAAATATATCATATGCGAATTTTTAGAAAATTTATAATTGAGATTGGCTAATTAATTTTTCAACCCGTTTAATTAATTAAATATTTTTCAGTTTGATGGAAAAACCTGCTAAAAAGTACAATCGTAAATACATCAATCGTAATATGTGTATATATATATATATATATATATATATTTGAAACAAAAAAAGATATTAAAATATATTTCAAATATTTGAATAATATAAGTATGAAATCATTTTAATATTTTATTAATTTTAAAATATATCAGCTGAAATTATTTACTATATGCGAATTTTTTTAAAAAAAATTTATAATCGAGATTGGCTAATTAATTTTTCAACCCGTTTAATTAATTAAATATTTTTCAGTTTGATGGAAAAACCTGCTAAAAAGTACAATCGTAAAAACATCAATCGTAATATGTATATATATATATATATTTTGAAACAAAATAAAAAGATATTAAAATATATTTCAAATATTTGAATAATATAAGTATGAAATTATTTTAATATTTTATTAATTTTAAAATATATCAGCTGAAATTATTTACTATATGCGAATTTTTAGAAAATTTATAATTGAGATTGGCTAATTAATTTTTCAACCCGTTTAATTAATTAAATATTTTTCAGTTTGATGGAAAAACCTGTTAAAAAGTACAATCGTAAAAACATCAATCGTAATATGTGTATATATATATATATATTTGAAACAAAAAAAGATATTAAAATATATTTCAAATATTTGAATAATATAAGTATGAAATCATTTTAATATTTTTTTAATTTTAAAATATATCAGCTGAAATTATTTACTATATGCGAATTTTTTTTAAAAAAATTTATAATCGAGATTGGCTAATTAATTTTTTAACCCATTTAATTAATTAAATATTTTTCAGTTTGATGGAAAAACGTGCTAAAAAGTACAATCGTAAAAACATCAATCGTAATATATTTTTGAAACAAAATAAAAAGATATTAAAATATATTATAAATATATTTTGAATTAAATCATAAATTAAAGAATCTTAATTTATATATAATAGTTGATGTATAAATTATTCATTATATTTATCAATTAATTTGTTTTGATTTTAATTAATTAGGAAAGTGGGACCTATTAGATTTTGGTTGTTTGGTTACTTGTTTAATAATTGTCTTGTTTGGAAACATGGATTGTAGAGATAATGTTATATTCCCTAATTACCCTTAATGAAAGTTACAAATCCTAATAATATTAAGGGCAAATTTCAGGAACAACATTTATGTACCATGGACAAACTCCAATTTTTTAATAGTATTGATGTTGCATTTCTTATCTTCAGTCAGTTATAAAGTTATTATAATCTAATGTCAATTGTTGGAGTTTAAGAATCAGACAAGTAAGAACGAATCTCAAAGATATGTGGCAACATTTGACTCTTAGAATAAATATCACTTGTTCTTTTATATGTTAATTAATCACATTATATAATCGTAGTGTTTTTAAAGGTTTCATCTTGATTCTTATCATGATATACTTTCTGATGCTAAAATGCTTTCCAATATGATGATCAATACTTAGCTTTTATATATAAAGACCAACCATACATAACTAAGAATACATCACATACATTATATATTATAAAACAAAAATGTCAGAAAAATGAGACAGATAACAAAAACGGACAAGTTTGTTATGCCCAAACTCTTTTCTTAGGGGAAAGATCAGAAGTCTTTATATCATCTATTTTTGCAGCCATTATGAAATCGTTCATGCTTAACCCACCTGCATTTTTCATCCAATAACAAACATCAAATCGTTTAAAGAAACCTATATACTACACGAGAATGCTTGTTTGTTATATTTTGACATACCAATGGACGTGGTGGATAGCTCAGCTGTAACTTGGGTAGGACTTTCCAAATGGAGAGAAGGGTAATGACCAGAAGCTTCAGCAACTTTATGGATCCTATTTATGAGTTCAACACCGCATCCAAAATCCCTCACTTTCCACATGCACCTTATTTTCAGACCGCTTGCTTCATCCTCCACTATACTCCATCCCAAGACCTGAAACGTTTGCATAACAATCATAAAGATGTTGGAGGTAGAACATCACTAGAGTGGTCACAGTGAATCCAGGTTCAGAAGACTCAGAAAATATTCAGATTGATATACAATATGAAACTTCATGGGTTCCATTTAAATACTAATTGGGAAAATTGAGAAGAGTAACCCATGATCCTTACAAACACTTTGCCCCATATGATAATAGTAAAAAAGGTTAACCTTATGGAGGAGCGTTTTGGCATCACCGGCGGATAAAGGAGCTTGTGAAGGCGAAACAGGGGAGCACTGGAGCTGAGAGAGAGACAGAACAGAGGCGTTAGGAATCAGAATCTTGTGCTCAGTGCTTTGGTTCCCCAACACTTTATCTCCGAATTGGCTCGCTATCTCCTCCGGGTAAGGGTCACGAGCTCCAAAATCCCCGAGAAAATCCTGCGCCAAATTATTCCGGGTCACCGTCAATTTACGTTGGGTACCAATCGTTGGTGAGAAACCAACGAATTGAACAGTGGTGCAAGGAGGAAGATGACGGAGGAATGAGACGGAGATATGACACGGCGGAGTTGACGTGGCAGCCATCGGAGACTGTTTGTTCTGCTTGGAGAGAGAGATAAGAGTTTTCGTTGGAAGAGCGAAACGATTTTTAGACCACACTTCATCGAGTTGATAAAAGGTGAGTTGCCACGTAATCATTAAGGGACCCATATTAAACTGACGTAGGACCTATTTGACACGTCACGTTTAAGCCCATTGTATGGGGTCCAACCGACGGAATTTTGGGTTTTGTGGTGAATCTGTTCCATAATTACCCTTTTAGGAATTTGTTATTACGAACAAACCTCTTTCCCGATTTAAAGCCCTAAAATTGCGAAACTTTTGTTATCTCGCTTTACGACAGTCGCCGAGTGAGAGAGAAGAGAAAGATGCCGCTGCACGATGAGCAAGAGCACGAGGTGTACGGTGGAGAGATCCCAGAGGAAGAAGGAGAGATGGAGACTGATGAGTATGAGGAATACGCCGGAGAAGAAGGCGCCGCCGGCGGAGATGAGGAGGCTGAACCAGGCTCTAGCGCTAGGGTATTGTGATTTCTTTCGATCCAGCTTTACTTTATATCTAATTGACCCTTCCTTATTTCCTATTGTATTTAATTAGTCTCTTGTTTTGCTCCTATTGTTCGATAGGATTTAGAGGATATGAGGAAGCGAATTAAGGAGATCGAGGAAGAAGCTAAGGCTTTGCGTGAAATGCAAGCCAAAACTGAGAAAGATATGGGCGCTGATCAAGGTTTGTGCTTTTCTTTAGCTGTATAATCTTTCTTCATTATGTCTTTTGCGGAATTCATATACAGATCTTGAATCTTGACAGATTAGGTTTAGAGCATGTATTGTTGATTATGAGTTCTGGTCAATGTGTTGGTGCTTAGAATCTTTGGCGGAAGTTTTTATGTGCATATGTTTCAGCTTCAATCTTTGACAGAATAGTTTGAGAGAATGTCTTGTTAATTATGATACCATCTAGTAAATCAATGAATCTCTCAAGAAATTCCTTGGAGCTTGGGTATGGGAAACTTCATTAGTAATTTCTTGTTTTGGTGCTGAAACTATTTGTGTTCTTGGCAAGAATACCCTTACCTAATCAGGTTAATACCCTTTTTTGTTGCATATGAGTGAAGATCCATCAAGTGCTATTAGTTCGGCTGAGAAGGAGGAAGTGGATTTGCGTTCAATATATGTTGGCAATGTGAGGCTTCCACTGTTAACTTTTTACATGTTTCTCATTTATTCGTTTCGAAAGAATGTTTATTTCGTTTTTGGCATCAATGAAACTTGGAGGGTGATTGTTGTTTGCAATTGCTAAACTACTTGCCTTCTTAATACATAGAACCTATCTCATCTTTGCTTTTATCAGTATCTGTGAAAGCTTTAGTCCTTCTAGCTTCCTATTAAACTATATGGGGTTTGTGTATGTTAGGTGGACTATGCATGTACTCCAGAGGAAGTCCAGCAACATTTTCAATCCTGTGGAACAGTCAATAGGGTTACGATTCTGACAGATAAGTTTGGTCAACCCAAAGGTTTTGCCTATGTCGAATTTGTGGAAGGAGAAGCCGTTCAGAATTCTCTTATTTTGAACGAGTCAGAACTGCATGGACGTCAGATAAAGGTGCAAATCCATTTAGTGAAGTGTAGTTGATTGTCTTATAGCTACAGATTTGTCATTCTCATACTTTGTTTAATGCATTTTCAGGTATCCGCAAAGAGAACTAACGTCCCCGGAATGAAACAGTTCCGAGGAAGGCGCCCCTTTAGACCCATGAGGGGATTCATGGCACCTCCGTTTTATTCCCCATATGCTTATGGGTACGTTTTAAGAAACTTGCCTACCTCCTCTCTTTTAAACAAAACTAGCAACGGTTGGGCCCATTTGTTTGATTCAGTGTCTAAATTCATCAATGGTTGTTTTCATAAATGGCTAATGGTTTATGGTTTGTGCAGAAGAGTTCCCAGGTTCAGACGGCCAATGCGCTACAGACCATACTGATTAAAGCAAATTGGTGTTAAAAAGTAGTAGCTACCTTTTTGCTTCAGGAAGGCTATTATCATCAACCCGGTTCATCGGGCGCAGAAGTTACTTCGATTAAACATGGATGGGTTGAAGAATTTTATGGAGAGGGAGGCGAAGGAGAGATTATGTTAAGATTTCTGTACTATATTTTGATGAGAAGAACAGCAACATTTTGAGTTCCTTTCTTTTTATCTTTCAACTCTAGTCATAAACTTTCTATTGAGAAATGACCTCCACATCACTGAAAACTCGGTTAGCTTTTTTTTAAAAATTTGTGTTTTTGTTAAGAGTTGAATTTATGGCGAGTTATTGATGCATTTTCGCCATTTTCTTTGGTTTTACGTTTCATGCCTTTTTCACTGGAATTATAATTATACTACCAACCGAAGGCCAAGAGTATACAATACCAGATTACAAAAATGAGGATCCAAATTAATCACATAACAAAAGGCCAATCAATAAACTAAGAAATAGCTGCTAGACGCTCACCAAATGGGACCACTGATAGCAACATATGATTCGACTCGATCTTCGTTGGTAACGTTCTTTGCAATAAGGAAAGCACCCAACATCTGGGTTCTACTAACACCTACTACTTTTCATTTCAATATAGACCGGACTTCCGCTAAAAAGAGCTTGAAAACCATCTGAAAGTCGGCTACGCTGGAGGTCTGACCACAGCACCAACCAAGTCCTTTGAGTCAGCAGTAAACACAACGTTTTCAACTCTAAGACTGGAAATTGGAGGTGAGTTTAACACCCATTTTTAACCCGGCCAACAGTTAGATTAGTCCATCAAAAATCAAATCCAAATAAGAAGAAGACGGTCTATTTCGACGGATCCGACGAGATTGGTGTCAATCTGCATCAAAAGAACATATGGTTAATGTAAATTTAACATATTTAAGAAAAGAAAAAAATAAAGATGAATCTCCGAAAATGAAGAAAAAATTTAAGATGATCCGGATTTAATTTTATGATATAAGAGATAATTATTCACTTGCTATAAATATACTTCCCCTGCGCGGGAAAAGATGGATCCTGAATTATTGTACTCAAACATAATTCCAAAGCAGAGAATATCGATATTGATTTTCTCACTCTAAGTAATAAAACGACTACGTTTTCTGGTCTTTCGGTTATTGCCTTTAGATCCTTAAAGTCAAATCATCCAAATCCATTTTAATAGATCAATTTATTGAATAGATCCTTGGTAAGTTCATCTTCAACAATTGGCGCCGTCTGTGGGGACTTTGGGTACATTCGCACGACCAAAGGGCAGATCGGCAATGAAGGAAACACCACTCTCATCGCACGAGACAGGAGGAACAAGCAACGCCGACAGTATCATCGACACCATCAATACAAGGTGGAGGAGAGCGAATCCAATCCAACCCACCTCCGCAAGGTTATAAAGCCCGCGTCAATTCAACAAATACAGGATCACAAAAAAAATACGGAACTGACGAGCAATCCGGACGCTCCATACATAGCCACGAGCAAAGAATAAATGATGACAACCGCAAAGGCGCAATCAATAGATCAGTCGCGGAACTACAAAAAGGTGTCAAGAGACGACCAACCGGAAAAGGAAAAGGCAACAACGGCAGTGCATGAGAAAGGATCACCCCCAAGGGAATTCGACTGAAACAACCCTCAGTTAGAATTGATCGAGCACGTTAAAATTGACGACTGTCACGCAGAGAGAATGACGACCATCAGAGCCGAGCTCATCGACTTTCTAAAACAAAATATCTCAACATTCGCCTTGTCGGTCAAAGACATGATCGGGATCGATCCAAACGTCGCGTGTCACAAACTCAACATGGACAGTTAATACATGCCTATCAAGCAAAAATAATAAAGATAGAAGCAGAAAGAGCGCAGGTAGGAGCTGATTTTATCACGAAATTAAAATACTCGGAATGGCTCGTAAATCCGATGGTAGTCAAAAAGAAAAATGGCAAAAAGAGAGTTTGCGTGGATATCACCAACCTAAAAAAGGCGTGTTCTAAAGACTGTTTCCCATTATCGCACATCGATTGGCTAGTTGAAACAACCGCCGGCAACGAACTCTTGTCTTTCATAAACACCTTCTCTGGGTACAACCATATCCTGATGTATCCAGACGATAGAGAGAAGACCTCATTCATAACGGACCGAGGAACCTTCTGCTACAAGGTCATGTCGTTCGGATTAAATAACGCAGGAGCAACATACCCAAGCCTCGTCAAAAAGATGTTTGCCAAACACCTCAGCCGTACTATGGAAGTTTACGTCGACGACATGCTCGTAAAGTCACTAGTTGCGACAGATTACATCAAGCATCTGAAAACATGCTTCAACATCCTGAACGACTACGACATGAAGTTAAATCTAGCGAAATGCACCTTTGGTGTCACCTCAGGAGAATTCCTATGATACATTGTAACTGAACAAGGGATAGAAGCTAACCCAAAGCAGGTCATCACAATAATGAATTTTCCCTCACCAACCAAAACTCCCAAAGTACAAAGACTAACTGGGAGGATCGTTGCGCTCAATCGTTTCATCTCCAGATCAACTGACAAATGTCTTCCATTCTATCAGATCCTGAGAGGAAATATGAAGTTCGAATGGGACGAAAAGTGCGAGGAGGCTTTCCAAAACTGAAAGAATACCTCACAACTCCGCCAATACTAGCCTATTCGGAAGAAGGGGGACACGTTCTACCTCTACATAGCAGTGTCAAGCGCGGATGTAAGCGGGTTCTTGTTTAAGAGGACCGCGGCGATCAAAGGCCAAATTTTTATGTCAGTAAGACTTTGGATGGAGCAAATACTCGATACTCAACTATAAAAAATTGGCTTTAGCGGTTGTGACATCGGCAAGAAAGCTCAGGCCTTACTTCCAATCACACCAGATCACTGTCCTAACAACCATGCCTCTACGGTCAATCTTACACACTCCAACACAGTTCAGCAGACTAGCTAAATGGACAGTCAAGCTAAGTGAATACGACATTGAATTTAAGGGCCGAACTAGCGTGAAAGCCCAAGTTTTGGCAGAATTTATCGTCGAGCTCCCATCCAAGTTAGTACAAGAAGATCCATCAGAAGAAAAAAGTAGGATCCTACATGTAGACGGGTCAACATACAAAAAAACCGGCTCCGGAATCGGCATTCAGCTCGAATTTCCAGCAAGAGAAATACTTGAGCAATCATTCAGACTAGGCTTTCCAGTCTCAAACAACGAAGCCAAGTACGAAGCCTTGATCGCCATATTGCGGCTATCCAAGGATATCAGAGCAAAACGTATTCAGGCCTATTGCGACTTGCATATAGCCGCGGACGAATTCAACAAGGAGTACGAGGCTAAAAACGATCGAGTGGACGCTTACCTCGGTATAGCCAAGCAGCTGACAAACGAACTTAGTTCATTCAACCTTACAAGGTTTCCAATGAAATAAAATACCTCAGTGGATGCTCTCGCAGTGTTAGCCTCGAGCTCGGATGCGCATTTGAGACGAACAATTCCAGTGGAACTCATTGAGAAACCAAGCATAATTCCTCCAGAAACATGCAACGTTATCGATGGAGACATACATGATATATCATGGTTTTTACTAGTTTTAGACCATGATATAAGTGTGTTTTAGTGTCTTTTTGTGTTCTTTTAGAGTCTTTTACATGTATAATCAGGTTTGGGGCATACTTGGTGATTATGGCACTTTTTGGAGATTTTTGGAGTGTTTGGCCGAGAGATAGAGTTCACTGTCCGAAACATAGGAATGCGTCGATCGTTGCACTCTAGCATCGATCGATGCACCAGCGAGATGGGCCGAAACTCGGCGGTTTAGAAGAGTCAAGATATTGCACTCTGATCCAGAAGTTCCTGATATTTACAAAGAAGCCCCTGGCCGAGATTAGACCTATATAATTAAGTTTTTGGTGTTTTATTTACTTACGCTTTCATAATTAAGAGCAGAGGATTTTTAGAGCTTTTGGGGCTGATCTGAACCTTTACTTCATCTGTATTTGGAGAAGATTTTGAACCCCTTTTATTCTTTATCTTCTATGCAATTTATTCATCATATGATTATGTTTTCATTATCTAAGTCTGAGTAGATTCCTTGTTAGGTTTAAGGTTTCTCACATAGGATTTCATGACTTGCTAGACTTGTTAAATTCAGTTAAGGATTCATAACTATATCTGTTCTTCAATCTAATTGTGCTTAAAGCTAGTTCTAACCTGATCAATTAGAATCTAGATCTTAGGTTGCTAAATACGTCACGGAAGTGGGGTTTAGGAATCTGAACTAATTAGGTTGAGCAATTAAACTTCTCGCAAACGAAAGTTTGGTTTAGGATAATTGTGAACATATCAAACTTGGGATTAATGCTAGTTTAATCTGTTAGTTCTCGCAAACGAAAGTTTGGTTTGCTGCACTTAGACTTAGAGAATTATCGCAAAGGAATTTGGTTAATTCTATATCTGTGTTTTGAGTTCTAGAACTGTGCTTAATTAGATCCTTTCTGAATGAACTGTCTGCTTGTCTGATTTCCTGAGAACGCCCTAGACTTAGCGCTTTTAATAACTTGCTTTCACAACCAACAATCTATGCTTTCTGTTTACTTTCTTGCAATACTTTTAATTAAATCACATCGCTTTCTTCCTAGTTTAATTTCCTGTTCTTGAGCTATTGAATACGGAGTCCCTGTGGATTCGATACCTATATATTGTGCACTTGCAGTTAGATATAGGATAAAACCTGACACCTATCAAGTTTTTGGCGCCGTTGCCGGGGACTCTTTGAGTCTTCGATAGCTTAGAACTTAGGGTTTTTCTAGGATTTTTCGTTTTCTTTTCGTTTTTGTTTTTTTTTTTTTTTTTTTTTGCTGATTTATTTTTCTGTTTTCTCTGATTTCGCATTGCATCGATCGACGCCCTTCTTGCATCGATCGACACACTTCGCTGAATCACCAAGAACACTAAGAGATCATCAGGACGATGTGTCGCAATGATATTTCCAGCTCAGGGATTGACAGTTCACAGATAGCTGGAACTGGATTCTATAGTCACGGATCTGCTTTTCAGAAACCCTTTACAAAGAACTGTGGTGTTTCTTCTTTCCAAACACCGCCTGCACCTACACATAAGAGCAGATTGGAAATCATGATGGAACAATTTCTTGAGAGGGAACAACAAATCACTGTGTCTTTCAACTCGAGGTTAGATGCTTTGGATAAAGATTTGAATGAAAAGCTTGAATCTTTGAGCACACATATGGAGGAGCTGGATATAAAAATTCAACGAACAGATGCATAAATAGAGAGGCAGAATGAAGCTAGGGAAGCTGGACAGAAGCTGCACATCAAAGCTGTGACCTTAGGGGATGAGATTGAGTTGCTAGGTGAAGAAGAGAGCATAATCTCGGATTTTCTGGATGAATATTGTCTGCCTGATACATGCATCGATCGACACCCCCTTAGTGTCGATCGACACGCCGTTCTGACGGCAATTTCGAGTTCTTTCGAGAAACAGAATCGCCTTGCATCGATCGACACACATCATGCAACGATCGACACAGAACGCAGACATGACCAGAAAACTGCAACAGTGCCAGAACGAGTCTACAAGCCCCCAGTGCCATATCCTAAGGTTCCCAAACCTTCTAAACAAGAGCTAGAAGTGGCTAACTGCATAAAAGTGATGGATAAGAAGGTGAATAAAACACCACCAGTTGAAACTTCGCGAGTTCATGCAAAGAAGATGATCTCCACTGATGGTCATCTAAAAGAAGAAGTTCAGATTGGTGGAACTACAGTATCTGATAGTGAAAAGAAGAAGATGGCGGTTCCTCTTGAACCTGCTCTAACATCTTCAGTACCTGCAACTGCTCATAAGCAGAAAGCTCCAGATATCAGATATACGTCAAAGGTAAGGTACAAATCACCTAAGCTTAAACCTTCTGATCACATTGTTTTGAATGCAGAAAAACAAAGAATCCCGTCGAAGCTACACTCCCACCCCGACCCTTCTCGTTCGTTCCTTGGAAGATCTCATGATCTGAAAGCTTATACGCCACCTTGGATGAGGAGACATTCACAAAGACACTCAAAGTCTCTGTTGAAACCGCCATGAGTTCGATCTCTTTCTGATAGGTCAAGCTATTGACCTTAAACAAGCGCTGGGTGGGAGGCAACCCACCATTAGGTACTAGTGTTTTTCTACTTAATTTTTGGTGTTTTTGTTAGGATTTTACGTTTGTTTTTGTTTCTGGTGAGTTTCTGGTTGCAGGTCTCGGACAGATTCGCAGTGCGTCGATCGACGCACTTCTGTGTCGATCGTCACAACACGATCGTAATCGCATTGCAGCGATCGTTGCAGTTCTGAGCAACGATCGACCATACACAAAAATCGCCAAGTAACGGTCGATGCACTTAGTGCAACGATCGATGCTTCAGCGACAGAGGTAAACCCGACAGAACTCAACAGAACTTTAACAATTTTTCTTTCTTTTTTTTACCGATCCTTCGCTTGACACTACTGGGGACAGTGTGTATTAAGTGTGGGGGAGGTGCTACTGACGTTTATCTTTCTGTTTTCTTAAGAGTCAGTCCATTTTTCAAATTTTTTTGTTTTATTGAGTCAAAATTGTTTAAGTAAGAAACTATGATTTTCTGAGAAGATTTACAAAACTTGCAGGAACTTAAGTAACCATTGGGATGAAGTTGCAGGATCTATCTATGACTATTAGAAAACCCCATCACAGATCAACCTACTGAGAACACCCACATCACTTCAGGTATCAGAGGATCCTTTTACTGACTTCAACTTAATACTGACTTAGATTTCTCACCTAAGGGCTTGGTATACTCTGTGTCGGATTCCCTTGTTAGTTCTGACACAGTCTGTCAACCTATCCTATTTAGTTCCTTTCTCCCCTTCTATAAAGTAAAAAAAAAAAGATAATAAACTGAGGATGAGTTAGTAACTCCGAAGTGGTCACAGGAGTGGTAGAGACCCCTATTATCTCCTGTGCTATCCATGGAATGTGTCCAAAGTACACCCCATAACGGGAAGAACACTGATAAAAAAAATAAAATGATACCCAAAGTGGGAAAAAACAGTTGTTAAAGAAGGGAAAGAGAAGAAAGGGACTAGAGAAAGATAGTATGGTGGTCTAGAGCTGATAAGGTAAGAATCCATGTGCCCTTTGATCGATACTCCTTAGGTGAGACCGCACTTAAATACTTGCAGAAGTCAGTAGGGAGAATTTGAATGCTTGAATGTGATTGTGGAGTTTACTTAGGACAGTTGCTAAGTGTGGGGGAAGTACATTGTGGTCTTGATATCCTGTGATTGATTCTTTCAGTGGTTTACTAAGGGGAATCTGAGTATTGTAGCTTCTAGGATGAAATGAGTTTCTGAAGAGTTTTCAAACCTCTTCACCAAGCTTTAGTTCTCTGTTTTGCTTGAGGGCAAGCAAAGGCTAAGTGTGGGGGAGTTGATATATCATGGTTTTTACTAGTTTTAGACCATGATATAAGTGTGTTTTAGTGTGTTTTTGTGTTCTTTTAGAGTCTTTTACAGGTATAATCAGGTTTGGGGCATACTTGGTGATTATGACACTTTTTGGAGATTTTTGGAGTGTTTGGCCGAGAGATAGAGTTCACTGTCCGAAACAGAGGAATGCGTCGATCGTTGCACTCTAGCATCGATCGATGCACCAGCGAGATGGGCCGAAACTCGGCGGTTTAGAAGAGTCAAGATATTGCACTCTGATCCAGAAGTTCCTGATATTTACAAAGAAGCCCCTGGCCGAGATTAGACCTATATAATTAAGTTTTTGGTGTTTTATTTACTTACGCTTTCATAATTAAGAGCAGAGGATTTTTAGAGCTTTTGGGGCTGATCTGAACCTTTACTTCATCTGTATTTGGAGAAGATTTCGAACCCCTTTTATTCTTTATCTTCTATGCAATTTATTCATCATATGATTATGTTTTCATTATCTAAGTCTGAGTAGATTCCTTGTTAGGTTTGGGGTTTCTCACATAGGATTTCATGACTTGCTAGACTTGTTAAATTCAGTTAAGGATTCATAACTATATCTGTTCTTCAATCTAATTGTGCTTAAAGCTAGTTCTAACCTGATCAATTAGAATCTAGATCTTAGGTTGCTAAATACGTCACGAAAGTGGGGTTTAGGAATCTGAACTAATTAGGTTGAGCAATTAAACTTCTCGCAAACGAAAGTTTGGTTTAGGATAATTGTGAACATATCAAACTTGAGATTAATGCTAGTTTAATCTGTTAGTTCTCGCAAACGAAAGTTTGGTTTGCTGCACTTAGACTTAGAGAATTACCGCAAAGGAATTTGGTTAATTCTATATCTGTGTTTTGAGTTCTAGAACTGTGCTTAATTAGATCCTTGCTGAATGAACTGTCTGCTTGTCTGATTTCCTGAGAACGCCCTAGACTTAGCGCTTTTAATAACTTGCTTTCACAACCAACAATCTATGCTTTCTGTTTACTTTCTTGCAATACTTTTAATTAAATCACATCGCTTTCTTCCTAGTTTAATTTCCTGTTCTTGAGCTATTGAATACGGAGTCCCTGTGGATTCGATACCTATATACTATGACTACTGAACTGTGCACTTGCAGTTAGATATAGGATAAAACCTGACACCTATCAGTACACGACGAAGATATCACAGAGGACCATGTCCATGCCGATGAAGAACAAAGAGATGATTGGAAAACAGAGATAAAAATGTATATATCGGACGGAGAAATACCCGTTGATAGAAGGGCAGCTCGCAAACTCAAAGAAAAGCAGCTCACTACATTATGATGGATGACAGGCTCTTGCGCTACAACGCTGTCGGAACACTGCTAAGATGCATATAATAAAAGGAAATCGATGAAGTAATTAATAGAACCCATGAAGGCACGGGGGGAAATCATGCTGGAAGACAATCCCTAGCTCTAAAAATCAAGAAACCCAGTTTCTTTTGGCCGACGATGTTAAAAGATTGTGAAAAATACGCTACGAAGTGCGAGCAATGCCAAAATCACACCCCAACCATACATGCGCCTACAGAATAGTTGCAAGCCGCGACAACACCATATCCATTCATGATATGGGCCATGGAGATCATCGTACCAATGCATAAGTCTTGACAAAACGAACACATCATGATCTTAACGGGCTACTTCACTAAGTGGATAGAAGCCAAGGCATATTCTACAGTAACAGCTTGGCATGTCACTACGTTTCTATGGAAATACATTATTTGACGGCATGGGCTACCATATGAGATTGTCACCGACAATGGAAAACAGTTCACATCGATCCTATTAAGTCAGTTCTGCCAAAAATGGAACATCAGATTAAGTAGATAAACAACGTATGATCACGCCGAGCCAACAAACAAAACAATCATTATCAGACTTAAAAAGCAGTTCGATAAACACAAAGGGAACTGGGCCGATGAGTTAGACGTAGTCATGTGGTCACATCGAACCACCCCAAGTCTTCCTTCGAACCAGACCCCATTCTCTCTAGCTCATGGAGTAGAAGAAATATCACAAGCCAAAATGGGCTTACAACCCATTCGACGATCTATGCTTATCCAAAATCCCGAACTCAACGACAAAATGCTCTTGGATATTCTTGACTCACTCGAAGAGCAAAGAGATGAAGCTCTCCTACGAATTCAGAACTATCAGCACCTCGCAGCTCGATACTACAACAAAAGACCAAAGGTCGACACCTAACACCAGGGTACAAAAGAAAAGAACGCCGGTAAACTCAGCATACATTAGGAAGGACCTTATCAAATCTCAAAGGTCGTCAAGCTTGGGGTTTACGAACTCTTCGAGTTCGATGGAAAACCCGTCAAATTCTCATGGAACTCGATGCACCTCAAACACTTCTTCTACGAAAAATGCTCCCTGAGCTACCGCTTATGTCTTACGAATACGAATGACTTGATCCCCGTTTACGGGGTACGTAGGCAATCCTTACGGATTCAGCTATACATTTAATAAAATCATATCTTTACAAGATAATTTTTTATGTTGGTATCATGGCCATATGGCCGATCCAAACGCGCTCCTCGAGTGCAGTGGTGAAATAATCCACACCTTCATCATGTATGCAAAAAGTTCCAACTCTAGTTGCATTGCTGAAGGATTAAGTCTGGATCGCCCCGCTCGCTTAAGTCTAGTCGAGTTAAGTAAGCCAACCTGCCTCGTATAACCGATCCCAGACTAGGTGATAAGTGTGATATGAAGTCGGCATTATTCTACTCATATCACAAAAAGGCCATGAGGCACACCTCAGAACCCCTTTTTAAACAACAAAACGGAACCGATTCCACAAGAGTTGTTTACACCCAAAAAAAGTATTCCAACTAATAGAGAATATTGCCGACGTATAATCCGGCAAAGACAAACAAATAAACAACGAAGGAAATCCTCGTTCAATCTAAAGACTAAGAAAAAGTCTCCATAAAAAGGGGAAAGGAGAAGAGAAAGGTCGACTATTTATCTTCCGAGACAAATCCTTATCTTCCTAAAAAGATGAGTAAATCACTTCAGCAATAAATAGTCAAAATTTTCTATTACGTCGGCAAGAGAAGTTACGTTGACAGAAACTAATCAAAATTTTACTACGTCGGCAAGAGCAGTTACGTTGGCAAGAACTAATCAAAGTTTATTACGTCGCCAAGAGCAGTTACGTCGGAAGGAACTAATCAAAATTCCTATTACACGGAACGAACAGTTACGTCGGTAGGAATTAATCAATATTCAACTATATTTCGACATGAAAATAGTTACGTTAGCATACAAGTTAATTCGGTAGGATATTTACGCCGAAACACATTGATTCATTTATCTCCTTGAAAGATATATTACATCGGCACAATCACTTTCTTTGGAAAGACAAACTAACTACATCAACAAGTGAAGAAGCAAAAAGAAAAGAATAATACAAAAAGAGAAAATTCTTCGTTTTATTTATCTTCAAAAGAAAAAACAATATTACAAGCCGAGCTACAACAACAAAAAATGCTAAACTAATTTCTTGAAATATGAAATCGTCTGAAGCCGAAGCTTGAGTTGCAAGATCGGTTTCATCCCGCACGAAACCGAACTCCTTTCTTGAAAGACGACTTCGTCGTCTTTTCCCAGTAAGGTTGTCCCTAATAGTCGGTGGGACAGGTGAAAACCATGGTGAAATAAAGACCGGATGGAGAGTCTTTTTGTGACAAAAATAACTCAAAATCACCGACCTCAACATCCAAAAATGGCCACCTCGCTTCCAGGAGCCGAGCTGCTTTCTTGAAAGACAATTTCGTCGTCTATTCCTTGCAAGGCTTGTTCCTGATAGTCGCCTGCACAGATGAGAAGTGTGATGAAATCAAGACATGATAGAAAAACTGCTTGGGGAGAATAGAATTATGAAGCACCGGCCTCCACGTCCAAAACGCAATCTCGCCACCAACCGAGCTTCATTGAACAGCTTGCTCAAAAGAACAACATGTTATGCGTCTTCCAGGACGGGTCTGCTCCGATATACCATCATTTACTCTACAAATAAAAAACCAACAATGAAGTTATAATGCCGATCTGTGATTATCATAGATAAAGAAGGGTAAGGTACTTACGCGGGAGGCAACTGGTCCCAAAAGAAGCATACCAAAACACGTTACTAAAATTAACGACGCATCAGATCGATCCAAATGAATAATATAAGTGCCGCCCTTAAGTGGGGAAGGGCGACAAATGGGTGCAACCATCAGCATAAATTCATGTACCGACAAGCTACTCCTTAGCAAAAAGAGCATAAGCTCATCTACGAGCTCATTCCAGCCACAAGACAACTCCGGAGGACGGCATAGACCCAAATACGAGAAAAAGGCATATCGGCGTCGTTATTTTGAAGAGACGTGATAGTGAGTACTAAGATAAAAAGGGAGATCGGATTGAGGTTTCAAAAAACAAGAAGGAAGAGAAAGAAATGAAGATGAAGAGAAATGACAAAAGGAGGGATCATATTTATAGCGGAGGAAGCAACGGTTATCGAAGCGATGTGATGGTTACCAAAGCAGAGTTAATGCGGCATGACATTCTAGGCACGCGGAATGCATTCATTGGTGGAGAAAGAGGCACCTTGAACGACCCCAGGAAACCCCCAGGAAAATGGTCAATGCATTAGTGGGATTGAACCGACGAGCACGAGATATGCTTATCTAGCCTCTGCACCGAACAAGATAATAATCCACCGACCTAAGCTTCACTCAGTGCGCTGAACTGGGGGGGGCTTACTGTTGGAGGTGGGTTTAGCACCCTTTTTAGCCCGGTCCAACAATTAGATCAGCACATCAAAGATCAAGCCCAAATAAGAAGAAGACGGCCCATTTCGGAGGACCCCAACGAAATTGGCGTCGACCACATCAAAATAGGAAAATGTGGTTAATGTAAAATTAATATATTTAAGAAAAGGAAGAAGATAAAGATAAATCTCCGAAAAGTAAGGAAAATCCAAGATTGTACGAATTTAACTTTATCATATCATAGATAATCTAGGAAAAACTTTAATTCTCCTGATATAATTAATTTCCCCTGCGCGGAAAAGATGAATCCTGAATTATTGTACTCAAACCTAATTCCAGAGTAGAGAAAAACGATTTTTATTTTCGAACTCTAAGTAATAAAACGACTACGTTTTTCGGTCTTTCTGTTATTGCCTTTAGATCCTTAAATTCGAACCATTCAAATCTCTTTTATTAGATCAATTTATTGAATTGATCCTTGTGAAGTTAGCTTCAACATTGGACATAATCTCTGCAGCCCAAATCCACGCCTTATGCCTCGACTCCAAATCATAAACAACTCATGCATACTTGCGCTTACTATGCTTGAGAACAACACCAACATCATTGCGCAAAACCCAGACCGCTCTGCTACACTTCACCACAATATTCCAAGAGTTTCCAATATCACATCTAACCCATCCGTCATACGGAAGCTCCCAACCTTTCTTCTTTAGTACCAAACACTGCTCTGATACAACGTTTTCTTTTATGTCTAAAACATGAGCTTGTGTCCAAGAATTAAAATTGTTTCTCGCTTTTTGGACTGAAGACAGAGGGCAGTATGTAGATCCCTAAAAAATCAGAGTGTTTCTGTTTTCTCATAAACTCCAAAGAATCCAAGGATAAGATCGTCTAATATCCACCAGAATAGAAGCATTCATGCATAATTGTAGAAGGTAGAAAAAGGTTTTGAAAAACAGAGGATGAGTTGAAATCATTATATGGCAGTGGTATGTCGGAGAGTGCCCATACTTGTCAAGCAAAAGGACAAGAGAAAGCATGTGATTATCATCTTCAATCTCGAAACCACACAATTAATAGCTCAATTAACATTCATCCTCCTCTAGGCTCGCAACCGCCAATGCACCGCTCTAAACCTTCCATAGAAACACTTTTATTTTCGATGGAATGTCGATTTTACAAATTAACTTTATGATCGGGTTAATCGACCGTTTAGTCTCAGCAATCATTCATACTTCATGGTTTAAGTCCAATGAACCCAACCAATACTGTGATTTCGATGTATATTCTTCACTTTTGTTATATCTCCAACATAAAAAACCTGTTGAATCCAGAACTGGCTTGTTCTTGAGAATGATATCCACATCATTTGGAAAGAACAAGTCATCCAACAAGCTTAAGTCCCAACAATTCTCAATTGGATCGATAAGATCTGAAACCATGAGTTCGAGATCCACCAAGGGATTTTTTATAAAAGGTTCTCTTCCAATCCGGTTCGTAATCCAAGTATCATTTCAAATCCTCATGGACGAGCCGTCTCCTATCTTCTGCTAAAGACCTTTGACTAATAACTCTCTTCCATGAAGGATGTTTCTCCACCCAAACGACGGTTTTGATCCTAAGTCCGCATCTAAAAAATCCCTGTCTTCAAAATACAGACTCCTAAGAAATCTTGAAAGAAGGCAATCCATATAATTGTACGATCTCCATGCTTGCTTAGCTAGCAACGAATTATTGAACAACTCAATATCTTTGAAACCAAGACCACCAAGATCTTTTGGGAGACATAGTCGTTTCCAACTAACCTAATGAGTTTTCCTCATGTTTTCGGTTTCATTCCACCAAAAAGCCACCATAGCCAATGAAAAATTCTCACAAGTTGTCTTAGGCAGATTCACGTCATTGCAAACACCATAACTGTCATAGCAACAAATTTCAGAAGAACTTCTTTTCCACTCAAAGACAATAGTCTAGCGTAGAAGCCCAAGAACTTGTCTTTAATGCGATCTTGAATAAACTGTAATATGTCAATCTTTGATCCCGTGAAACATTCTGACAAGCCAAGATAGGTACATGCACCTCCTTCCGATAAGATTTTAAACTTCTATTGAATCGCCACTTTGGTATCCTCGTCAATAATGTCTCCGAAAGTGATATAGGACTTCTCAACATTGATCAGTTGACTCGTGAACCATCCATATTGTGTTAAGATGGCCAAAACTTGGTCACATTACCCAACATAAGCCTTGAGCATAAAAAAGTTGTCGTCCGCGAAAAGAATATGGTGAATAGCCAGACCAGTATCTGCAATTGCAATATGTTGATCCTCCCAGCTTGCTTAACTTTGTTCATTAAGTGCGTAAGACCTTCAATACATAGAGCGAACAAAAATGGGGACATGGCCTCTTGTATCAACCCATGCTCATGATGAATCAACCCATGTGGCTCGCCATTGATTAAGACCATATAAGAAACATAGGAAATGCAGAACATGGCCCATGAGATCCATTTCCGGTCAAACCCAAGCGCTTTCAATAGAGACTCCATGTAGATCCACTCAACTCTATCATATTCTTTTGACATATCTGTTTTAACCGCCATGTATTCCCCAAAGATTTTATTGTGATTCCTCAGAGCATGTACTGCTTCATGTGCAATCAAAATGTTATCAGAGATTAGGCGCTCATCAGCAAAATCCGATTGATTCGGTGAAACAATATCCGGAAGAAAAAGCTTCAATCTTGACACCATGATCTTGGAGCAGAACTTATATAACATATATCATAGGCTTATAGGCCTAAAATATGTCATCATTGTAGCACTTCCCTTCTTTGGGATAAGGCATAGCTGAGTGGAGTTCCACTCGCTAAGGAATGATCATGAAGCCAAGAAATTCTGAATGTCAAGAATAACTCTAAGCCCCCATAACATCCCAATATCCCTGGAAGAATAATTCAGTCATACCATCAACACCAGGCGCACTTGATGGCTTGATCAAGAATACTGCTTCCTTAACATCTTGCTTTGTCACAGTTCTGATAAGATCCGAATTCATTGCCTCCAAAACTCGTGGACCAAACCCCTCAAAAACATTATCCACGTACGAAGGATTATAAGTTTTAATTTGTTTCCGGAATAATCAGTTGTAACTTATCCCTTAAAAGCATTGAACCGATGGATAACACCATTATCATGTTGGAAATTTTTGAGGTTATTTCTACTTATGTCAGCTTTAACCGTCGCATGAAAGACCTTCGAGTTTTCTGTCCCCACACACTTGCCACGTGTCGTGACACTTGCTTCCTAAAATTGTCTTCATCTTTGTATGCTTGAGCAAGTTGGTACTTGAGGCTTTTCATTCTACGAACTCAAGGGTGGGTTAAGGACTGTTCCCGATCATAGTCGTGCTGAATTCTTATCAATCGTAACTTTGAATAGCTTTGTTGCTTCTCTTCCATCTACTCAACTCTTTACACACTTCTCTTATCCGATCAGAGATAAAAGAGACACTGTGTCCAGGATTAGTAGACCATGTAAGATCTCAACTCGGTCTATCCTAAGATAGTAAGAGTTTTAGGGTTTTTTCTTAAGGGATTCTAAAAGAAGAATTTAAGAACACGGTGAGAATTAGGAATTTAGGGTTTTATGCCGGTGTTTCCGAGATGGAAGCCGGTAAAAAGAATGTTAAAGTCGCCGGAGAGAAATTAGGTTAAAGTCGGTACTCTAAGATCTCTCAAGCAAGAATATAATAAAAGCGTGTGTTTATTGAATAATGAAGTCGCCTTTTATAAGGTTACAAAGTCGGTTAATAATAAGGAAAATCTAGATAAATATAACTATTTTCCTAATATCTCGGTTCTATCAAGATGCAGAATATTTCCATATCTTTGATGTCGTTGCGCGCCGCCTTTGCCCTTTTTAATTAACATCCCCTAAACCCTAATGTAAGCCGACTGTCCCGAGTTCGGTAAAACCTAGGTTTTACCGCCTTGGGCCTTGTTCCGACTTTCCATTCTGGGCCGACCTAAACTCATGAATAGGCCTTTTAGGAAAGTGCTAATCTTGACTCCAACAATAAGCCCCCCCCAGTGTGGCGACTTGAATTCAAGTCGGCATTACGAGGAGTTAACCTATGGTTTAAGAAATGATTTTGTAGGCCCATATCTCTGTCGAGCCCTTCCTTTAGGCCCATAACTCGTCGGACCGATCCGGCTTGACTTAGACTAGTTGTGAATCGGGTAGTTAGATTCGAACCGGTAGATGTTCGAATTAACCACATGAAATCGGAACTAATCCTTGGTTCAATTGATCGGATAGGTGCGAGATACGAAGCGTCACCTAGGTAATTATTTCCTCGGGTTCTGCACCGTCATTTTCACCATAAATAGTCTCCTCTCGCTTCTCACTTCTCCATTTCGCTCAAGTGAAGAAGTTCGAAAGGTAATTTTTCTCTCTCTCAGTATTTATTTTCCGATCATCTCTCCGCCGCTGCTCCGCCTTAGGTTTCTAGGTTTTAGATCATTCTTCATTTGTCGCTTGCGTTCTTCGTCTGTTTTCGAGAAATCATGTCTTTGATCCGTTGTTCGGGAAACAAAGACAAGGAAGTTGTTACCGTTTCGTCTGCGGATGACTCTTCAAGTCGTCGGTCTATTTCCTCTACGTCTTCGAGCACTTCCTCCGACTTGAGGAACCATCCTATCCATCGCGAGGTTGAACAGCTCCAGCGTCGTCGTGAGGCGTCACGGCAAACTGATGTCGCTGAGAGTTCTGGCCGAAAAGATTTTATCATCCCGCAGTTGCGAGACTCCGATGATGATGAGGACGACATTGATGTCGATCAGGACGGTTCTGATGGCAACGTTCCTTCTTCTTTATTACCGGGTGCTCCTAGCGAAGTGTTTGGTAACGTCTTCGGGACCCAATCTACCACGAAGTCAGTCACGTCTACGCTCCAGGGCTGCAGAGCAGATCCGAAGATCAAATTCCTTATCCCCTTCCCGCTTGACCGTCCTTGGAATCCTCCACCGGGATATATGACTCTCTCTATGAGTCGTACTTTATTAACACCGACACCGGGGTCTGCCGCTGCTGGTTCCCACTACCCGACTTGCTAGTTTCGTATTGTCATCGTCGTGAAATTGCCATTTCCCAGCTTTCGGCCGTCGCGGTTCGCCACATGGTCGGTCTTCTAGTGCTAGGCGCTGAAGCTGATATCACGATCACCGTGAATATCTTCGAGGAAATGACGTCAATCAGTCCTATGAAGGCCACTAGCCCAGGATGCTTCGCGGTCAAACTTAAAAGCGGCAATCGTGTAGTGATAGATGCGCCCAAGAAGATCAAAAATTGGCAGAGATACTATTTCTACGTTGAGCTGTCTTCGTTAGTCGTTCCCGACGACCACAAGGAACTCATCAGGACGTCTTGGAATACAAATTTTGGTAGATGTCGTCCCAAATTTGCCGTCATTTGAATGCGATAATTTACTTAATTCTCTTTTGTTATTGCAGTGCATCATCCTTTCCTCAAGCCATATCCTGATAACTACTTCCAGATTCTTCAAGAGATCCAGTCTCTCGGTCTTCGCAAGTGGTCAGATCTTTCTCGGGATCGTATAATCAAGACGCTTCCACGGATATCCAAAGGTTCGTTTACCGCTTTGTGATAGGCGTATTTTTGCTAGTTCTCTAAAATTTTTATTTTTCTTTCTTCATTCTAGTCAAGTGGGATACCAAGACGAAAGTTGCTTCCGAACAGCTCGTAAAGCCGAAGAAGATGGGAAAGGTGAAGAGAATCAACTCTATTGACTACTCCAAGGAGATCTCATCCAAACCGTCTTTATCCGTTAAGCCGTCAAAAGAGAAGGACGCGCTTTTGCTGACTCAAGGTGGTAGCCAATCTTCTGATGTTGGCGAGAAGTTGACCGCTCAAGTAGCGAACCCATCTTCTATGTTGGAATTGTGTCCAGTAATCTCGGTACTGTCTCTAGAAAGTAAGAGTATGTCGAGATCAGACATAAGTCATATAATACTGGGGATCATGATGGCTTGCTAGAGTCCGCTCATGATCTATAAGTCTTGGACTTATTGCCTTTATTATATGATCCCATATGGGTCACACGCTTAAGCTAACAGGAAAATGTGTTGGAACGGCTTAGCAGAAGTACGACAAAAGTGCCAGGCATTTGTCGTACTAAGAGAGAAAGATTAATGGGTCTGATTAAATGGAATTTAATCAGATTAGTGTTTTTGGGCCCATAAGCCCAAAAGGGAAAGAGAAGGCTTTTAATGATCAAAAGCCAAGTCTTTTTCTCCCCAACCCGAACCCTAGCCGCGTCTCTCTCTCTCCCTGCGCGCCTCTCTCCTTGTGGTCTAGCAGCCATTCCTGTGATCGCGTGTGTGAACCTTTGGAGGATTCATCCCTCGGTGCATCTATCTGATCTCTGACCTGTTCTATTCCTTCCGCTGCAACAAACAGGTAAAAGGTGAGATCATGTTATGATTCTAATCAAGAGAACCTAGATCTGTATGTTTAGGTTGAGATGAATCTGTGAATTACATCAGGATCAACTAAACGAATTCCTACAGTGGTATCAGAGCCAGGTTCTTAGGATTTCTTGTTTTAGATTCATGTTTAGGATGTTTAATCTGTTTAGAAGTGTTTTGAATCCATTACTGATAAGAAAAACACTTAAGAAACTGAATTAAATCCTGAACAAACATTCGAAATCACAAAAACCGAGCTATATGACTCGGATTTTGGTGATCGGCCATGGGTCGGACGGTCGGGATGGCCGGTTGGGTCGATCGGCCGAGTGATCGCACGGCGATCGCGTCCGGATCGATCGGCCGAGTGGATCGCACGGCGATCGCGTCTCGGCTGTGCGTCGTCCCGATCGCGTCTCGGCTTCGTCTCGGCTGTGCGTCGCGTCCCGATCGCTCGGCGATCGTGGAGCGTCCGTCCGAGCATCCCGTCCGGCGATCGTCCCGGCTGTCGCGTCCCGTCCGAAGCTGCGCATCGTCTCGATCTCGGATCGTTGACGGCTTGCGGCTGGACGATGGTCGCGAAGCTAGGGCTGACGTGATCGTCACGGTTCAGCAATTCGATCGGTTCGGTTCGTATTGTCGGTTCGGTTCAAAACTTAATTAAAATTAATCATTCTGGTTTAATAAACAGATTTTAATAATTTTATTAAATCTGGTTAAACCGGGATAAGAAATCCAATGTCGAAAGAAATATTGGATTTAGTGCCTAAACCAGGAATTTCTAATTTGATTTGGTTGGACCAAATAAATTGAGAAATTCCGGTTTAGTAAATAACCGGTTGACAATTGTGGTCATCGTAGTAATTGAAACTTGGTTAGACCAGTTTTAATGAACCAGACCGGTTATGTCAATTAATTGGACAATTGGGTCATGTCTTGGACATGGACCAATTCTTGGGCCTCGGGCCAAGAAGTTAAAACAATTGGGCCAATTATTTGAGTCTTTCTTCAGATTAATTTAAAAATCTATTTTATAAAATTATAAAATTGTTTTAAATTAAAGTTTCCGAAATTTTGAAATTAGAAAGTTTCTTAAAATAGAAGTTTCTGAATTTGCGGGTTTTGGATTTTAAAGAAATTTCTAAAGTTAGAAAGTTTCCGGTTTTAGAAAGTTTCCAATTTTAGAAAGTTTCCAAAAATAGTAGGTTTCCAAAAATAGAAAGTTTCCCGAAATAGTAATCTTCTATTTTGGGAATGAATTTTAATAAACCTACGAACCTCAAATAATATCAAGCGTTGGATGTCTTGTCCAGGCTATGTCAGCTGTCAAAGCCCATTCAATTGCATTCATGGCCTTACAGTGTGAGGATGTCTGTTTTTGCGTGGGTAAGACGGTTTGTGATTCATAAATGTCATTGGGAGTCCCAGACATTAATGATTACATGACTGTATAGTCCGGTTTTCTTGACTAGGCCATCGGGAGTCCCGGGCCTTGAGACATCAGAGTGGATTGGGCCTCGGGCCCAGATTCACAACCAAGAATTATATCACGGATATAATTAGCCGATATAGGGCTTACCGATATAAGCTAAGATTGGGTGACGGCCAGTGGCCCACTTTAATCTTAGTTATATGTGGATCTTGGAATCATTATATTCAATTGAGGGTAACTTAGGTTATTGAATATAATGCATGATTAATCATATTAAATTTTAATACGAGATTAGTCATTTTGAACATAATAACTAATAACCTTTTTATTTATATATTTCAGATATGACTACTACAAGCACACAAAACACATTCTCGATCCGGTCTGTTCTCGAGAAGGAGAAGCTGACTGGAACGAACTTCCTGACATGGTCAAGGAACTTGAGGCTAGTCCTCAAGCAGGAGAAGAAGGATTATGTCCTTCGAGATCCCCTCCCCGAGAGGCCTCTTGCCAATGCTGCCAGGACTCTGCACAATGCTTGGGAAAAGCATTCGTCAGATGAAAATGATGTCTATTGCCTGATGTTGGTGACAATGACTCCTGAGCTGCAAAAACAGTTCGAAAGTGTATTGTCTCCCATCGAGATCATGGCAAGCCTGAAATCGCTTTTTCAGGAGCAGGCTAGGACTGAGAGGTTCCAGACAGTTAAGAACCTCTTGAACTGTAAGTTGGCTGCGAATGCGGCAGTGAGTCCTCATGTCTTGAAGATGATGGGTTATCTCGATCATCTTCAGAAACTCGACTGCCCAATCAGCCAGGAACTTGCCTGCGACATCATTCTGCAGTCTTTACCTGCAAGCTATGATCAGTTCATTCTGAACTTTAACATGCATGGCTTGAGTAAGACACTACCTGAGCTTCACGGAATGCTCAAGACTGCAGAGCCCAACTTGAGGAAAACCGCCAAGGACCCCAATGTGCTTATGGTGCAAAAGGGCAAGGGGTTTAAGAAATCCTCTGCTAAGGATAAGGGAGCGGCCAAGGCTGTCCAAGTCGCGGACAAGGACACGCCAAAGCCCAAGCCCAAGTCCAAGGCTGGGCCAACTGACATGTGCAGGTTCTGCAAAGAACTGGGGCATTGGAGAAGAGATTGTAAGAAATTCCAGGAAGGTCTAAAGGAATTAAAGAAGAAGACTTTCGAGACTTCTTCATCAGGTATTTTTGTTATAGAAGTTAATACAACTACTTCTGATAATACCTCATGGGTCATGGATACTGGTTGTGGGGCTCATATTTGTACTAATATGCAGGCACTCAGCAACAGTAGAAGGCTGAAGCAAGGACAAGTGGAGCTACGAGTTGGGAATGGAGCGAAAGTTTCAGCACTAGCTGTAGGCACATACTTGTTGTCTTTACCTTCGGGATTGATTTTAGAACTGAATAATTGTTATTTTGTACCTGCTATAAGCAGAAATATTATTTCAATTTCTTTGTTGGATTTGGAAGGTTATGATTTTTCAGTTAAGAATAAATTATGTTCCTTCAATCGCAACAATTTGTTCTATGGTTCTGCCCCTCTTACGAATGGGCTTTACATACTCGATCAATCCGCGCCAATTTATAACATTAATACAAAACGGTTTAAACCTAATGAGGAAAACCGAACGTTTCTATGGCATTGTCGTTTAGGGCACATCAGCGAGAAACGCATCAAGAGGCTCCATTCGAATGGACTTCTTGGCTCATTTGACTTTGAGTCATGTGAGAAATGCGAATCCTGCATGATGGGCAAAATGACACGGGCCCCCTTTAATAAACCTAACGAGAGGGCCAGTGACTTATTGGGCCTGATACACACTGATGTGTGTGGCCCAATGTCCACAAATGCAAGAGGAAACTATCAGTACTTCATTACCTTCACTGATGATTTCAGTAGGTATGGATATGTTTATTTAATGAAACATAAGTCTGAATCTTTTGAGAAGTTCAGAGAATTCCAAAATGAAGTACAGAACCAACTTGGCAAAAGCATTAAGGCTCTTCGGTCCGACCGAGGAGGAGAATACTTAAGCCAGGAATTCAGTGATCATCTGAGAGAGTGTGGGATCGTATCCCAACTCACTCCTCCTGGAACACCTCAATGGAATGGTGTGTCTGAGAGGAGAAATCGGACCTTATTGGATATGGTTCGATCTATGATGAGTCACACAGACCTTCCAATATCCCTTTGGGGATATGCTCTGCTAACAGCAGTGTTCACTCTAAACAGAGCGCCATCAAAAGCAGTAGCAAAGACACCATATGAATTATGGACTGGAGAAGCTCCAGTACTGTCTTATCTAAGAATTTGGGGTTGTGAAGCCTATGTTAAGAGATTAATCTCAGATAAGCTTACACCAAAATCTGATAAATGCTACTTCATTGGTTATCCACGGGAAACCAAGGCTTATTACTTCTATCTACGTTCCGAGAACAAGATCTTTGTTGCCCGGGATTGTAACTTTCTTGAGAGGGAGTTTCTCTCTAAGAAAGACAGTGGGAGTAAGGTACTGCTTGAAGAAATTCAAGATGAACAGGATACTGCTCAACCTAATCAGGAAGAGCAGCAGGAGGACCTACAAGAAATTGTAGAGCCTGAACCTGTAGTACCTGAAGTTCGAAGATCCGGGAGGATCCGTCACGAACCTGAGAGATATCAAGGATTCCTCGTGACTGACTGTCATGATCTTTTGATCATTGATGGTGATGAACCATCGAACTTCAATCAAGCCATGATGGGCCCAGATTCCTCTAAGTGGCGCAAGGCCACTGATTCCGAAATGGACTCCATGTCGGTCAACCAAGTATTTTCGTTGGTTGACTTACCCGCTGGTGTAAAAGCCATCGAGTGCAAATGGATCTTCAAGAAGAAGATTGACGTGGATGGAAATGTCCAGATTTATAAAGCCAGGTTGGTGGCAAAAGGTTTCAGACAAGTTCACGGTGTGGACTATGATGAAACCTATTCACCAGTGGCTATGATGAAATCTATTCGGATTCTACTAGCAACTGCAGCTTTTCATGATTATGAAATTTGGCAGATGGACGTGAAAACCGCCTTCCTGAATGGTATTCTGGAAGAGGATGTGTATATGACACAACCTGATGGTTACATAGATCCAAAGAATGCTGGAAAGGTATGCAAGCTTCATAAATCCATTTATGGATTGAAGCAAGCATCGAGGAGCTGGAATCTTCGTTTTGATGAAGCGATCAAGCAATTTGACTTCATCAGAAACGAAGAAGAACAATGCGTGTATAAGAAAACTAGTGGGAGCAAAATTGTATTTCTTATTCTGTATGTCGATGACATACTGCTTCTCGGAAACGACGTTCCAATGCTAAAGTCCGTAAAAGACTGGCTTGGAAGTTGTTTTTCCATGAAAGACATGGGTGAAGCCGCATACGTTCTTGGAATTAGGATCTATCGGGATAGACCTAAGAGGCTGATAGGCTTGTGTCAAGACTCATACATTGACAAAGTCCTACAAAGATTCAGCATGAAAGATTCCAAGAAGGGCTTCACGCTAATGGTACATGGCACAACGCTAAGCAAGAAGCAGAGCCCCACGTCGGCTGCTGAGCTTGAGCGCATGAAGAACATTCCTTATGCATCTGCAATAGGATCTGTCATGTATGCCATGATCTGTACTCGTCCTGATGTTGCTTATGCATTGAGCATGACGAGTAGATACCAGTCAAATCCAGGTGAAAACCATTGGATTGCCGTAAAGAATATCTTGAAGTATCTAAGACATACTAAGGATAAATTCTTGGTGTACGGTGGAAGTGATGTGCTTAAAGTCAGTGGATTCACGGACGCAAGTTTCCAGACAGACACAGATGATTTCCGGTCACAGTCCGGTTATGTCTTTTGTCTGAATGGCAGTGCAGTAAGTTGGAGAAGCTCCAAGCAGGACACCGTTGCTGATTCCACTACAGAAGCTGAATATATCGCCGCATCAGAAGCGGCGAAGGAAGCTGTTTGGATACGAAAGTTCATTATGGAACTAGGTGTGATACCAGATGCGGCTGAGCCTCTGGCACTGTTTTGTGACAACAATGGTGCTATAGCTCAGGCAAAGGAACCAAGATCACACCAGAAATCCAAGCATGTTCAAAGAAGATATCACTTGATACGTGACATCATTAATAGAAAGGAAGTCAAGATCAGCCGAGTTCCGACAGATGATAATGTCGCTGATCCGTTGACAAAGCCACTCCCAAGGCCTAAGCTCGAGTTCCTGACTGAAGCTGTAGGCATTAGAAACATAGAAATGTAATCTAAATTTGAGTGGGAGTTTTGTGAGCTTTATTTTAGTTATTTGATATGTTCTTGTAAAACATTATTTTATGTTTTAATGAAATTATTATTTCTAGATTATTTTAACTGTGATGAAATAATCGTTCCAAAATGATATGAAGCATTTTATAGGTCATCGAAGTAAGTGACTTGATCTTGAGTCATCAAAGTTATTTAGCTTGATCATGAGGCCCTATATTTGATAAATGTTTTATATCATCCCGTCCCCAGTCGAAGGTTGTTGAAATTGGAACATCAACAACCGTGTGAGACTGGATTGGTACGTGACTTATGACAAAGTCTCAGTGTGTCATAGATGCGCGGCATCAAAGTCAGTACATAGGTGTATGTTGGGAACATACGACCGGACAAGACCCGCCTATAAGAACTCTTCAGGATATTTATATCTGTGTCATAAGAGATTCTTACTACGACTATAGAGTATAGTCCTTAGACCTGAGTTCACATGCATGTGACTGCACATGGACTGATGTACTTTGATCATTGTCTAACGCTATCGTTCTGTGATAGCTATAAGGACCTTGTTTGGGTGCATTATGAAATGAGTAATTTACAGTGATGGAACAAGACGGAATTTGTCCCTCCAATATAAGTGGAGTGAATATCTCTAGGCCAATCGGAGATTTGAATACTGGAAAACGCATGGCCATGCTCAAACGGACTTTCCCGAGTCGTTTGGATTGTCAGTATCAAATCAGAGTCCGATGAACAAGATTAGGCTTTATAAGGATGACACCAATCTTGCCTTATGACTAATCGAGATATTGAGACAAAAGGATTATGAATACAGAGATTCCAGTACAAGTGGGAGATTGTTGGAATTGTGTCCAGTAATCTCGGTACTGTCTCTAGAAAGTAAGAGTATGTCGAGATCAGACATAAGTCATATAATACTGGGGATCATGATGGCTTGCTAGAGTCCGCTCATGATCTATAAGTCTTGGACTTATTGCCTTTATTATATGATCCCATATGGGTCACACGCTTAAGCTAACAGGAAAATGTGTTGGAACGGCTTAGCAGAAGTACGACAAAAGTGCCAGGCATTTGTCGTACTAAGAGAGAAAGATTAATGGGTCTGATTAAATGGAATTTAATCAGATTAGTGTTTTTGGGCCCATAAGCCCAAAAGGGAAAGAGAAGGCTTTTAATGATCAAAAGCCAAGTCTTTTTCTCCCCAACCCGAACCCTAGCCGCGTCTCTCTCTCTCCCTGCGCGCCTCTCTCCTTGTGGTCTAGCAGCCATTCCTGTGATCGCGTGTGTGAACCTTTGGAGGATTCATCCCTCGGTGCATCTATCTGATCTCTGACCTGTTCTATTCCTTCCGCTGCAACAAACAGGTAAAAGGTGAGATCATGTTATGATTCTAATCAAGAGAACCTAGATCTGTATGTTTAGGTTGAGATGAATCTGTGAATTACATCAGGATCAACTAAACGAATTCCTACATTCTAATCTTCTGCCAAAAGTCCCGTCCAAAAGAGGCTTGCGGAGGATAAGTCGGGTCAAGAGAATTCGGCGAAAAAGGCATCCAAAACAGGCAAGTCGGTTGAAGACGCCTCTACCGAGGTAACGGCTTCTGATAAACCAGCTAAGCCGAAAAACCCGTGGAAACGGTTCTTGTTGGGATAGTGTCTTGAAATCACACTTGTACTCACTCCTGATGATAGTTGTGTGTCGAGATCAGACATTCGTATAATACTGGCCGGTTGCAATGTTTTGCTAGAAGCCTCTTGCAATCTGTAAGTTGTAGACTTACTGCCAGTATTATATGATCCTATAGGGTCACACACCTAAGCAAACTGGAAGCTAAAACATGGGAATGATCATTATGGTAATGATCATGTTAATGTGTATTGGATACACATTAATATCGAGAAAATGGTGTTGTGTCGATCGACACAGCATGTGTGTTGATATATCATGGTTTTTACCCATTTTATACCATGATATAGATGTGTTTTTAGTGTCTTTTGTGTTCGTTTAGAGTCTTTTACAGGTTTAATCAGGTTTGGAGCTAATTGGAGATATTTGGAGCATTTTGGGACTTTTGGGACGTTTTGGCCGAGAGCTTAACTCACTGTCCGATTTATTGATCAAGCATCGACCGACACACCTTGTGCATCGGTCGACACACTAGCGAGATGGGCCGTACGCGTCGGTTTACCAAGTTATGAAGATTTTTAAAGAGGCCCAGAATAGTTCCAGTATTTACACAGAAGCCCCAGCCGAGATTAGGCTTATATATAGAGGATTTTGGTGTTTAATTTACTGACGCTTTCATACTTAGAGCTAAGAGATTTTTAGAGCTTTTGGGGCTGATCTATTTCCTGTATTCACTTATTTTGGAGAAGATTTCGAACCCCTTTGATATTTTATTCTCTTATATGCAATCTATTATTTCTATGATTATGTTTTCATCAATCATGTCTGAGTAGATCCATAGTTAAGTTTAGGGTTTCTCATTAGGGTTTGATGACTTGCTAGACTTGTTTAATTCTGTTAAGGATTCATATGATTAGAATGTTTTTCAAACTAAATTGTGCTTAAAGCTAGTTCTAACCTGATCAATTAGAATCTAGATCTTAGGTTGCTAAATTCGACACGAGAGTGTGTTTTAGAATCTGAACTATTTAGGTTGAGCAATTAAATTATTCGCAAAGAGATTTGGTTTAGTTTAATTGTGAACATATCGAACTTGAACTTAATGCTAGTTTAATCTGTTAGTAATTGCAAAGAGATTTGGGTTACTGCACTTAGACTTAGAGAGTTTTCGCAAAGAGATTTGGTTAATTCTATATCCGTGATTTGAGTTCTAGAACTGAGTTTAATTTGATCCTGACTGATTAACTTGTCTGCTTGTCTGATTTCCTGAGAACACCCTAGGCTTGACGCTTTTAGTTTATTGCTTTCACAACCAACTTGCTACTGTTTACTTTCTTGCTTCGCAATTTATTTACTTCACCATCTGCTTATTTCTAGTATTAATCTCTACTATTCTGATCTATTGAGACCTAGTGTCCCTGTGGATTCGATAACCCTATATACTACTTTGACGATACTGTGCACTTGCAGTTTAGAATAGGGTAAAACTTAGAACCTATCAAGTTTTTGGCGCCGTTGCCGGGGACTCTTTGAGTCTTCGATAGGACCGAACTTAGGGTTTTTACTAGAAATTTTTCTTTTTGTTTTTGCTTTTTTTCGTTTTTATTTTTATAATCTGCTAACTTTTTTCTCTGTTTCTTTCTGTCGCAGGTACGACTTTCGCCTTGCGTCGATCGTTGCATCCTTTGCGTCGATCGTCACTAGGCGATTTTGAGATTGAATCGATCGTTGCACTGATAGCATCGATCGTTGCTGGACGATTACAGACAGTTTATGCCAACGCAGAAAACTCGAAGTAATCCGAACTCGAGCTTAGTTAATCTCGGACTAGAGGAACTTGGACGTCTAGAAAGAACTATCAGAAGAGAAAAGAGAGAGAGAATGGTACGAGAACGTCTGATCTTGATACCAGATGCTGAAGGTACCCTGAGGGACCGAGATAACAACCCGTACAATGCTGCTGGGCATCGGGTTGATGCTGAAGGGAACGTGATCCCTGATCCTCCTGAGCAAGAGCAACATGAGCAGAACCTGGGTCAAGGACAGGCCCAAGGTAGACAGATGGTTGTCCATGAGAGGACTTTAGCTGACTACAACAGACCGGATGAGTTTCATAGAAACCGATCAGCTTTAGTGCTTCCTGCTTTTGAGAGGAACGATTTTGAAATCAAAACCATCTACTACTCGCTGATGAGACAGAATGCATTTCATGGTTACCCAACGGAGCAGCCTATGGACCACATTGATTCGTTTGAGGACGTAGTCACTGGCATGAAGTATGATGGAGTCTGCCCGGACTATCTGTTCCTTAAGCTCTTTCCGCACAGTCTTGCTGGAGACGCTAGTGCGTGGCTTAAGCAGCTAGCGCCTGCTCAGTACACTACTTGGGCAGCTTTAAAGAGTGAGTTCCTGCGTCACTTCTATGATGATGCGCGCTCAGATCAGTCCTGACAGGACATACTCACCTTTTCCCAAGGAGCTGTGGAACCTTTAAAGACTGCCTGGATGAGATTTAAGCAGTATCAGCGTGACTGCCCACACCATGGATTCACTGAGGTTCAGTTGATTGGCATTTTCTTCAGAGGCATAGATCTTCCATATCAGTCTGCACTGGACAATTCCAGTAATGCTAACTTCAACACCAGGACTCCTACACAAGCTAAACAGTTGATTGAGAATCTAATATGCAGCAACAGTTGCAAGACTATGGATGAGAGGAGGAAGAAATCTGGTGGAAGTGTAGAGATTTCTGACATAGCTGATATGAGATCTAGGCTGGACACTCTCTGCAATCTTCTGGCTGAGAAGAAAGGAGTACACCTTGCACAAGAAGTAGAGATTCTGGGGGCTGATGAAGAAAACAAAGAAGAAGATGTGAACTACATAAGTGGTTCTGGTTTCCAAGGAAACAAGTTTGGATATCAGTCTGGGAACAGATTTTCCGGTGGAGGACAGAAGAATGCCTTCACAGGCAACCATAACTCTTCAAGCTTTGGACAGACTGGTAACTTTCAGAAGCCTTATGGACAAGGAAATCAGAGAACCTACGGATCTTCATCTTATCAGTCACCTCCTGCAGCCACTGCTTTTGAGACTAGGATGGAAACGATGTTGGAACAGGTACTTGAGAGCCAGAACAAGATTTCTGTGGACAGTAACAAGAAGCTGGATGCAGTTTATGAGAATCTCAATGGGAAGTTTGAGACTCTGAGCACTCATGTGAAGCAGCTGGACACTCAGGTGAATCAGATTTCTAGTTCTATGAAGGGAAAAGGAGTTGCAGACACTCACATTAAGGCATGGTCTGTGTACGTTAATGATGGATCTCACCTAGGGGAAAAATTCGAGCTAAGTACAGCTGAATTGGTAGAGGAGGAAGAATTTTCGGATTTTGGAGAAAAACTCTCGGGTGAAAGTTGTGAACACAGTGTTGCAACGATCGACGCACCCTTAGTGTCGGTCGTTGCAGGTCGTGAACAGACAGAACTGTCGGATGATAATGGCATAGATGCTGACTTGGAGCTTGATCGCCTATTCCCTGGAGCTTCTGAGATCTCTCAACAGGAGATTTATGCGCAGATTATTAGACAACACTCCTCAGTATCTGAAGTGATTAAGAAAGAAATTGAAGAGCTTAAGAAGCTAGAGGAGATTGGTGAAGAATTGGAAGAAATTCCTGTTGGGATAGTGTCCTGAAATCACACCTGTACTCACTCCTGTGATAGTTGTGTGTCGAGATCTGACATTCGTATAATACTGGGCGTTTGCAATGCTTTTCTAGAAGCCTCTTGCAATCTGTAGGTCGTGGACTTACTGCCATTATTATATGATCCTATAGGGTCACACACCTAAGCGAACTGGAAGCTACGACATGGGAATGATCATTGTGGCAATGATCATGTTATGTGTATTGAAATACACATAAGAATCGATATAAAGGTGTTGTGTCGATCGACACAGCTTGTGTGTCGGTCGACACAGTTCGGATTTTCCGAACAGGCTTTTCGGGTTATGGCTTAATTGAGTCTGGCCCGTTAAGCACGTTTAGGTCGAATAAAAACATGTTTAGTTCGACCTAAACAATAGAGCCGTCCAGTTTTCTTGACAGAAACACTAGACACACCAGAACCTTTCGATCCCCATTGATCCGACACTAGCATCCCGTTTCCAGCGAGCGTGCGTGTGTATCTGGTAGAGGCAAAGCGTTGCGTTGCTCCACTGATCTCGTTCACCATCTCTTCTGCTGCCAAAAAGGTAAGAACGAGGTTGGTTCTAAATTTCATTATAACAAACCCTAGATCCATCGGGATCCAACAGTGGTATCAGAGCATGCTTAGGGTTTAGCTATTGAAACTGGTAATATAAAATCGAAACTTGATGTTGTTGATCTGTATATTGCTTGCTGAATCGTGTTTTCATAGAATAAATCTCGGATTTTGTCTCTGTTGAAAAACGATGAACTGTTGAAATCGCACTGTGTCGATCGACACAAAGCGTGTGTCGGTCGACACGCCGCGGCGCAAAATGTAAAATTTTAGGGTTTGTCGCAGGGTGTCGATCGACACAAAGCGTGTGTCGGTCGACACAGAGCGAAAACTCGCGAATAAAATTTAGGGTTTATCGCACAGTATCGATCGACACAAAGCGTGTGTCGGTCGATACAAAGCGAAAATCCGTAAATAATTCTAGGGTTTCGATCTGAGATCGAGTACCCGTAATCGTGTTGCGTCGATCGATACACTGGGTGTGTCGGTCGACACAGGCAATGCGATCAGATAGATCGGTTCAATTGGATTGGACCGGTTATCTAGCTCGGTTAATTTTATTAACCAAATTGATTCTGGTTTGGTCATATCGATCGACACACAGTGTGTGACGATCGACATGGACCATTAAACCAAACTGGTTCAATTGAATTGAATCGGTTAAGTAAATTCGATCCGGTTTGACCGGTTATCGAAGAACGGTTTAAATAGAGTTGCGTCGATCGATACCAATGGTTGGCGTCGATCGACACAACGTCCGCAGACATGTTGGTTTGACCACAAATTTGCATGAACCAGAATAATTTAATCCTAAAAGTATTAGATGAATCTAAACTTATCAAAACTAAATGTTTTAATTAAAAGTTATTATTTTTTGATATATATAGTGAATATAAATCAAGATAAGATTAGTTCTTTTCCTCAACTAAATATCAAGTGATCTTGATGTCTTGCCAGATCTTGTCTACTGCCAAGACTCGTGTCGTTTGTTGGATATCTTGGAGTCCTTGATATCCACTGCAACATGGGTAAGGCAGGTGGTCAATGACAGACTTGCAGTGCAACTGTCAGTGATCACAAGACAGATAAAAGATTGGTTATACTTGACTGGGCTGTCAGAAGTTCTGGGCCCAGAGACATCAGAGTGGATTGGACATAGTTTGTCTCATTCACGACCAAGAGTTGTACTGAGTACAATTAGCAATGATTTGCTTACCTAGATAACTAAAGCTTGAGTAACGGCGAGTCGCCCACTCGAATTTTAGTAATCTGAGGATCTTGGCACATTGTATTCATATGAGGAAACATAGTTTGAATACAATGGGAGTTTTCTTATTAGATAAGAATTCTCATTTCTTGTGCTTTATAACTGAAATCTACCTTTTTTGAATTACAGCTATGTCTGTCTCAAATCACATCAACACTTTCTCACTAAGATCCGTCCTTGAGAAGGACAAGTTAAATGGATCTAATTTCTTGGAATGGTATCGGAACCTGAGAATAGTTCTCAGGCAAGAGAACAAGGAATATGTCCTTGAAAGAGTTCTCACCGAGAGGCCACGTTCCAATGCTCCGCAGACAGAAAAGAATGCTTGGGATAAGCATTCAGCGGATGTCAAAGATGTTAATTGTCTAATGCTGGTGACTATGAACTCTGAGCTGCAGAAGCAATATGAGAACGTGTTGTCACCCATTGAGATGATTAACAGCCTGGAAGCTTTGTTTCAGGAGCAAGCTCGCACAGAGAGATACCAGACGATTAAATCTCTCATGGATTGCAAGCTGGCTAAGGACAGTCCAGTAAGTCCTCATGTCCTTAAAATGATGGGTTACATTGATAACCTGAGGAAACTGGACTGTGCCATTAGCCAGGAGCTGGCCACTGACATGATTCTGCAGTCATTGCCGTCGTGTTTTGATCAGTTCATTATGAACTACAACATGCAAAACATGACTAAGACATTGACTGAGTTGCACGGTATGCTGAAGACAGCAGAACCGAATCTCAAGAAGGCCACTCCCAATGTCCTGATGGTACAAGGGGGTAAAAGATTTAAGAAACCTAAGAAGGGTAAGGGTAAGGCCCAGGTTGTCCAGGCTGAAAGTCAGGACAAGCCCAAGCCGAAGCCCAAATCCGGGCCGTCTCCTGAGGATAAGTGAAACTACTGGAAGCAGTTGGGGCATTGGAAGAAAGACTGCAAGAAGTTCATGGAAGATTACAAGAAGCTGAAGAAGACGTATGATGCGTCTGACTCAGGTATTTATGTTATCGAACTTAATGTTATGTCTTCTAGTCCTACTTCGTGGGTATTGGATACCGGCTGCGGTGCTCATATCTGTACTGATGTGCAGGCACTAAGAAACAGTAGGACGCTGAAGAAAGGACAAGTAGAGCTACGAGTCGGGAATGGAGCTAAGGTTGCTGCACTGGCCGTAGGCACCTACGAGTTGTCTTTACCTTCGGGCATGGTTTTAATTTTGAATAATTGCTACTTTGTACCTGCGATTAGCAGAAACATAATTTCAGTTTCCGTTTTGGATTTGGAAGGTTTTGATTTTGCTGTTAAGAATAAAGTTTGTTCTTTTAATCGTGATGGTAATTATTATGGTAGCGCCCCATTAGATAATGGGTTATATATATTAAACCAAGAAATGCCTGTATTTAACATAAATACAAAGAGGTTTAAGTCCAATGACGAAAACCCGACTTTCTTATGGCATTGTCGTTTGGGCCATATCAATGAGAAACGCATCCAGAGGCTCCATCGAAATGGGCTTCTGGGCTCATTTGATTTTGAATCATGTGAGAAATGCGAGTCTTGTTTGGTGGGCAAAATGGCTAGAGCCCCTTTCAACAAACCAAATGAAAGGGCCAGTGATTTATTGGGCCTTGTTCATACTGATGTATGTGGGCCGATGAGTACTGCTGCCAGAGGAAATTTCAAATACTTCATTACCTTTACTGATGATTTCAGTAGGTATGGCTATGTCTATTTGATGAGACACAAGTCAGAATCCTTTGATAGATTCAAGGAATTCATGAATGAAGTACAGAATCAACTTGGCAAAAGTATCAAAGTTCTGCGATCGGATCGCGGAGGAGAATACTTAAGCCAAGAATTCAGCGACTATCTGAGCGAGTGTGGAATTGTTTCACAACTCACTCCTCCTGGTACACCCCAATGGAATGGAGTGTCAGAGAGGAGGAATCGAACCTTGTTGGACATGGTTCGGTCTATGATGAGTCATTCTAATCTTCCATTATCCTTTTGGGGATACGCTCTAGAAACGTCTGCGTTTACACTAAATAGGGTGCCATCAAAATTAGTGGCAAAGACACCACATGAATTGTGGACTGGGAACATTCCTAGTCTGTCTTTCCTGAGGATTTGGGGTTGTGAGGCTTATGTCAAACGTTTAATCTCTGACAAGCTTGCACCCAAATCAGATAAATGCTACTTCGTTGGTTATCCTAGGGAAACCAAGGCATACTACTTTTACAACCAATCTGAGAACAAAGTATTTGTTGCTCGGGACTGTTCTTTTCTTGAGAGGGAGTTTCTCTCTAAGAAAAACAGTGGGAGTAAAGTACATCTTGAAGAAATTCAAGATGCACAGGAGACTGCTCAACCTGCTGAGGAAGAGCAGCAGTTGGATCCACAAAGTTCTGTGGAACCGGCACCTGTGGAGCCTGAAGTTCGCAGATCCGGAAGGATCCGTCACGAACCCGAGAGATACTATGGATTTCTCGTGACCAATTCCAATGATCTGATGATCATTGATAGTGACGAACCAACGACCTTTGCGGAAGAAATGATGGGCCCGGACTCCGAAAAGTGGCTTGGAGCCTCTAAATCCGAAATGGGATCCATGTCAGAAAACCAAGTATGGTCCTTGGTCGATTTACCTAATGGTGCAAAATCCATTGAGTGTAAATGGATCTTCAAGAAGAAGATTGACGTGGATGGCAATGTGCAAATTTACAAAGCGAGGTTGGTGGCTAAAGGTTTCAAACAAATTCATGGTATTGACTATGATGAAACCTATTCCCTAGTCGCTATGCTTAAATCCATTCGGATTCTTCAAGCGATTGCCGCTCATTATGACTATGAGATTTGGCAGATGGATGTCAAAACCGCATTCATGAATGGTATTCTGGAAGAGGATGTGTATATGACACAGCCTGAAGGTTTTGTTGATCCTAAGAACGCTGAGAAGGTATGCAAGCTTCATAAATCAATTTATGGATTAAAGCAAGCATCACGGAGTTGGAATCTTCGTTTTGATGAAGCAGTAAAACAATTTGGTTTCATCAAGAACGAAGAGGAACCATGTGTTTACAAGAAGACTAGTGGGAGCAGAATTGCGTTTCTTGTACTGTATGTCGATGACATACTCCTCCTCGGTAATGACGTTCCGTTGCTTCAGTCTGTTAAGGTTTGGCTCGGAAGTTGTTTTTCCATGAAAGACATGGGAGAAGCCGCGTACATTCTTGGAATCAGAATCTACAGAGATATAATGAACAGGCTGATTGGATTGTGCCAGGACACTTATATTGATAAGGTGTTGCACAGATTCAGGATGCATGATTCCAAGAAGGGTTTCATACCAATGTCTCATGGCATTAGTCTCAGCAAGAAATAGTGTCCGGTGACACATGCTGAGCGGGAGTGCATGAATAGGATTCATTATGCTTCTGCAATAGGATCTATTATGTATGCCATGCTCTGCACTCGTCCAGATGTAGCTTACGCGTTAAGCATGACGAGTAGATACCAATCTGATCCAGGTGAAGTTCACTGGACAGCTGTCAAGAATATTCTCAAGTATTTGAGACATACTAAGGATAAATTCCTGGTGTATGGAGGAAGTGAAGAGCTTGTAGTGAATGGATTCACTGATGCGAGTTTTCAGACGGACAGAGACGATTTCCGATCACAGTCTGGATATGTCTTCTGTCTAAATGGCGGTGCGGTGAGCTGGAAGAGCTCTAAGCAGAATACCGTAGCTGATTCCACGACGGAAGCTGAATATGTTGCTGCTTCTGAAGCGGCAAAGGAAGCTGTTTGGATCAAGAAGTTCATGACTGAACTTGGTGTGGTTCCTAGTATCTTGGAGCCAGTGGCTTTGTTTTGTGATAACAACGGAGCCATTGCTCAGGCGAAAGAACCCATGTCACACCAGAATTCCAAACACGTAGAGAGGAGATATCACCTGATTCGTGATATCGTCAATAGAGGTGATGTGAAGATCAGCCGAGTTCCGACGGACGAGAATGTCGCTGATCCTCTGACTAAGCCACTCCCAAGGCCTAAGCATGAGAGTCATACGACTGCTGTAGGCATTAGAGATCTTAAGATGTAATCTTGATTCTAGTGGGAGTTTTAGTTTTATTTTAGTTATAATAAGACGCTCTTGTAAACATTCTTTTGGATATGTTTAATGAAATTTGATTTCAGCATTATTTATTGTGATCTAAATAATGGTCCCAAAATAAGTTTATGTCATATTATAGGTCATCAAGTTGAGGACTTGATCATGAAACCCTATAAGTCATAGATGACATAAATTATGTTTTGTCTCTAGTCGAGGCTGTCAAAGTGGGACACTGACAACCGCGAGACACTAGCTTGTGTGGTGATTGTTGACTAAGTTTCATGGAGTCAATGATATGAGTATCACAGTCAGTCACATAGATATATGTTGGTGAACATATGATCGGACATGACCCGCTAATGAGTAGTCTCCAAGATAGTTATATCTGTGTCATGAGAGGTTCTCATTACGACTATAGAGTATAGTCCTTAGACCTGAGTTCATCATGCTTTCTTGCATATGAATTGGTACACTTTGACCTTGTCAAACGTCGACCCGTAACTGGCGACTATAACGGCACTATTCAAGTATATCATGAAGTGTGCGTTGAAATAGGGATGGAACAAGATGGGATTTGTCCCTCCTGAATAATGGGAGATAAATATCTCAGGGCCTATCGAAGATTAAATTCTGAGAAAATGTGTGGCTGCACTCAAACGAACTGTAGTTCAGTTGTTTGTAATGTTCAGTATAAGATCAGGAGTTCGATAAACACGATATTGGCTTAATAAGGATGACACCAATCTTGCCTTATGCTAAATCGAGATATAGAGACAAAAGGATTATAGGAATTGATGATTCCAGTACAAGTGGGAGATTGTTGGGATAGTGTCCTGAAATCACACTTGTACTCACTCCTGATGATAGTTGTGTGTCGAGATCAGACATTCATATAATATTTGGCGGTTGCAATGTTTTGCTAGAAGCCTCTTGCAATCTGTAAGTTGTAGACTTACTGCCAGTATTATATGATCCTATAGGGTCACACACCTAAGCAAACTGGAAGCTAAAACATGAGAATGATTATTATGGTAATGATCATGTTAATGTGTATTGGATACACATTAATATCGAGAAAATGGTGTTGTGTCGATCGACACAGCATGTGTGTCGGTCGACACAGTTCGGGTTTCGAAAGGGCTTTTCGATTTTATGACTCAAACGAGTCTGGCCTGTTAAGTGTGATTCTAGGTCGAATAAAACCTGATGGTTTTCGACCTAGAACATAGGCCGTCGACTTTTTCTTGACAGAAGAAGTAGAAACACCAGAAACTCTCAGATCCCATAGATCCAACACTAGCATCCCGTTTTCCAGCTTTTGTGCGTGTGTATCTGGTAGAGGCAAGGCGTCTGCGTTGCTCACTGATATCGTTCACCAATTCATTTCGCTGCCAGTTCAAGGTAAGAACGAGGTTGGTAAATTCAATATAACGAACCCTAGATCCTAGGGATCCAACAGTTCTATGAATTCAATGGGATCGTTGCTGATTCGTCTAGCAACCCAAAGCCTTTTGCCTCTCTCAAGGAACTCGTCCTGGTGCGACCAGGTCGTGAGGTGAAAGAGGGGGAAATCCGCCCGTCTATTCACAATTTCGCTTATCAGTACGCAAGCGAGGTTCCGTTGATTGACAATCCCCGGGCATGCTTTGATATGCTGACATGCGTAAGAGGAAACGAATCGGATTGGCCGATTTTGGAGGAGCTGCCTCATTCAGAAGCTATCCTCAAGCTAAAGCATGCCGAAGCAACCATGAGTCTCTCTTTATTAGATTCCATACTTAGTCCGTTGATCTAACGATACTTTCTTTTGTTTTAGATGATCGCAACCTCTAATCGCGTGGCTCTGGAGAGCTCCTGGGGTACGAAGAAAATGGCCGACGCTGTCACCAAACGGGATGAGCTCCTTAAGAAAGTTAAAGGGGAGAAGAAGGCATTGGAGGTGAACAACCTGGTTCTTGAAGGTAAGTTAAAACAGGCCGAAGAGAAATCGAAAGCCGATCTTCTCAAATTCCAATCGGAGAAAAAGATCATGCAGAAGTCTTGTCTTGATCTGGTTCGTAAAGAGAGAGAGAGGGTTGAGGCCGCTGCCAGGACAAAGGCGCAGTCTCATTTCGATCTTATCCAACGTTATATCAGGGATCAAGAGGCTGCCGTCGCGCTGCAAGTTAAGCAAGCTCATATTTCTGGGCTTAAGAAGTGTCTGGTGAAACTTAGCGGGGAGGGCGTGTCGGTTCCTCAGACCGTCTTGGACAAGATTTCCGCTGACGAGGTCGCGGTGAATGCGGAGTTAGACGACATGAAGGTTGTGACAAAGGAGGAGCTTGTTGGGAATGTCCTGAAATCTACTGTACTATCTCTAGAAAGTATGATAAATGTCGAGATCAGACATAAGTCATAAATACTGGGTGATCATGATGACTTGCTAGAGCCCGCTCATGATCTATAAGTTTAGGACTTATTACCAGTATTGTATGATCCCAAAGGGTCACACACCATAGCTAACGGGAAAGTTAAATGGAATTAATACGGTAAGATGCAATGGCATTTACTGTATTAGATCAGAGAATTGGGCCAGACAAAATACAGGCTTTTGTCTGATATGTGTCTTGGGCCCAAAAGATTAATGAGCCATTAGTCTAATGACTTGGGCCCATTAATGAGAGAGCTAAAAATCGCCAACCCTAGGGTTTGTAAACCCATCTTTGCGATTTGTTTCAGGTGGCCGCGAACTCTCTCTCTCTGATCTTCCATCTGGTCTAGCAGCCTGACGTTGCTTGTAAGAGTGTGGATACCAAAGGAGGAGCCGGTTTCTGATCTGCTCTAACTGATCTTGTCATTACTATCAATCCGCTTCAAAAGGTAATGTTACAGGTTTGATTTATGATTCGTTCTGCAAGAACCTAGATCTGTTTAAGATTATGTGTTAGGTTGTAATTTGGGAATTAAACCTTGAACAAACTTATAATCCTTCAGAGCTTACATTCGTTCTCTCACCAATACATCATCCTCTTCTTAACCTTTCCCATGACTCTCCTCCTCCTGTCCCGAAGGATGTCGACCAGTTCGGAACCAATCGTGGGATAATTCCAGAGGCAGTCCCTGCTGACCTCGTTCAGTCTGTTCGTTCAGAGATCGCGGCTTTAGATGGCGTTCCTAAGACGCAGGATCGGATCGTTGAGAAGAGCGAAACCGAAAAGGTTAGCGAGCCTGAGAAGTCGTCAGCTGGGGCTGATTAATATCCCGTTTCTTTTTAATGTTGTATCGGCTTTGTAATAGCCTTTTTTAATTTTGCAAACTTTTAACCCTCTTGTTATGGGTTGGTTTAAGTTAATTTCAATTTAAGTTTACATTAAGTTTGCTTTAAAACCGATAGCGATTTGAATCGGTCTATCTTTGTATTTAAAGTTGTTTGTGACAAACTTAAGTAAATGGCGGTTGAAAATATATACTTATAATTAAGTCCGGCTAATCCTGTTTGAACTTATTCTTCGACAATGTTTACACAGTTTAGCGACTTAAGTACGTATTTATAATTAAATCGGACTAATCTTGTATTAAGCTTGTTATCAACAAGTCTAAATAATTTAGCGACTGAAGTACATATTCGTAATTAAATCAGACTAATTTTGTATTAAACTTGTTGTTTAACAAATTTAAACAATTTAGCGACTTTCATTGTGATTTGCGACTAAGTCGTGCTACTGTATTAAACTTGTTCTTGACAAATTTTAAACAAGTAGCGACTTTCATTACTCGAATGTAACTAAGTCGCTCTACTGTATTAAGCTTGTTCTTGACAAATTTTAAACAAGTAGCGACTTTTCATTTTATTTTGCCATAAAGCGTTTTGCGAGGCTTATGGGTGCTTGGCTTTATTCTAAGGGCGGGCGAATGTGCGAGTCTTATGTGCTCGACTTATTTGTTAGCGCCTACCACGAAGAATGTGCGAGACGGATCTCGGCTTTTCCTTACCACGATGTGCACCTCGTGCGCAAGGAAGACCACACCCCTGGCCAGGAGGCATGATGCTAGTGCGAGTCTTATTAGTTGCTCGGCTTTCTGCGAGTTGCTTTAGACTCGGCTTTTGCGAACTAAGGAGTTCGGCTTTCTGCAAGTTGCTTAGACTCGGCTCAGGTTTGCGAGTTAGAACTCAGCTTTTGTTAGTATTAAGAATATTTAACTTTTAATGAAAGGACTGACCTGATTTTTGCTTTTGATGAGCTTTCAAGGCAGTATATATGCTGTAAAATAAAAAAATTATTTGATTTGCGACTGTGCCGATGAAGGCTGCCTACGTATCCTCCGAGGAAGAATCAAGTCGCTCGTAGTTCATACATTTTTTTTTGGCGCTTGGCGTAGCCGTCTTAGAAGTATTCCTTTAGACTTTCTGAATTCCATGATCGCGGCAAGGCTTTACCCTTCATTGATTCGAGCTCGTAAACTCCAGGCTTGACGACTTTCGTGACTTTGTAGGGTCCTTCCCATTTTGCACCGAGTTTGCCCGCTCTCCACTCCTTTGTATTTTCGTAGACCTTTCGCAGGACGTAGTCACCGATTTGAAAATGTCGCTCCTTGACTCTCTGGTTGTAGTACCGAGTTGCGAGTTGCTGATAATTTTGAATCCTGAGTAGAGCTCGATCTCGTTCTCCTTCTATGGTATCAAGAGCTTGGATCAACATTTTTTCGTTGATCTCGGTATGTTGCGGCATAAGAGATCGGCGGAGAGTGTAGATGTTTGCTTCTACTGGTAGCATTGCTTCGACGCCGAAGGCCAAGGAAAACGGGGTGGCTCCGGTCGCTCGGCGAGGGGTTGTTCTATGTGACCAAAGAACTCCATCCAATTCATCAGCCCAGACTCCTTTTTTGCTTTCAAGTCGCTTTTTGATACCGGCAATGATAGTTTTGTTCGTGGCTTCGGCCTGTCCATTTCCTTGAGGGTGTCTCGGTGTTGATTTACTGAGCCTTATATCCCACTTTTTGCAGAACCCTTCGAAAAGCTTCGAGACGAACTGCGATCCGTTATCTGTGACGATCTCATAAGGCAGCCCGAAACGACATATGATGTATTTACAAACAAAGTTCTGGACTTGGACATCATGAATTGCGACGTAAGCCTTGGCCTCTACCCACTTTGTGAAGTAGTCGGTCATGATAAGCAAGAAACGCCTTTGATTGGATAATGGTAACGGTCCAACGATGTCCATTGCCCATCTCATGAATGGGTAAGCCGCAGTCGAAGTTTTTAGCAGCTCCATAGGCCGATGTATGAATGGCGCATGGCGCTGACACTTTTCACACTTGTTGGAATAGGTTTCGCAATCGGCTATCATAGTTGGCCAGTAGTGACCGTTCAGCTTGATTTTAAGGGCGAGAGACCTGCCTCCGGAATGGTTGCCGCATTCTCCAGAGGGTGTTTCTTCGAGCACTCGACTTATCTCATCTCCGTGTATGCATCTGAGAAGGATTTTGTTGGCCGAGTATTTGTAGAGGGTGTCGTTGTGTACAGTATATCGTGCGCTTCTGACTTTAAGTCGCTGCGCTGCCCACTTGTCTTCTGGAAGCTTTCCTTCCGTTAGATACGCTCTTATTTCCTGTCGCCAATCCTCATTGTCGTCTGTTAAGAGAGCAATGAGGTCGGTGTTTTTCACTTGAACGTTAAAGCACATGTCGTCCTCGCCATTCTGCTGGATCGCGTCATCAGATTCTTCCTGATTGCTTTCGGGAGGCGGGATGCTCGGTTCGTGGACTGTTTCTACTGGGATTCGTCGACAGAGATCAGGATTCGATGCCAGAGATGCGAGTGCATCTGCCGGGGCATTTTCTTTCCTCGGTATCTGGACGATATCAAAAAAATTCAAAGGAGTAGGTAAGGTCTAACGCCGCCTTTCGATAAGCCTCCATTCGCTCCTTTTTAGCTTCATAGTCTCCGTTGATTTGATTCACGACAAGCATGGAGTCGCAGTGAGCCAAGAGGTGTCGCACTCCGATTTCTTTGGCTAGTCTAAGACCGGCTAAGAGAGCCTCGTACTCAGCTGTCTTGTTGGATGCCGTGAAACCTAGTTTGAATGATTGCCTTATTACTTCTCCGGTTGGGGATATGAGACGTACTCCTACCCCGGCTCCTTTCTTTGACGAAGCACTGTCGACAAACAGTTTCCAGTTTTTATCTTCCACCTGAGTATCAACATCTAGTTCAGATGATAGCTCTAAAAGGAAGTCGGCTATTACCTGTGATTTGGCGGTCGTTCTGTTTCTGTATTCGATGTCGTACTCGCTCAGTTCAACTGCCCATTTTGCTAAGCGGCCAGACTGTCCCGGGCTATGTAAGATCGTCCGAAGAGGTTTACTACTCAACACGGAAATCGAATGCACTTGGAAATAAGGCCGTAATATTCGTGCCGGGATAACTACCGCGAGAGCCAATTTTTCCATCGCGGGATATCTGGTCTCAGCTCCATTCATCGTCTTGCTTATGTAAAAGATAAGTTTTTGTTCGCCTCGGTCCTCTCTAACTAATACACCGCTGACCAAGTTGTTGAGACTGCGATGTATAGGAAGAGTGTCTCGCCGTCTTCGGGTTTCGATAGTATTGGCGGGTTCGATAAATAATCTTTGAGCTGGATGAAAGCTTCCTGACACTTATCGTCCCAAATGAACCTTTTATTTCCTCGGCTATGCGACCAGTCTGACGTTGCACTTCTCGTGTATTCTTGGGAGATGGCAATTCGATTATGGCCGAGATTTGTTTCAGATTAGCTTCTATTCCCCTCTGGGTTACCACGTATCCTAAGAATTCGCCCGATGTTACCCCAAAAGTACATTTGGCCGGGTTTAGCTTCATTCCGTATTTATTGAGGATGTTAAAACATTCCTTGAGATGGCCGACGTGTTGAGAGGCAACCAAGGATTTGACCAACATGTCGTCTATGTAAACTTCCATTGTCGTGCCAAGCTGTCCCGCAAACATCCGATTGACCAGTCGCTGATATGTGGCGCCGGCATTCTTGAGGCCGAACGGCATGACCTTGTAGCAGTAAGTCCCACCCTCAGTGATGAATGTTGGCTTCTCCCCATCGTCCGGATTCATGAGGATTTGATTGTATTCTGAAAACGCATCCATGAATGACAGTAGCTCGTTCCCAGCTGTTGCTTCAACAAGTCGGTCGATATGCGGCAGTGGAAAACTGTCCTTTGGGCAGGCTTTATTGATATCAGTGAAGTCAACACATACTCTCCACTTCCCATTCTTCTTTTTGACGACGACCGGGTTGGCAAGCCAATCGAGATACTTCACCTCTTGAATTGAACTGGCATCGAGTAACTTCTCTACTTCTTCATTGACCGCTTTGGCCCTTTCGGGGCCAAGCTTACGCCTCTTTTGTTTAATCGGCTTATAAGTCGGGTCAACGTTAAGCTCGTGAGTTGTGATTGTCGGATTGATGCCCTTCATATCTTTAACTGACCATGTGAAGGTCGCCAAATTTTGTTGTAAGAAAGCGATCAACTCGTTTTTGATGCCTTCGGGTAGTTCTGCGCCGATTCCTACACATTTGCTTGCGTTTGAGTCGTCGATGATGACCTGCTGGATGAGTTCCTTCTCAGGGCCTTTTCGTCCTTTTTCTGCATTGATCATGCATGACGGTACTCTTATCTTGTGTTCTCTTGCGAAACACGACCGGCTTGCTCTTTGGCATCCTATGACCGTTTGAATTCCCTTGGGCGTTGGGAATTTTAGACATTGATGGTATGTCGAGGACACCGCCTTCATGCTGTATAGCCATGGAGTGCCGAGGATAACATTATAAATGGTTGGTTTGTCGATGACATGAAACTTAACCATTTTATTAACTCCTTCTGCATAAATCGGTAGCTTGATGGTCCCAATCGTGTATGTCGTTTCGCTTGTGAAACCCGTGAGCGGTTTTGCTTTCTGCTTAATGTCTTCCTCCTTTATCCCCATTTTTTTGAGCGTATCTAGGAAGATCAAATCTATTGAGCTCCCGGTGTCAACTAGTATCCGGGATACTTGACAACTTCCGATTAATAATTCAACTACTAGTGGGTCATTGTGAGGGTAATGAGTCTCATAGAGATCTTGGTCGGTAAAGATGACAGGAGGATCGTCTGACAGGATTGGCTGAGGCGCCTTTTGCTCGGCTAATGCAAGGCATTCATATACCTTGATTGACCGAACCGAATCGTTTACGGAGATTAGACCGCCCATGATCATATTGATTCTTCGGACGGCTTTGGGAGTTTCCCCTTCGTCTCCTTCCTCATCCTCTTCTTCTCGGTTGCGTTTCAAAGCTATGCTTTTGATGCGCCGCTGTTGTTTGCCTTGCTTGGGTGCTTGCTCGCCGACTTTCCCTTCCTCTTGTTGCCCAGATTCTCTCTTTAACCTTTCGATTGCCGCCTTGATTTCTTCATCTGAAAGTCGAGCATAGAGTGCATTTCTAAGGTTCCGGCATTCAGCAGTGTCGTGCGATGTAGCTTGGTGGTATTCATAATACTTCTCTCCCGTGACGGGAGCGGCTTGCTGTGCCTTTTCTTTTCCCTCTTTATTCCGCATGTTCCAAGGTTTCGACGATCGTGGTTTGTCAGTGTTGTCGACAACCATCGTCATCTTAGCCCCTTTGTCGTAATGTTGCATGGGTTCTCTCTCCTCTTTTTTATCGGACTGTTTAGCCGTGCCGAATTTCCTCGCTAAAACCACCTTCTTTTTTTCTAACTCTACAAACTTGTTTGCTCGGTGAAGGGCGTCCTCGATGGTTAACGGTGGATTGACGACTAGGTCCTGATAAAATGGTGACTCGTGCCAGACGGCATTTGTCAGAGCCGCGATGGTGAATTTTTCTGGGGCTTCCTCGCGTGTCATAGTTGCTTTAAATCGGTCTACGAAGGTTCTTAAAGTTTCCTTCTTTTCCTGCAACATGGACATCAGCGCGTTTAGCGACGTATCCTTGTTTACGTAGGCAAAGTGATGCCTTATGAAGGCTCTTGTCAAATCCGAGAAATAGTTAATCGACTTAGGTGGTAACCAAGAAAACCACGTCAGGGCATCTCCTTCTAGGGTTTCCGCAAATAACTGACAAAATCCGATGTCGCGTTCTCTAGATGACGAGAACCGTGCTTTGGCCGCCATAATCTTGAAAGTTGTTAAGTGAGTAGCAGAATCCTTCGTTCCGTTGTACATTGGCAGTCTGAGTTTTTCTTTCTGGCGTATGTAAGTATCTGTGATGCGTGACGTGAAAGGCGTCCTTTGAGTTTCTTCAATGATCCGATCAATCTCAGGACTTTGACGCTATGCACCTCGCCTTTCAACTCCTTTAGGGTATCTCTGAGCTCTGTCAGTTGCCTCTCAACTTGGTTACGTCTTGCTCCGCGGTTAGACGTCCTGTGAGCTTCCTCGTGGGATGTACCTCGCTCATGGCGATGGTTATCCCGGTGCGAGTCGTCCTCATGTCGTCTATGACGCAAGCCTCGATCATTCCGTGTCTCTTGATCACCTCGCTTATCCTTGTCGGGTGAGTACCTTGCCTTGTACCAGTCGTCTTCCTGCTCTTGGTGTGAACTCCGCTTGAGCTCTTCTGAGTCCCTTCGATGTGAGCTCCGTTCACGTTTATCTTCATCGTTTTCTCGGCGTGAGTTGCTTCTGGACTCGCTATCTCGGATTTGTCCTTGGAGGTCTCCTTCGGGTGTATCGTAGATCAGTCGTCTGGCGACTTTATCTTTTACCTTTGGAGGCACTTCTCGCTTGGATTTCCTTGATTGTTGGTCTGAACGGATCCGTGCTTGTTCCGTTTGCAACAAATCAATTCTTTCCGAAAACGTTTTGATCAAATCGTTCTGTGAATTGATTTTGGCCATTAAAGTAGCCAGAACTTCGTCTTGTTTGACTTGCTCTGCAATTTCGCTGAGTGACGGGGAATGTTTACCGTCATCTCGCGCTTTCTTTGATTTAGCAGCGTCGCGAGGCTGTTTGCCGTCGTGAGCCGCGTGGTCGTCTTCATGATCACTTTGGTCGTAATCACTTCCTTCGTGATCACTTAGTTCAACCCTTGGGTTTTCCGGATCGATTTCGTTATTGTTTCCCGACATCTCGTTCAGAAATTTCTCTTAGAAATCCCCACAGTCAACGCCAATTGTAAGTTCTCAACTCGGTCTATCCTAAGATAGTAAGAGTTTTAGGGTTTTTCTTAAGGGATTCTAAAAGAAGAATTTAAGAACACGGTGAGAATTAGGAATTTAGGGTTTTATGCCGGTGTTTCTGAGATGGAAGCCGGTAAAAAGAATGTTAAAGTCGCCGGAGAGAAATTAGGTTAAAGTCGGTACTCTAAGATCTCTCAAGCAAGAATATTATGAAAGCGTGTGTTTATTGAATAATGAAGTCGCCTTTTATAAGGTTACAAAATCGGTTAATAATAAGGAAAATCTAGACAAATATAACTATTTTCCTAATATCTCGGTTCTATCAAGATACAAAATATTTCCATATCTTTGATGTCGCTGTGCGCCGCCTTTGCCCTTTTTAATTAACATCCCCTAAACCCTAATGTAAGCCGACTGTCCCGAGTTCGGTAAAACCTAGGTTTTACCGCCTTGGGCCTTGTTCCAATTTTCCATTCTGGGCCGACCTAAACTCATGAATAGGCCTTTTAGGAAAGTGCTAATCTTGACTCCAACAGACCACGCTTTTACAACTGCATACTTGACTTATGGTTTTTGGAACATTCTTTTGTCGAACCAGAAAGACCCTCTAGAGAATTCTTGCGAGGACATAAGGCTAAGAACCACAAGATCAAAACCTACCTTCTCAAGGAACTTTTGATTCGACCCCAGAAAGGCTAGAGACCAATTTTTATTCTCGAAGCTTCAATTAAGTTTACATTGGATCCTCATCTTACTCCGCCAACCACCCCAATTGAAGCCATTGCATGTACTATCAAATTCCAACGTACCACAATCTTTCAACATTGTTGCAAATGGGAAAAATACTTGTCATTTCGCCTAAGACCTCCTTGTTTCTCGTTGTTACTAAGGAGCTCATTGAAATCTCTGATCATTGCTCATCTTTGTCTTCTTTGAATACCAATACGAGTCAAAAGTTCCCAAACTCTATCTCGTTTACTCGCCATCAGATCACCATAAATGCATGAGAGGACAAAACTATTATTACTGAACTGTACATAAAAATCCAATAGGTTCTTATCCATATAGTTGAACACAATCTCAGAACTCTTCTTCCAAAACAAGGCTAACCAGCCGCACAATCACACTTGATCCACCGTATATACAAAATCATAACGCATCCAAACTTGAATATCTACTAGAACATTACGCTTATTCATCGTCTCACATAAGAACAATATCTCAGGGAAATGTTTCTGACACATTTCCATGAGCCTCAGAATTTTCATGTCTTCAGGCCGCCCTAATCCCTGACAGTTCCAGTATATGATGCTCATTACGCATTGGACAGTCCCTCATTTGGGACTATCTCGTTTGTTTTGCGATTAGGGACTTTAACCTCTTGTTTCCCTTCTGCTACTGCCTTCCTCTTTTCCAAACTTACTCTATCCAAACCACCAACAAGAAAATTCTTTGTACCAAATGTTTCATCTACACCACCACGAGACCTACAATTATACACATAAGGGCACTTCCTTGGCTTTCATTTTTCTTATTAATAGCCCCAAAAGAGCTATCCACAGTATGTCCTACTCTATTTACAATTGGAATATTAAAACCCCAGTCACCTCATTAGGAGAGTTGAAAGACTTGTTATCCAAGCCAGAGGAAGTATCAAAACGCACCTCTCTTGATATCTGCTCTTCTCTGATTTCCGAGATCAACAATTTCTATGCCACCGGGCGAATGATTTCAGAATAAGTAGACTCGTCTCTGGAGTCATACCCAAAGACCAAACCTTTCCCTCTGTTAGGATCCTTGGTCACTACAATCGAAGCTTCAAGACACATACCAGTTTTTTGTACCACCGGATCCTGCTCTGCCTCCAACATTTCACTTGCTCTTCTTTAATCCTCCTTTCCTCGCCATCAACCACAAGAAGATACTGCCTCATTCCTTCTAGCACCTCCGCAACAATTCTTGGCAATTCTATGATAGGATGAATACCAACTTTACTCTCTTCTAGAACTCCAAACATGGGATCACTAACCTTTAAAACAGGTTCAACCCGAGGCTTCTCCACAAAGGTGACATTCTTCTTTTCAATAATGATATTCTGCCTCTCCCTAATGATTAGCGGACAAATAGACTTCTCGTGTGTTATCCTCTAACATGAGTAACACCTCTTCTGCACTTTTTCATAGAAGAAAATACCTCAATTTATCACCATTCGAAAGTTTTACAACCTTCGGTTTCTTCAAAGGTTTTGCTATATTAAATAGCACTTGAACTTTGACAAACTCTTTGCTATGCGCTTTTTCAGGATCAAAATCCACAACCTTGACTTCCCCAATCATCTCTCTAAGAGCCATAATGGCAGCCTCGGTATAGTAATTCACCAGAATGATCTGTATTTGAACCCACATCAAAACCATTTGTAAATAGTCCGGTGGAGGGGATTCTACCCATCTTTCCATCACTATAGACCACTCGTTGTACGATTAAATATCTTTATTCAAGATTTCAACTAAATCATGCTCATATTGAAAGATAAATTGAAATATTTCCTTGGAGAAAGAAACTCCTCTTACTCTTTCATACTTTTGTCATTTTCTAGGCATATCCAAGATCATACTAGACATCTTCCGAGCCTTTGGATTCAGTACTCTACCGATCACCCTTCTTACATTACTCTCACACGAACTGAACTCTGGAAGGTTCGACATGTTGAAAGGGACCTCAACTTCATCTAAGGACATTGCCATGGGAGCTTTTTCCGTAGCTGAAGACATCGCAGCAGCACAAACCAGACCAAAGAACGAGAAAACACATGACATAGCAACAATTGAGATAGCAGGGGAAGCACCATAACTCGCACCACTCTTACCCATAAGCAAGATTCAAACCCCGAGAGAACAATATTCAGAGAGATAAGAACCCTAAAACTAGCGGTTGAGAATGGAGTATAGAAGATATTTTGTGGAAAGAAGTGGATGAGATGCAATCGGGCACTGTTTTGGACGTTATTGGATATGCAGCGGTTTAGAGTCGGTGTGGCCACCGGTTCTGGATTATCGACTCATGTCGATCAAGTCCAATGTTTAGCCCACATCATTTCAGGTGCTTATGTTGTGATATCCGTCTTTGTTTACACCGTTCTTGCCATGACCGGTGTGGACATGAAAGAACCTTATAGACAACATTTGCAACGGTTTTTGTCTTGGTTCATGGTAACCAGTCTTCCTCTCCACAATGGAGCCTTGTTCTGGTGTCCATCACAAACGGATTACCGATATTATTTTTTTGAGTTTGTTTGAATTTATTTTTGGTACCAAATTAGTCTATTTGGTTCAACATTAGAAAATTATTCTCAGCAAATTTCATTATCCAAGCTATTTATGGCTTGGGTATGTAATTTTGATTTTTGATCCGAGAATTGACGGTTTTTGGACCAACGAAGATGGGCATCCACGTGACAGGTTTATATTTATTTGGGATCGTCTCGAGAAAAACCTAAAGTTACTGGTTTTTTGGGTGACACTAATACAAACTAATTGGTATCAGTTTGTTGATTGTTCAGATCTACTAATGAAAGCAATGAGTTTTGTAATGCGACTTGCAATTTGGAGTTGCTATACCAAAAGATTGCTATGCACAACTTTTGCATCAGATGATCAATTTCAGAAGAGGAAAATAATGGATTGATAATCCGTTAGCGAGTAAAATTTTAAAGAAAGCGTCGTCAAATTGACTTCTTATTTTTTTATCATCTTCAATATATGACACATATTTTCTTATGTAATAATTTGCTTTTAAAGTGTCCGTAATGATTTTGTAAACTCGTTTCGATATAATGGAACTGTTACTTTGTCGGAAATTTTTTTTAATGTTTCAAATAGGAGAGAAGTAAGAGTTAAGAGAATCATCAAACCCTTTCCCTTGGTACAAGTTTGAAAGAGCAAAGAATGAATCGGACCGGTTATTAGACCCAAAAAAAAAAAGAATCGGACCGGTTAAACAATTGTTTTCTCATTTTTTCGAGTAAGAATCGAACCGGTTAAACAATTGTTTTCTCATTTTTTCGAGTAAGAATCGAACCGGTCGGGGACTCCATTATCAAAAAGTATTATTGCTTAAGGTCTCTCTTTCTCTGTATCGTTCTTCTCTTCCCCAGTAAACCCTAATTATTCCCCGAATTTGACCACTCCAATTCGAAGTAGGAATTGATGGAGCACTATCCTTATCATAATCCGTTCGAAAGACGTCCCATCCTCAAATCCAAGGCTCCTGCTGTCAAGTGGATCAAGGAGTGGTAAATTTCAAATACCCTACTCTTCCGTTGTGATTCAAACAAAAGATGGCATGATTAGGGCTTTACATAATCGACGATGAATCGTTGTCCTTTCTTCAGGGTACCACAAGATATTGTTGCTACAGGTGGCAAGTGTTATCTTCGCAAATGGGTTACAGGTGAGATTATATACTTTATCTAATTTTCATATATAATTGTATGTTGTTCCTTGATACTTGATCTATTTTCAGTATGTGTGGTTATTGTTCTTCTCTGTGGGATTATAATTGTTCTTGATACTTTATCTACTTACTGTTCGTGGTTATCTTTGATGATATAGTTGTTGTTCCTTGATACTTGATCTGTATACTGTTTGTGCTTGTTGTTATCTTCTTCCCCATACTTTATCTAACTACTTCAGTCTGTGCTTAATTTGTGATATAATTGTCTCATTTTCTTTGTTGGTACTACTACAGAGGAAACGGTGAATAGACTGAAAGAAAAAGAGAAAGAACCTGATGTTCCAGAGCCTGAGCCGGAACCTACTACGGAGGTTTTATTTCTCTGCAGTTACGAAGGATGTGGAAAGACTTTCTTTGATGTTAGTGCCTTGAGAAAGCATTCCCACATCCATGGAGAAAGGCAGTATGTTTGCGACTTCCCAGGATGTGATAAGGTATTATAATGATAATAAATGTGATAACCCCAGCCTGCTTAACATATTCACTTTCTTGATTTTTCAATGACACTTAACCTTCTTCCTCTTCTTGTGTGTTCTGTAATAGAAATTTCTGGATAGTTCAAAGTTGAAGAGACACTGGCTCATTCATACTGGGGCTAGGGACTTTGTATGCACTTATGAAGGCTGTGGAAAGGTTATCGATTCTTATAACTCTCTCCTTTGCCAAATTTGTACTATAGTAACTTTGAAAATCCATTCCCACGCTGTAACTAACTTGCCTTGGATGCAGGCATTCTCCTTGGATTTTAACCTCAGATCTCACATGAAGACTCATTCACAAGAAAATTATCACATCTGTCCATACTCTGGGTGTGGAAAGAGATATGCTCATGAATACAAGCTAAAGAACCATGTTTCTGCCTACCATGAAAAGGTTTCATTACTTTCATTCATTCAAATATCTTTTCCTGAAATTACTTGCTTCTCCTGTTCCTTAGTCAGGATCTATCGGAGTAGGCCTTTAACTAATGTTACTCGATGAAAGCATGTTAATGCTAATACTATCTTTCTTTCTGGTCCATATTAAATATAATTGATATTAGGTTGCATGATTTGGATTTTCTACAACCGTCTTGCAGCATCCGCACTCTATTAATAGGTTTAGATTGACAGAAACTAAACAGTTCTTATGTCAGAAGTGTTCACTGTTAATACTCAAATTGCGCTGTGACGAAACAATGCATATCTAGAACAAATGCGTAGATCCTTTCATGTTTAGGCCCTTATTTATCCAGCTTTGTGAGCATCTTAGTACTGAACTCTCTTTCTTTCTCAATATTCATAACCGTTCGAACAGAATGCTGCTGGAGAGACGCCTAAATACACTCCACCCGCAGAGAAAGTATCAAGGACTCCCAAAACACCTGCAGCGGGTTATGGCTCAGCATCTTTGGAACGTCCATACGCATGCCCTTACGAAGGGTGTGAGAAGGCTTACATACATGAGTACAAGCTTAAACTCCACTTGAAGAGAGAGCACCCAGGGCATTTAGCAGAAGAGAACGCAGAGAACCCCACACCGAACAAGCACGAGTTGGAAGAAGGTAGTGACCAAGATTTTTACAGGAAAAACGCAAGTAACGGGAAAAGCCAGACACATAAACAACAGAGCAGAGCTAAGCCAAACATGAGGACACCACCAGCCAAAGCTGGAAAGAAAGGTTCAACCTCGTCACCGGCGAAAGGAAGGATCGCCAAAAAACCATGGCAGGTGAAAGAAACGTTTGAAGGAGAAAGAGACCAAGAAGAAGAAGAAGATAGTGAGGAGACGGAGGAAGATAGAGAGAACGTGGACGATGGCTGGAGGTTTGGGGGAAACAATGAGGAGGATGACGATGAAGAGACTGAGGATGAAGACTAAGGTTTTGATTCGTCTAAAAGCCACAGGGAAACCTTTTTGTTTACCTTCCATATCTATATGCGAAGGTGACTGTAGTAGCGTGTTTCTCAATTCTTCTATTTTCGTTTGCCTTTTTACACTCTTCTAGTTCTAAAGCTATGTACACCTGGAGACCTGGGATTATTATCCGGGATCCGGATCCCGCTCTGGATCCGCTCCGGAAAACGGATATCCAATGTACCAAATCCGGATCTAGATAGTAAAATCGTGGATCCGACGGATCCGGATCTAGATAGTAAAATCGTGGATCCTACGGATCCGGATCCGTTTTATATTATATATATATATATATTCTTATAATACTTTTTAGTTTTAATGATATCTATTGAAACCGAACTAAAACAGAGTCTAATTTGAATTAAAATAAAACCCACATTTAACAAATTAATTATCAAAATATATCACTTTCTTCCATTTTCATTCTCTAGAACTCTCTTTCTTTCACGATCTCCAAAATCAGTAATTTCTACATTTCAGATATAGCCACTATGATTATGTTTTTTAGTGATATATGAACTAATATAATATGAAATGTGTAATCTTTTGTATATTTACATAGGTGATATATATCACTTATGTGACATTTGATAAGTATTTAAGTCGACGTTGAGAATTTTGATTGAATACATTTGTGAACTGATCATGAATGGAAAGCTGTTGGACTTTACGTGATTGTCTTTAACTCACACGTAATTATAGTAAATGTTATGGTTTTGTGTTAACGAACATAATTTTTTCGTGTGAAATATGTAAAATTTTAAAAATCTAATCAAATTTTAGATCGGATCCGGATATCCGGTTTTTTACGGATATCCAGAAACCGGATATCCGAGTAGTTCGGATCCGGATCCGGATAGTAATATTGTATATCCGGCGGAACCGGATCCATATACCTCAAAAGGCCGATAACCGGATCCGTTCCAAGCCTATTGTACAATATTCTCATAACATTTTATAATATTTTTTTGGTCAAGTTTTTGGAAGCTTTTCTTCTGAACTAGTGGTATTCACAATCTGCGTGCGGTTCGGGTTTTGTAATGTCTCTTTTAACATTATTTCTGTTTTGATCCTTTGTTGATTTAGGTTACACACATTTTCTTATGTTCGTTATTGGATCTTTTCAGTTGATTCCGATTATAGTAAATGTTATTATTGTTTTGTCCTTTTTTGATTTTTGTTTACTTTCTCATCGTTGTTATCTCAACGACGCCGCAAAAGTTTGCTTCGTATTTTTATTCCTAGACTTATTTCCCTCTTCCTTGGTCAAATGTTTAGAGTAGGTAATTGCTTCTCATTTCAGTTTGTTTTTAATCTGTTTTTTTTTTCTCCATGGAGAGTTGTTGCATTTGTTGGCTTCTGATGTAGTGGTGCCATTTTTAAAAATGTATGTCTAATAGCAGTTTCTGGCGCATGGTATTAATAGTTGTAAATTCTTGTTAAAAGTTTATGGTCTCATCCCCTGGCTGAATCTATTTTTCACCTTCTTTGTCCCACCAATAAGTAACAGATATAAATCTACTACTCATGTTTTGTTTTATTTGGAGGGGGGGGGGTTGTTTTAGGGAGTGGTTTAGCTTTCTCTAATCAAAACGACTCTTAACCTTTGTGGTTATTTTAAAATTTCTATGTAACAAATTTTACTCTCCGGCCTGAAGTACAAACTTTGTATTATTGATACACGCTCATTGATTACGTTTATTAATCAACGGCCGGAGACTATTTTCTGAAATTAAATTGTTATCTTTTAGGATATCTTTTTGTTTATGATCCGAAGTTAAGGAGTTAGTATGTCAATTAGAGAATTTGATTTTGGTAAATATAATTTTAATAGAGTATTTGACGTGAGAAGGGTATTAATTATTTTTTGAAAAAGGAGGGAAATAAGTTATGATAAAATCGGTAGCAACGGCTTTATCCAACCATGTAATGTCATGCTTTAGACTACCAAAAAGGTAACAAAAAAGCTAACTAGCATAACGACATAATTTTGGTGGAGTACAAACGGGAATCAAAAAGGTATGCATTGGCTTTCCTGGGATAAATTATGTAGACAGAAAATAACGGGGGAATCGGCTTTCGGGATTTGACGAATGTCAATACGACCTTTCTAGCTAAACAACTGTGGAGATTGATCAAAAAACCAGATTCCTTATTCGCACAGGTTTTTAAAGGTAGATATTATCCCCTAGACCCAATAAGATAGGATGGAGAAGTATTATCTCAGCTAGATCTCTGGCTAACAAAGGGCTAATCAAAAGGGTTGGAACAAGAAATACCATTTCAGTATGGAATGACTCTTGGATTCCAGGCCATCGTTCGAGATCAGCAACAAGCAAAATCATTCATTACGATCCTTCTTTAATGGTGAATCAGTTGATCAATCAGGACACACACACGTGGAATGAGCAGTTGATTCATAATATCATTGAACCAGAGGATGCAGCTTTAATTATTAGTTTACCGATTAGCAGATTCTTAAGACGAAATACAACCAGATGGAATTTTACAAAATCAGGAAAATATTCGGTTAAATCAGGATATCGTTTAGAACAAGATTTTATGGAAAAGGAAAACACAAAATCGGTATATGGTCCTGATGTTAAAAGACTCCAAGAGTTTTGTTGGAAATTAAAATGCCCACCTAAAATCAAACACTTTATTTGGCAAGCAATTTCAGGGTGTTTATCGGTTACAAATAATCTAAAAGCTCGGGGAATCAAGTGTGATACTCTATGTGCTAAATGCGGGGCAGAAGAGGAATCAGTAAATCACGTTCTTTTTGAATGCCCACCGGATTTACAGACATGGGCTCTATCATTAATTCCCTCTCAACCCGGCATATTTCCGCTATATTCGGTTTTCGCTAATATGGATATCTGTTTTGGCGAAAACCACCCTATAACGAGAAAAGTTATTTTCCATGGATAATCTGGTACATTTGGAAAAGCAAGAATGATAAGATTTACAACAATATTGATCGGGATCCACATGATATTTTAATACTTGCGGGAAGCGAAGCCTTATCATGGGAAGAGGCTCAAACATCGGCTACAAAGGTAACTTCAACACAACAAAAGGAAATAGATGGACAGTTTCACATACATGAACGGATGGAAATCAAAGGAAGATGGTGTTTCATTGATGGATCATGGAAGGAAGGTGATAAATTCTCTGGTCAGGGTTTGTTTAGTATATATGAAGGAGAGAGATTCAAGATGATGGGAGCAAGGAATATAAGATACAGCCTATCACCCCTACATGCAGAGTTCGAAGCATTAATATGGGCGATAGAATGCATGATAAGATGGAATCAACAAGAAGTGACCTTTGCTACAGACTGTTCGGAGCTGGTAAAGATCGTGTCTACACCAACAGAATGGCCTGCTTTGGCGCTACATTTGGATGAGTACGAGAGTCGCAAGATTTTCTTCACAAAATTCGTTATTACTCATACACCAAGAGCAAGCAACACAACGGCGGACAGTTTGGCACATGGTGCTCGAATCCAACCATCTTATTTTGTTTATGTAAATCCGGACCCACCGACTTGGCTAGTTGAGTCTCGGTAGTATCTTATGTTGTTGACAAAAAAAATCATCATTTGTAATTAAATTAGGCGAGCCGATTCGAGTTAATACTCCTTAATCAAACGTCAATACTGTCCATCATCATTGTTCTCCCACATGGTCTCCACCACCTCCCTTTTATCTTAAATGTAACTTTGATGCATTTTTTATCATCACACAAACAATGCGTATAGAGATTGGCTGATTAGGAATCACCATGGAAATCTTATTCTATGTGGTTCCTCAACTCTCGAACACATCCTCACTTATGGCGGAAGCTAGAGCTCTTCTTCTTGCTGTTCAAGAATGTGCTCATAGAGGTTTTCAAACAGTACAGTTTGAGGAAAATTGTCACGTATTGATCAACAATGTTACTTTACAGTCTACTGATTGGAACATCCACAACATTATCCAAGATATATTGGTATTCAAAGCGGATTTTCAGAGAATATCTTTCAGATTTATTCGGCGCCAATTTAACAGAGCTGCTCATTAAAGCATTTTAATCAATTTAATATTATTATTTTTAAGTTGATTTCATTTAATAAATAAAATTTAGTTTTTTTTTAAAAAAAAATTGGACCAATCAAACAAAACCATATGTTTTATGGCTATATAATGGAGAAACTTGAAGTTCTCATTTAAGGTACTTGGAGTTCTCCATAAGAAATTGCTACTCTCTCATATTTTTCTATTTTTTCATTATTTTAAGTTAAGAAACACTTTTAGATATCCACCATTGGAAATGCTCACTTTGCATCTCATAAGGTTCTTCCTTTTATTTTCATATTCTTGCGTGACTAAATTACAATCTCTATTGTATTCTGATTATATACATTCTTTTAATTAATAAAATAGATTGATTGTCGGAATAAAAAAATTAGGCAAGCCGGAAAAAATACCATATTATTCTAGTTAGTAAACATCCCGATCATAATCAAAGAAAACATAAATTAATGAAAACATTTTATTCATAGCTTTACAATATTTTGTTTCCATTCTCAATATTCAGTCGATTTATTTTAAGGGGATGTTTTACTATGGGTCGGAGAAATTGAAATATACAATTATATTACTATCTATTCTTTTGCGGCTGTAAGTTATGCAACAATAGTTAAGCATACGGAATATATATGTCATCATCCATTGACTTTTAAAATCAACACCATGACTTCTATTTGTCACAATTTTTTTTTCCTAATTGAGTTAGTGATGGATTTCTTGATGCACTACAATACCTTCGCAATGATATCATGAATAACACAACCTGATTCTTCATTACAATATCCATCTTCTAAAATGGAGTGTGGAGAACAAAGACTTCCCTGAATCTGAGAAGCTCTCATCGTCTTGAAATGTTATGCCTCATCGTCTCTTATGTTCACAAACACATCATATCAATTATCTATCCAGCATAATAAAACACAACATAGTGTTAAAGTTCCTGAATTAAAAACACCAAAGTAAGTCACAAACTGAGATTACTGTTTCATCCATACACGTTTCTTAGACCCAAGCTCAGTCTTTTATAAAAAATGCAAACCCAGAACCATGTATAAATCATAAATCTTTTTAGTATTTTTTGATTAAAAGATTGTTAGAACTCAACGGATATGAAGTATCTATTTTGGCCTTCAGGTATTGCGAGCTTTTGATCTGTGGGATTCATCTGAAGACAAACAAAGCCATTTTAAGAGACATGTTAAATAAGTGTACGGAGACTTCTCTGAGTCCGAGAAGATCTCATCATCTTGCAATGTTCTACTTCAACATTGATAGGCCCCTTAAGAGCATATTATAGAAAGAATAAGGAGGGAAAGGCAGTTGCAGAAGTTGCTACACGAGATGAGCTGGTAGTTGTGTTGGGAATGTCCTGAAATCTATTGTATTTACTCTAAGTGAAAGTTGTATTGTCGAGATGAGACAGTCATATAATAATGGGCAATCATAATGCTTTGCTAGAAGCCACTTATGATCAATGAGTTTAGAACTCGTTGCTAGTATTATATGATCCTACAGGGTCACACACCTAAGCAAAATGGATATAGAATATGAGGTTGATAATTAGTGTAATGATCTGATAAATGTATATATGATATGCATTCGATAACAAGTTTCTGAGGCAGTGTCGATCGATACAACATGTGCATCGATCGACACAGATCGCAGACCAAAATAGCGATTTTAGTTTATAACTTGATTAACTTCGGTTTGATCCTTGGTTAATCAGGTCGTGATAGAAGTCGACATATATAAGATATATGGACGACTTTTACACAGATAAGACCTAATTCACAGCCACTTGAGAGAAACTGAAAACCCTCTGAGAGATCCGATCTCTAACGGCACTAACATCATGTCCGTTCCAGTTTGTGTGCGTGTGGATACCAGTAGAGGCGTAGCACTTGAGGCGCTAATCAATCTCGAACACCTAATCATCTTCCGCTGCATAACTTCCAGGTATCTTCGAGATCTGATGTAGATTCAATGATATAAACATGAACCCTAGATCCTAGGCTTGGAATTTATACTTAGGGTTGCTAATTCTGATTAGAACTGCTAGAAATTCCTTCAGTGGTATCAGAGCCTTAGGGTTCCATTGAATCTGTAGCATGTTGATTAGATTAGTTGAATCTGGATCATTATATATTGGATATATGCATGCTAAGTTGGTTTTTGATCGAAGTAATCTCGTTTAGGTTTCTTGTTCGAAAACGTTTCTAGGGCTTTTCGCATTGTGTCGATCGATGCCAATCCGGTGTCGATCGACACAGATTGATAACCCGAATAAAATTTAGGTTTGCCCTAATTGTGACGATCGACACAAGAGTTGTGTCGGTCGACAGAAACCTCGCGAAAAGGTTAATCGGTTCAATTGGATTGGACCGGTTATAGAGCTTGGTCAAAATTGGTTAAACCGCTTAGAACGGTTTATTGCGATTGGTTTGGTTTGCTTGGCGTCGACCGACACTAACGTAGTGTCGATCGACACTATGTTAGTGTCGATCGACACTGACCGGTTATCAAAACCGGAGCAATTGGATTGATCGGTTATCGCAAATTGGTTTTTGGAAGGATTGCGTCGATCGACACTATAGTAGTGTCAGTCGACACATGTCAGATGGTTTAGGTTATAGAACCTGAAATCACAGAATCAAACCAAAAATAAATCCAATTCTTAAAATAATTAAAACTTAATAAAATTAGTGGTTTAAACAGTTCCGTTCCTCAACTAAAATATCAAGTAATCCTTGATGTCTTTCCAATCTTGTCAACTGTCAAGACTCTTTTCATTGTGCGATAGACTTGCAGTGCGAGGTATCCACAATTACATGAGTAAGGCAATAGGTAATTGTGTTGATGGTTTTGCAGTGCAAAGCATCAACAGTTACATGACTTAAGAGATTGGTTTTACTTGACTGGGCCATCAAAATCGTTTTGGGCCCAGAGACATCGTTATATTGGATATAACTAGCAAAGTTGTTGCTTACCTGGATAGCTGAAATTTGGGCGATAGCCAGTGGCTCACTCAAGTTTCAGTGAAGTATGGGTCTTGGATCATTATATTCATTTGAGGAAACATTTTTTTGAATGTAATGCGAGTCTTCTTAATAGTTAAGACTTCTCATTTCTTGAACATCATAACTAAAAAATTTTCTTTGCTAATCTCCAGCTATGTCTAGCACAAATCATCACAACCATTTCTCCCTGAGATCCGTCCTTGAGAAGGACAAGCTGAATGGATCTAACTTTCTGGAATGGTATCGGAACTTGAGAATCGTTCTCAAACAGGGGAAGAAGGACTATGTCCTTGAGAAAGTTCTCCCCAGGAAGTACCGAGCCAATGCCTGGCAGTCAGAAAAGGATGATTGGGATAAGCATTCTAATGATGTGGTAGATGTGTGTTGTCTCATGTTGGCTACCATGAACTCGGATTTGCAGAGGCAATTCGAGAACGTGGAGTCGCCAATAGAGATGATCACTGGCCTGAAAAGTATGTTTCAGGAGCAGGCACGAACTCAGAGATACCAGACGGTTAAGTCTCTAATTGAGTGCAAGCTACCAAAGGACGGAGCAGTTAGTCCTCATGTCATTAAGATGATGGGTTATATTGATAACCTGGGGTAACTGGATTGTCCCATTAGCCAAGAATTGGCTACTGACATCATTCTGCAGTCACTGCCATCAAGCTATGATCAATTTGTTATGAACTATAACATGAACAACTTGACGAAGATGTTGACTGAGTTGCATGAGATGCTGAAAACTGCTGAACCTAACATCAAGAAGGACACCCCAAATGTCCTTATGGTACAAAAGGGTAAAAAGTTTAAGAAACTTGGTAAGCACAAAGGTGATGGCAGGACGAGCTCGATTGTGAATCCAAGCGAGTCTAACCATGCTCCTAAGGTTAAAATTGGTCCTTCTAAAGATGATAAGTGCCATTATTGTAAAGGTTATGGGCATTTGCAAAGAAACTGCAATAAATTCCTGGAAGATTATGAGAAGCTGAAGAAGACGTACGAGACTTCTTCTTCAGGTATTTATGTTATAGAAGTAAAGGTTACTTCTTATGGTTCTACTTATTGGGTATTAGATACCGGCTGTGGTACTCATATTTGTACGAATATGCAGGACCTAAGCAAAAGTAGGACTTTGGAGAAAGGACAAGTGGACCTGCGCGTGGGAAATGGAGCAAGAGTTGCTGCATTAGCCGTAGGAACATTTCATTTGTTTTGCCTTCTGGCTTGGTTTTTTGAACTTAAGAACTGCTACTATGTACCTGCTATAAGCAGAAATATTATTTCTATTCCTTATTTTGGATATGGAAGGATATCAGTTTTCAAATTAAGAATAAGTGTTATTCATTTGATTACAACGATATGTTTTATGGTAGCGGTCCATTAGAGAATGGACTTTATGTTCTAAAACCAAACGTGCCTATCTATAACATTAGTAACAAGAGATCCAAGTCAAATGATACGAATCAAAATTTTTCTCTGGCATTGTTGTTTGGGCCACATAAATGAGAAACAGATTCAGAAGCTCCATAGTGATGGACTTTTGGGCTCATTTGATTATGAATCATGTGAGAAATACGAATCTTGTTTATTGGGTAGAATGACAAAGGCCCCTTTCAACAAAAGGTAGTGTCGATCAACACAAAAGGTGTGTCGATCGACACAAGTCGCGAACGAACAAAATGAAAGGGCCAGAGACTTATTGAGCTTTATACATACGGATGTGTATGGCCCGATGAGCACAAATGCTAGAGGAAACTTTCAGTACTTCATTACCTTTACTGATATTTCCAGTAGGTACGATTATGTCTATTTAATGAGACATAAATCAGAATCTTTTGAAAAGTTCAAAGAGTTCCAGAATGAAGTACAGAATCAACTTGGCAAAAGTATTAAGCTCTATGATAAGATCGTGGAGGTGGATACTTAAGCTAATAATTCAGTGATCATACTAGAGATTGTAAAATTGTTTCACAACTCACTCCTCCTGAATCAGACTTTATTAGACATGGTTCGATCAATGATGAGTCACTCAGATCTTTCATTATCCTTCTGGGGATACGCTCTAGAAACGTCTGCGTTTACATTAAATAGGGTTCCATCAAAATCAGTTACAAAGACACCACATGAGATGCGGACTGGAAATGTTCTTAATTTGTCTTTCCTGAAGATTTGAGTTGTGAGGCTTATGTTAAGCGATTAATCACCGATAAGCTCGAACCCAAATCTGATAAATGTTACTTCGTTGGTTATCCTAAGGAAACCAAGGCTTACTACTTTTACAACCAATCCGACAACAAAGTGTTTGTTGCTCGGAACTGCGTCTTTCTTGAAAGAGAGTTTCTTTCCAGGAAGAACAGTGGGAGTAAAGTACAACTCGAAGAAATTCGAGAATCACAGGAGAATGCTCAACCTAATGAGGAAGTGCGGCAATTGGATCTACAAAGGGTTATAGAACCTACACCTGTGGTGCATGAAGTTTACAAAGGATCTGATGAATGTATATTCGATATACATTCAAATAGCGAGTTTATGAGTAGTGTCGATCGTCACAAAGGTGTATCGATCGACACAGATCGTGAACCAAAATGCTGATTTTGGTTTATGATTTAAATTGACTACGGTTTAAACCTTGGTTAATTAGGTCGTGGTAAAAGTCTATATATATGAGACATGTGCACGATTTTTTACAACCTGAAGCTCGCAGATCCAAAAGAATTCTTCACGAATCCGAGAGATTTGGATTTCTCGTGATAAATTGCCATGATCTGTTGATCATTGAAAGTGACGAGCCTGCAAATTTTGAAGAAGCAGCGATGGGCTCTTACTCCGAAAATGGCTGAAAGCCGATGGATCCGAAATGGGATCCATGTCACAGAACCAAGTGTGGACTTTGGTTGATTTACCCGATGGTGTAAAAGCCATTGAGTGTAAATGGATTTTCAAGAAGAAAATTGATATGGATGGTAATATTGAGATATACAAAGCTAGGTTGATGGAAAAAGGTTTCAAGTTAATTCATGGTATTGACTATGAAGAAACCTATTCTCCAGTCACTATGCTTAAGTCCATTCAGATTCTCCTAGCAACTACCGCTCATTATGATTATGAGATCTTGCAGATGGATGTGAAAACAGTTTTCCTTAATGGAATTCTAGAAAAGGATGTGTACATGACACAACCTGAAGTTTTCATTGATCCTAAAGCGGCTAGGAAGGTATGCAAGCTTCATCGATCCATTTATGGATTGAAGCAAGCATCTCGGAGTTGGAATCTTCGTATTGATGAAGCAATCAAAAGGTTTGACTTCATCAGAAACGAAAAGGAACCGTGTGTTTACAAGATGACTAGTGGGAGCGCAATTGCATTTCTAGCATTGTATGTTGATAACATACTGCTTCTCGGAAATGAAGTTCCATTGTTTCAGTCTGTTAAGACTTGACTCGAAAATTGTTTTTCGTTAAAAGCATGGGAAAAGCCGTATAAATTCTTGGAATAAGAATCTATAGAGATAGATTGGACAAGCTAATTGGATTATGTCAAGATACTTATATTGATAAGGTCTTGCACAAGTCCAGTATGCATGATTCCAAGAAGGGCTTCATTCAAATGACTCTTGGCATTACTCTTAGCAAGACGCAGTGTCCTTCGACGCATGCTGAGCGAGAACGCATGAGGTTCAGACAACTGCTGTAGGCATTAGATGTTTTAAGATGTGATCTTAATTTTAGTGGGAGTTATTGTTGTTAATTTTAGTTATGATATAATGTTCATGAAAACATAATTTGATTATGTTAATGAACTCTGACATCAATATTATTTAATTATGTTATTAAATAATAGTCCCAAAGCAGTTTATGACATTTTATAGGTCATCAAGTATGTGACTTGATCATGAAACCCTATAAATAATAAATGACATAAATTATGCTGGTCCCTAGTCAAGGTTGATTAAAGAGGGACATTAACAACCGCGTGAGACTAGTATGTGAGGTGACTGATGACTAAGTTTCATGGAGTCATTAATAAGAGTATTAAAGTCAATCACACAGATATGTGTTGGAGAACACAGGATCGGACATGACCCGCTAATGAGAACTCTACAGGATAGTTATATAAATGTCATAAGAGTTTTCATTACGACTATAGAGTATAGTCCTTAGACCTGAGTTCATCACATTATCTTACATATGGATTGGTCCGCTTTAACTTTGTCAAACGTCAGCCGTAACTGGTGATTATAAAGCCATTGATTGGGCGTATCATGAAGTGTGTGAAGAAATAGGGATGGAACAAGATGGAATTTGTCCCTCCTATATAACAGGAGATAAATATCTCAGGGCCCATCGAAGATTTGATACTGAGAAATGTGTGGCCACACTCAAACGAGATGATTGTCAGTCGTTTGTCTTGTCAGTGTAAATCAGAGGTCGATAAACATGATTTTGGCTTAATAAGGATGACACATATCTTGCCTTATGCCAGATCGAGATATATAGACGAAGGGATTATAGGAATAGATGATTCCAGTACAAGTGGGAGATTGTTGGGAATGTCCTGAAATCTATTGTATTTACTCTAAGTGAAAGTTGTATTGTCGAGATGAGACTGTCATATAATAATGGGCAATCATAATGCTTTGCTAGAAGCCACTTATGATCAATGAGTTTAGAACTTTGCTAGTATTATATGATCCTACAGGGTCACACACCTAAGCAAACTGGATATAGAATATGGGGTTGATCATTAGTGTAATGATCTGATAAATGTATATATGATATGCATTCAATAACAAGTTTCTGAGCCAGTGTCGATCAACACAACATGTGCATCGATCGACACAGATCGCGGACCAAAATAGCAATTTTGGTTTATAACTTGATTAACTTCGGTTTGCTCCTTGGTTAATCAGGTCGTGATAGAAGTCGACATATATAAGATATATGGACGAATTTTACACATATAAGACCTAATTCACAGCCACTTGAGAGAAACTGAAAACCCTCTGAGAGATCCGATCTCTAACGACACTAGCATCCCGTCCGTTCCAGTTTGTGTGCGTGTGGATACCAGTAGAGGCGCAGCACTTGAGGCGCTAATCAATCTCGAACACCTAATCATCTTCCGCTGCATAACTTCCAGGTATCTTCGAGATCTGATGTAGATTCAATGATATAAACATGAACCCTAGATCCTAGGCTTGGAATTTATACTTAGGGTTGCTAATTCTGATTAGAACTGCTAGAAATTCCTTCAAGTTGATGATCTGGATTAATAAACCAATCACTTAAGTCTATTCTTTGGAGTCGTGGAAAGAGTCGATAGAAGAAGAGACTCAAAGAATATAAATTGGAAAGCTGTCATACTTTTTGTATTATGAAAATTGTAATTGAGGTTGAGTAGACGCTATGAGTCTCTCTATGTAACGTCATGAGATTACAGTGTTGATTACATTTGCTACTTGGTATTACATTCAATAAAGAGAGAGTTTGAGGTTCAGTTCTTATCAAATTGGTGCATTTGTGATATTGGTTCGATCACGTAAGTTCATACCTTCAACAATGGCGGAATCGATGAAACCGATGGTATAAGCGGACAAAGCGTTGGTGCAACTAAACAACAATGTTGAGTTTATTCGCAATGGATGTGACAAACTAGCCAAAGCGAATCGCGAATCAACGGAGAAGCTAGGATCGATGGAGAAATTGCTCGTTAACTCTAACTCGGAGATGAATCACCAAATCGTAGCTCTGGAACGTCAATTGTTGATGATAAAAATCACTTTAGCTCGATTGGAGGCTAATTCCTTTTCTTGTCAGAATCGAGGTAAATGATTCGCGGCATCTTCTGATTCGCAACATCAGGTACCGAATACTCAACCTGAACCGGAGAATCCTACTGATCTGTTAGGTTATCGGGGAATTCATGATCTTGGCTAATCGTGAAGGTATGTTGAGGAAAGTGGACTTACCGGTGTTCTCTGGTACACTGCCATTTGTTTGGATTTCGAGAGCCAGACAATTTTTTCGATTTGGTCAGTATAATGATCAAGTAAAGTTGGATTTGGTTTCGGTCAGTCTGGAAGGAGCACTGTTGAACTGGTTTAACGGCGAGATGTCGACGGATCCGTTTTCCAGCTGGTCTCAATTCACAGACATGTTGTTGGATAGGTTCGCTGGGTCGATTGATGAGGAACCTGCTTCACGTTTATTGTGTATACAACAGACATGAGACATTGCTGATTATGTGAACGAATTCGAGTCATTAGTGCCTCAGGTCTCTGGAGTTGACGAAAAGAATCTGGAGAAAGTGTTCTATAATGGGCTAAAACCAGAGATGAAGGAGGTTATCCGGATGAAAGAACCGAAAGGTTTGACTAACCACAAGATAGCGGTCATGAATGCAAACAACAACATTTTGCAAAGTGATGAGTGATGATTTACAGGTTCAGTCCCGAGCAAAACCACTACAGACATCGTCAGGTTATAATGTTCGAAAAATACTCCACGAACAAATAAACGTTGGACGGGTAGACAACCAGCAGTGGACAACATTGTTAACGGTCACAAGTCAAACAATTAGAAACAATCTTTAAGACTGAGATAGTACTACACTGATATGGAGTTGGACAGAATGAGGAAAGAAGGGATTTGTTTTAAATGCAAAGAGAAGTGGGTTAAGGGCCATGTTTGTGTGAATGCAGCGTTGCAAACCATGACCGTGGTTAATGGCTGGAACATGGAAGTTTTAGATGAAAATATGATGGAGGTGATTTAATTGAGAGAACCAAAGGATGATACACACGTGAATGAATTGATGGAGTTGTCCTTTAACTCATTTATGGGCTTATCATCTCCAACAACAACTAATGTTTGGGGAAGATTGGGGAAGTTGGAAGTGGTGATTATAATACCCCGATCTCGGAAATTCGATAATAATATTATTATTAAATAAAATAATATTTTATCACTAAGAAAATGAATTGTCTTGCCATGAAATTCATTGGAATCATTTTTTTGGAGATTCTTGAGAATTTTCATTAAAAACCGGTTTTTCCGAGAAACCGATAAAATGTTCGGGCAAGAGAGAGAGCCCAAGTCCACCAAAAATTATGAAATTTTGACCACAGCTCCATTAAAATATGTAGAAGCTATGGTTAAAAGGATTCAGCAATATTTGACTCCTAGATTACGTTATGAATTTTCGGTCATTAATAGGTAATTAAGGACTAAAATTTCAAAATAAAATCAAGGTAGCTTGGGCTTGGTTCAGGCTGATCAGAGCTGATAGATGAAGTTATTATGGACCTAATTCAAGGGCATTAAGAGGCTTGGGCCACGAAAATCCTGCAAGAAAAAAAGAAGAGGCCTTGTGAGTTTTGGTACAATGAATCTACAAAAATTTATTGGCCCAAACCCAAGGGGCTTTTAGATGGGCTCTATAGGTGTAAGATGGATGTTAAAATAAGGTGTTTCTGGCCAACAACTGGTGAGAAGGTGTGGCAAAATATGGGAGAAGAGAGGAGACAAATGGAGGGTGGAGATCACTCCACTTTTGCTATAAAAAGAGGCCTCCACACCTCTCATTCTTCACACCAAAAACTCTCAAAGCAAAGAGAAGTAAAGTAGAGAGAAATAAGAGAGGTAGAAGGGAGGAAGAAGAAGAAGGAGGCGGAGATAAGAAGAAGGAGGAGGAGGAGCCAAGAGGAGGAGAAGAAGCCGGAGGAAGAAGAGAAGAAGGAGGTGCCGGAGGGGAGAGAGAGAAGGAGGCAAGAGAGAGGGAGGAGAAAGAAATAGTGAAAAGTTGGTATGGTGACGGAAGAGCGGGGAAATATTTCCTAAGCGGAGATTTTCAACGTTCATCCCAAGTAAAGACCTTCTCTTCCAACTTAAGCGGCTTTAGTACGGTCCGGAGATTCGAGTAGTAAGGCTATACCGGGGTCAACCGCGACAAAGTATTGGTGAGTTGGGGTTAATTGTTTGATTAATATGTTACTCCGCAGATTCCCGTCACTAAGTTACGATCCGTTGAGATGATTATGACTAGTGTCGGTTTGATTATTAACTAGTCATATTATATGATTATATATGGTTGCTTGATTGGTTAATGTTGATGGTATGGATATTGTTGTTATGATATAACATGCTTTTTAACCAAGTAATGAACGGAAGATTAAAATATGGAAAACTATGTGATAATAATATGACGATCGGTTCATGAATGATTGACTTATGGGACGTTGTGTGAATGATCTTGTGATTGTTGTGATGTGGTATGTTTAATGGTTTGTTCGATGTGTTAGTGACATGATGTTATAGTGGTCATATCAACTTCCCTAGCCGATGGATCCTCGGGAGCGTACTGGTCGGTTCACGTACTTTTGGGTCGTGTTAGTGGCAGATGTTAACCTACTGGGTGACGCCGGTAGGTGTGTGGTCCGGAGAATACGGGGTAATGTCGTAGGGCCGGACTGCATGGAAGCTCTGGCTATCTAGGGGTAGCCCGAGTCGCAGTGTATCGATGGACGGAGAACGGTGTCTTACCTTTAGTAATCCGTGTCTATGAGTAAGAGTCGAGGGAATCACTACCGTGGGCCTATATGGTGACTGGACGAGTATTCTGAGGGAATGACAATATTTCCAGGGCCCATAGCGTGCATGTAGTATAATTAATGTTTTCGTGCTTCGGCTATTTAATATTGATTGTGTAACTTTCCGTCACTGCTTGTGCTTGGGGTTGGGCTGGGTAGACGGGAAGTTACTTTGTTTGTTGGGGAATCTCAACTCACTGGGTCGATAATAGATCACTCACCCCTCTCTTTTATCTTTTTCAGGTAACCCATAAGAATGGCGGATCACAGGACGTTAGGCCAGCCGGTGTAGTGTCGACGTCTCTTTCGTAACGAAATTTCAAGTAATGTTGTATTATTTTAAATAAATAATGTCTATGGACCTACCGTATTTCCGCACCTTTTGTTTAATAAGCATTGTTTTATAATCATAAAAGCATGTTAATTATATTAGATTAATCCGGTCTAATATAACTACCAAAATTTATTACGGTCGCAAAGCCATAATTAAAGTTTGGGAAACATGTAATTGAATAACTCAGATCAGTTTAATGACGAATGTTGTTAAGCTGAGCCGAATTAATCAAACACGGTAAAAATTGTAACGTCTCTGGTCCCGACTAAGGAAAACCGGTGATCATGTTCTTGTTTGATTGTTGGTCATTGGTTGACTATGGTCAAAGCTGAACAGGTGGTATCAGAGCATGGTACCAATCGCGCTCATATAACATGTGTTTTCAGATTTATCGAGTCAAAAAATTAAGTCGCGAAAGAGACATTAGGAAACCGGACACATCCTGTTTAGTTAGGACTTAGTCACTTACCCGTTTATGTTGCAAATGGAGGACGGAGCAATCAGTAGTGGCGGGCATGGTATGGCTATGGGGTCGGAACGGTTTTCGGAACACCACGGATTAGGTTATGAGGAACCAGCCAAGTCACCAGAAATTCGGGCAACCAGGAAAGGCAGACGGATCAGGCGCAAGCGACCGCATAAAAAGACATCAAAGATACTGAATCTAGCAATGATCATCCTAAGGAGATGCTCAGGATGCGGAGGGAGGTCAAGGTGTAAACCCAGAGCCAGAGCATACCCTGAAACGGCTTCATGACGTAATAACTCGAGCTATGCAATCACCACAAGTAAACCCGATACAACGACTCTACCACCGTTCCTATCTTTAATCTCTTCGATGAAGAAGATGGGAACTACGCACTTCTCCGGTGGAGCTGGCACGCTAGTTGTCGATCGATGGATCCGAATGGTGGAGAAGAACTTCAAGGCTACAAGATGCCGGGAGGACTACAAGCTAAGCGTGGGAGCTTACTATCTAGACCGAGATGCAGCCGATTGGTGGGAAAGTTGGGAAGCCCAAGTGGGACATATGGTGAAGACCTGGTCAGCGTTCAAGGAGGAATTTGAGTGCAAGTACTTTAATCCAGAGTCCAGGCGTCGACTACAGCGGGAGTTTGCTAACCTCAAACAAGGTAGTACATCAGTTCGAGAGTACGAATCCGAGTTCATGCGACTTAAGCGTTATGTGGGCAACAATAATGGAGATGAGGAAGTGATGATCACCAACTTCTTATTTGGCCTTCGACCCGAGTTGGAGATCAGACTTGCGGTAGGGAACTTTGCAAGCCTCACAGACTTGGTGGAGAAAGCTGTAAGCGTAGAGATCGGGTTAGCAGCAGAATGAACCGCGTGGGGAAACTTCAACTCAAACCAAGGCGGAAGGTCATCAAGCCATCAGGGCCGGCACCCTGGACAGAACCATCATTTCAAATACAAAGGCAAACGACCCCAAGGATCATCTGACTCATTCAAGGGAGCGTCGGTATGCTACAACTACGGTCAGCCCAGTCATATCTCCAAATACTGTCCAAGGAATGCATGCAACACAGCAAGCGTCGCCCGGTCTTACCTGTTTCCGATGTGGTCAGAAGGGCCATTATGATCGAGAATGTTCGAACCCGATCCCAGCCAACCACTCGCCATTAAGCCTCCGCCAGCTCGCCCTACGATTGAGCCCGCTCGCAAGCGTCAAGCCTTTGATGGTAGGGTTTATGCTTTAGAGATAGATAATAATGAGGCCCCAAAGCCAGTTCACGGTCCTATCACAGGTACGCATGTGCCTGAGCCCTAATCCTTGTGTGTTTGTAAAATCTTAGAAGTTATTTAAAAATAAATATTCATCCTCTACCTCCAGTCGCGAGCACCTCTATAATTCCATCACAATGTCCCAAGGCATATTAAGATTAAATGAGATTGTACCCATTTTCCAATCTATACACACCTCACCTAGACCCCTCAACCACTCATAACTGAGAACAACTACAATTCCTTCACTCATAGAGTCTAACACCAAATATTCTTCAAAGATTGGAGCTCCCTGAATTTTCAGTAAAACCCGTGGACACCTTCCTCTGATTTGCATTGTCTTCCCATGTCCTAGTAGTACCTTGTCAGCTACTGCCTCAGTCATAGGAAGTTCAAGTCTATTGACCACATCAGCTGCAATGAAGTTATTTGCTGCTCCTGTGTCAATTAAGATTAGTACCTTACTATTCCCAATCGTTCCATAAACAGTGAATCTGCTTTTTACTGGCTTATCAACTTGCCCATCTTCCTTTATATGGCTATTGGTCTTGCCGACATGCACTGCCAAGCTCAACCAGACTCCTTGTTCACTTCTGGGAGTTGCGAGAGCCGAAGATCGCTGTGATGCAGCTTCTGCTACTGTTGCTTGGCTGATGGATCTTTCCACCGCTTGAGCTGCCCTCGTTGCTCTTGTCAACGTGTCCATCTCCTCAACCCATTGAGCTGCCTCTATCATTTGTATGATTCCTTGTGGTCTGAGGCTTTGAACGGCCTGACGCATTTGTGGTTTCAATCCCTGCGTAAACAATTCTTCCATATCAATTCCCGGTAGATTAGTTGAGCTCAAACAAAGTGCCTCAAACCTCTGATTATATTCCAAAACTGATCCTTCCTACAACAACCACATATAATGTTGCTCATTATGACTTTCCACATAATTTCCTTCATCCTCCCTACGATACTTGTTGTTGCGTCTAGTAGCAGTCTGATGGGATTCCGCATTACCTCTGGTAGGTCTTTTAGCTGGTACATGATGTAATGAGGATACTGGAATTACCATAGCCCTGAACTCCTTCCAATTCCTCGCTTCTTGATCTTTCCAGAGCCCTCTAATCCAATGCCTCGTCGCCCCTTGAAGACTTTGATAGACCAAAGTTATCCGTTCCTTCTCAGATATGTGATGCTCTCTGCAGTGCCTTTCAAAGCTCTCCAGCCAGTACTCAAGCTCTTCTCTGGCCCTTGATGAGTTCCTTTCCGTATAGCATTCCGTTTCCTCACTCTTCTTTGTAACTCTAAGCTGACCATCTCTTCGGTCATTATGCACAGGTTCATGTTCTTTACTCAACTCAGCCACTTGAGGCCTCTTCATAGAGTGAGTCCTACGACTCTTATGCTAGCAAATTTCCCTATTACAATCCTGATTATGTAACCTGCTTCTTGCCTGCCATGGTGGGTCTCCATTAGTACCTAGCTTCAGCTTCTTATAGTCCAAGAGATCAATATCCATTCGCATATTCATACCATTGTATCGTTTCATCATTTTTGTTGTCTCTATTCCTAGGCTTTTCTTTCTAGTGCCAACATACCTCTTGCAAGGACCCAAAGCTGAAGCATCTGAAATTATCTTCCCATTCCTATTCGATTTCTTCCTACGAACCCGATAATAATCCCGATCTATCATCAATGCTACATCTCTGTTATTGACCCTTACCTCATGCTGCTCGGACAACCTTGAATCAATAGATGCGTCATAACATTTCTCACCATTCTTCATACCTGACGTTTTCCCTAAATCCTGTGTCTGGGTTTGCATTTGCGGAGTCTCTAGGGTTTGCAACGGTGTCAATAGATGTGGTGAGGCTAAGAGTACCTCAACTCTCGTCTTATCCGGTGCTTAGAAGTTGGATCTGCCATTTATGGACTCAGAACCACTTCTGCAGCTGGGGTTTCTTCTCGATCCTTGTTACGCAGCAGAGAACACATATTTTTGTTCATTGTCCCATCATCTCTTTCATCTCCTGCAACTCATCCCTGGTGCGATTTTCGTTGTGTTCCAAGGTCAACATGGATTTCTGTAGATCTAAGTTGGACTTGTCAAGTCTAGCTATCTCAGCTGGATTTATGTAGATCTAAGTTGGACTTCTGTAGATTTAAGTTGGATTTTTTTTTTTGGACCAAAAAAAAGAAGCTATCTCAGTTGCCATGGATCCTTCCTGGTGAGCTGCTGGTGAGGTCGAATCTGCCTTTGGAGCCATCTGAGCTCTGATACCAATGATAATACTCAGAAATGAGCTTATCTGAAGAGTGACAGAAAGGAGGTGAGAATCAGAAGAATAAGAAGAAAGAGTTTGGAGAAGATAAATTGTTTTTGATAAATTGTTTGATGAACGTAACATGCTCTACCAACAGAGCTAAATACATATCATAAAAGGCTTAAGACTTAATAAATAAAGGCCCATGTTACTTCTGCTCGAGACCCACTTCTCTTACTTATCAGCTTCTCTGTTAGAGTTTTGTTGTGGCCCATTTTTTTACTGAAAAATAGGGGACACGTGGATAGCTCAACAAGAGAGAGCATCCTCTTATTATATATAAGATTTCTGATTTGGTATGGCTTTTTTTTGGTATATGCGTTGGTATTATTTCTTAACTTGCTTGGGTTGTAAGGAACTGAATATATGAATAGGGTTACATGTTTTTAATTTTACGCAACGCTTCTTGTTTATTCCAAGTTGCTATGATTCATTCCCCTTCAGCGCTTGTTTTCAGCCATTTATGTTATATTTATGTGACCAATTTTCTGTGACCCACATCTAGCATGAGTAAGTCTTTGGTTATATGTCTCTTTTGCCGATTAGGTTTTCGGCTTTTCTAATCCATCACATCTATGGTCCGGTATAGTGGGGTTAACCGTGTACTTTATAGTTTTATCATTGGGATGCCCACAAATTCTTAATGAATCCATGTTTTTGATAGTTCTCTGCGGAATTACTAACTGAAAATATGAATTTATTAAGTAGGAACTTCAGACTCGAGCGATATTAACATGACGAAAAGAAAGCAACAACGAGTAGGGAAATTATGAAAAATAAAATCTGGTCATCCAACAGAAGGTTGGTACGACTATTTATTCATGGCATGCAAGGTAGAATGCGGGGTCCTCGTCTTTCCACCCTTTCTCAGATCATGTGTATGAATTCCACCATCGTCTTGTAATGGAAGCAGTCGACACACATGTTTTTGAGGTCATTCAGATGACATGTCATTGGAGGCCTGGTGTTTTTTAGGGCGTCGTAGTAGCAACGCCTCCGAGTAACTTGTATTCCATGCAAGGGGGTCTTGAGGTATTCCTAATATTCGTCGGCATCCGTCTTTTCTGCTTCCCATTTGAAGGTTGCCAATGTCTGTTTCCCTTCCTCGAAGAGGCTATGACACATTTTTAGGATGCCAAAGAGATAGGTAGACTCTTTGTGTCCACCATCGGCTGCAACCTTAAAATGGTTGAAAGCATTAGTGAGATTATCCTCTTTGAAGTACGAAATGATACCTCGGATGAAGTGGGCTTCAATGTTTCTTCTTTCTAGACAGTTGTTGAAGAGTTCCATGTATTGAAACACTAGCAGTGGTTTGATGACAAGTGGTTTCAGGTTGAGTTTGGCATAGACCTCTTTGTTGTTCAATGACTCCTTGATCCCTTTGCAGGTGGCGATGGTGTTGATGAAATCAACCGATGAGGCTTCGCCGAATTTTACCACAATGACACCAAGGAGATCATGTGGGAGATCTTGTAGTTTGAGGACATTTGGATGGTTGGGATCCATTTTTGCTAAGAGTTTGGGTATAGCTTGAGAGGTTTTTTGGTGTTTGAGGATGAGGTGGTCTTCGTTGAGTCTCTATTTATAGGATTTGTGTGGGAATGTTTGGTATATGTTGTAACGTATGAATGTAATGTTAATGTATTTACTGGTGTCGTGGGTGTTATTTAAATTTGGCAGCCATTATTAGTGTTAGAGGTGGATTCAGCACCCCAGGCCTAACAGAGATCGACTTTTTAAGTTCAAGCACAACAACAAAGAAAAAAGGCCCGCTACGACAAAGCCCACTTCGATCAGCACAAAAAGAGGGAAATATGGTTAAGTAAATTAACCATATTTAAGAAAAAGAAGAAGAAAAAGGCAAATCTGCAAAAAGGAATAAAGATCCAAGAATATGTGAATTTAACGTTATCGATATCAGAGAGAGTTTAGAAAAATAACTTAGCTCTCCTAATATAAATTTACTTCCCCTGCGAAGAAAAATGATCATCTTTTATATCACCTTTCACCCCGAACTACGAATGACTTGATCTCTATTTATAGGGTACGTAGGCAGTCCTGGCAGATTCAGCTATACCTTTAATAAAATATTCCCAAGGTTTTACACACTCAATACTTCTGTACTCAGAAACCCTAAAGAGCTAGCGATTTCAATATCGATTTCGGCTCGTATTCTCAATAAAGATTAGATTTTCCGGTCTAATTCGCTATTGCCTTTTGATCATGTTTAATCCTATTATCTAAATCCCTAATTTTACAATAAATTTGTTCAATTGATTATTGTGTGATTTTCGGAATCAACAATTGACGTCGTCTGTGAGGACTTTGGACTTTTCGATTAACCAAATGAGAGATCGGCGATGACAGAAACACCAACTTTATTTTCTCATGATCGTCAGCGGTTTTCTGTACACCACGTCTCCATTTTCTATCATTAAGTTTGGCAGCTTTACAACAATTTGAGCTAGTCAGCTTATTATACAAGCGTTTTCAGTCGAAAGCCTTAATCGCATGCAAGCACCGATCTACCGTCTTCACTATCAATCAAGATAAGTGCAACTAACTATTTAACTAGCTTATTATCGGCTTTGTATGGTTAAACTGGTCAAAAGTTGCTGCATCGATATACTTTATAATCAGAAGAATCAACTGATATTATAAAGATTTCTGTTACAACTTACGAAGCAACTACTAGGATCAGCACATAACTTAATATGATAATTTCCATGCTTCTTATTTTGTTTTTAAGCAGTTCAAGTCAAAGTACTCATTCTCATTAACATCCAAGCATTATTTAATCAGATCTTACTCACGTCATATATTGTTTATTATTCTAATGCATAGTACGCGAGGCATAAAACATATGTGTCGTTATGATTTGTTATTTGATAAATTACTGGTTTATGAACTGGTTTAAAATAATCCATCAACACAACCAGGGGCTAATTAACAGTGTAAGAGGGTGGGGCACGTGCCACATACTAAGTATAAATTTTCTTATGACCAATATCACTACTTAGTCATTAGGCTAGTTGGTTAGCTATTTTCTCAAACTACTTTTAGGGAAGCAGTTCGGTTCTCTTCATATTTACCTGTTTTTGATATTCTTCACATTTTTCTAATGCATTTTTTCCTTTTAGCCATATTTTTATATTTCTTTTTTGCCAACTTTTTCCCAGAAGTTACTATTCACGTTTTTCAAGAGCCCTTTTTATTCCAAGTAACACCCGAGCCTTAGATCTAGTGTTTAAAAAAGAAAAACGTTTTTTATTCGTTTCTTTAAAAATACTTCAAATCCCAAAAAACCGAGCCCACCACCGTGACCGCCTCGACGAGACGAAGCCGGAGCCGCCGGCCGAAGGATCACGCGTCGCCGCACGCGCCCCCACGCGCTGGAGAGGAGCCATGCGCGTGAGATCCACACGCGCCGGAGTCCACGCGCCGCCGCCGACCGAAGCCGCCGTCTGTCGCCGGAGATCCGCCGGAGCCGCCGCCGCCGTTGACCGACCGGTCCGGTTAGGCTGGTCCGGTTCGGTTATTCCCCAGTTTCAATCTAATCGCGGTTTTCAATTTCAGTTCGATTTAATCCGGTTAGCCAAAATTAAATTCAAATCGGTTCTCTTTCGGTTTAAATTCCAATTTGATTCGGTTTGGTTCGGTTTTCAAAAATCGATTTTAATTTCCGGTTTAGTCCAAACCAATTCCAATTCGATTCCAATTCCAATTTCTAATTTCAAATCCGGTTTGCCTTGGTTTGGTGACTTAAACCACAAAATTTCTTTCGCTCATATCTAGCTCATCCTGGGTCCGATTTGAGTGATTCAAAAGAATAAACCGCACCATTTTTCGTTCTTTTTCCAGATCTGTCGTCCGTTCGGGCCAATGAAGCTTCCAAATTATGATTTTTCCCTTCTTTGGCCAAGGTGAGGATCGGTCTTGACCCCTTGCTTGCTCTGTTCAATTTCGGACGATAGTCCTTTGTTAATATGATCTTTCCTAGGTAGTCTAGGGATAGTACTGTGCACAACGTGATTGCTTGAGAACGTAGAATGCTAGGTTATCGCTTAAACCAAAAATGTTGCTTGTGCGTGATAGACTTGAAGGGTTTAGAACTGTGGTAGGGACACCCGAAAGGGTGTTGTTTGGCGGCTCGCGTATATCGAGGTTGGGTACGCGACCCTTGTATCGTCGTAAGGGGGGTTTCGGCGAGCTCCCTGGTTGTGTTTAGTTGTTGGGCACCGGAGCCAATGGCGGGCTTCGGAGCTTGTGGAATTGTTTGCGCTTCGGGCGGTAGTAGTACATTTGGATGTAGGTTGTGTGGTGAAAGCCTTCGGGTGATGATTGCAAGGTGATATTAGCTTAAGACTTGTGTTTCGTAGTTGGTGGCGAAAGCCGGGATCGCGGGTTACTTAAATCCGCCCTCACTGGGTAATTGTGTTTGAAACAATTTCTCAGTCCTTCTTTCCTTTCCATGTCCCCGTTTTCTTGCAGGTCTGGATGCGGGATTGATTCGATAACGTGGCGTCATTGGTGTATTTGAATAAGAAGGAAGCACCGGGTCCTGTGACAAGTTGCGAAGGTATCCCGGTTGGACCAAAAATGGGTTCAACGGGTGCCTTAATGCCGCATCTCCGGTAAACCGGGAGACGGGTGTTACAATTTTGTATCAGAGCCTAGGTTAAGGTCTCCCAGTCCCGTCCTAGGAGATCAGCTTCCGTTGTTTACCCCAAAACCCTGATTTCAAATATTTTTCAAATGTTTGCGAAACTTTTCCGAAAACGGTTACTTTGTGAAATTCTTTTCAAACACCAATATATATCAATGATTATCTCCTGTTGTGACCTCTCTTAGTACTAATTTATGTAGGATGTCCACCGATTCGAGTTCTGATTCTGGGTCCGAGTATGCACCGAGTCCCACCAGTGTCCTATGTACCCGTGCTTCGACCAGGAGGAGTGCACCACCGCGTCAGAAGAGACGCCTCATGATCGGGATGCCAGCCGTGACCATGGGATCCGTTCCGCCACCCACCCCATACCCCAGAGGTAGACTTGTACTTCCGTCAGTTGGGACCTTCACGAGACCAGTGAGAGGGAGAGGCCGACCCCGTGAGACACCCGTCGTTGATCCATCTACATCTGCGGATCCGATGGATGCACCAAGTGTTAGGAGACCTGGGAAAGAGCCAGCAGTAGAGGAGAGCCACTTTGAACCGAGAGCTCGTGTGTGTTTCATGACCGTGAGACCCCTAGCTCCGCATGATGCACCGTACCCGGAGATCGGACCAGAGGCGATCCCGTAGGAAGACGATACCCCGGGAGCGTCAGCCGAGAGGCCTCAGGCGCAGACGGCTCCCATGGATGTTCCCCGACTGTTTCATATGGTGGGGATGAGTGTGGAGGATTACTTGAGCGCGTTCGTCTGGAGAGGCGGTTGTACCTATCCTAGATCCCCGACACACATGATGACCATGTTTATGGGTGGGCTGCTACCAGAGATCCGCCAGGGGATGACGGATGGGAGTGAGTTCGGAGATCATGGGCTAGTAGTGATGGCAGCCCGGTATGCAGAGTCTGTAGAGAGGAACCAGAGGGACTCAGCCTATCGACAGCAGATGAGAGAGCGGTGCCAGAGAGACGAGGCCATCCGACGGCAGGTGATGTCTGAGAAGCAGCTTGCTTGGGACAGAGAGCTGCACTTGAGGCGGGAGCAGGAGACTGTGGATTATGCCTGGTTGACAGAGCAGAGGTCCACTCGAGAGGGAGCAGCGGGCAGAGTGGGAGCAGGAGCAGGCCGCTTGGGAGCAGGAGCGGGAGCAGAGACATCAACGGTAGGCTGCGCAGAGGCAGGATCAGGCAGTTGTACCCCCAGTGATCGCCCTTTCAGATACAGAGTCAGACCCAGAGGAGTGTGGGAGCGATGAGGACCAGCTACACCACGGCGACGGAGACCTCGAGTGCCAGACCCCAGGATCACCAAGTGGCTAGAGTCGGGGGACTTAGGGTTGTGTTAGGAGTAGGGCTTAGTTATTTATTGTTAGGGTTTTCTCTCGTTTTTCCACGGTTTCTCGCGTTGTTAGTTTTATCCTATTCCAGTCATTCGAACCTTGTAACCCTGCGCCTTTGATTTGTTCTATTCATTCTTTATTCATCTCGTGTCTTCCCGTTCGGACATTCCGTAGCCGTCCCCACACCTTGATCAGATGGTACCCTTGAGTTTAGTAGCGACCGGGAAACCGAGTCCTTACGAATTCGGGATGAATTATTTTCAGGGGGGGGAGAATTTGTAAAGGCCCTAGCCCGGTCCAAAAAAAAATTTGGAAAAAGAAAGAAAAGCCCAGCCCAATTAGCCAATCCCAATTTCCTTTTCGCAAAAACCCTAGCCACCTCCTATAAATACTAATCCTTCCCCTCCTAAAACTCATTCTCTTTTCTCTTCGCGAAGCCCTGTTGGATTTACGAGCTGTTCAAAGTTCCAGAAGTTACTATTCACGTTTCCCAAGAGCCTTTCTTGTTCCAAGTAATGCGCGAGCCTTAGATCTAGTGTTTAAAACTGAAAAACGTTTTGTTTTATTCGTTTCTTTAAAAATACTACAAATCCCGAGAAACCGAGCCCACTACCGTGACCGCCTCGACGAGACGAAGCCGGAGCCGCTGGCCGAAGGACCACGGGCCGCCGCACGCGCCCCCACACCCCAGAGAGGAGCCGGGCGCGTGAGATCCACGCGCCGCCTTCACGCGCCGCCGCGGTCCGTCCCCGGAGATCCGCCGGAGCGCCGCCAACGTCCGCCACCGTCGCTGGAGCCGCCGCCGCCGACCGTTGATCGCCGCCGTTGACCCACCGGTCCGGTTAAGCTGCTCCGATTCGGTTATTCCCCAGTTTCAATCAAATCCCGGTTTTTAATTTCAATTCGGTTTAATCCGGTTAGCCAAAATTAATTTCAAATCGGTTCTCTTTCGGTTTAAATTCCGATTTGATTTGGTTTGGTTCGGTTTCAAAAATCGATTTCAATTCTGGTTTAGTCTAAACCAATTCCATATCGAATCCAATTCCAATTTCTAATTTCAAATCCGGTTTGCCTGGGTCCGATTTGAGTAATTCAAAAGCTTAAACCACTCTATTTTTCGTCCTCTTTCCAGATCTGTCGTCCGTTCGGGCCAATGAAGCTTCCAAATTACGATTTTGCCCTTCTTTGGCCAAAGTGAGGATCGGTCTTGACCCCTTGCTTGCTCTGTTCAATTCCGGACGATAGTCCTTCGTTAATATGATCTTTCCTAGGTAGTCTAGGGATAGTACTGTGCACAACATGATTGCTTGAGAACGTAGAATGCTAGGTTATCGTTTAAACCGAAAATGTTTCTTGTGCGTGATGGACTTGAAGGGTTTAGAACTGTGGTAGGGCCCCCGAAAGGGTGTTGTTTGGCGGCTCGCGTATATCGAGGTTGGGTACATGACTCTTGTATCGTCGTAAGGGGGTTTCAGTGAGCTCCCCGGTTTTGTTGAGTTGTTGGGCACCAGAGCCAATGGCGGGCTTCGGGGCTTGTTGAATTGTTTGCGCTTCGGGCGGTAGTAGTCCATTTGGACGTAGGTTGTGTGGTGAAAGCCTTCGGGTGATGATTGCAAGGTGATATTAGCTTAGGACTTGTGTTTCGTAGTTGGTGGCGTAAGCCGGGATCGCAGGTTCCTTAAATCCGCCCTCACTGGGTAATTGTGTTTGAAACAATTACTCAGTCCTCCTTTCCTTTCCCTGTCCCCGTTTTCTTGCAGGTCCGGATGCGGGATTCAACGGTTGGACCAAAAATGGGTTCAACGGGTGCCCTAATGCCGCGTCTCCGGTAAACCGGGAGACGGGTGTTACATCATCTCTCAAGTTTACTGCTGACTACATATCCTCGTTATACGTATAAATTTTGATGCAAGTTTACTGCTGCAACATGATTTAAAGCAGAACATAAATAAAAAAGTATGACGACGAGAGACCATGAATTCTCCCTCTAAATCGACACCGACGAGAACTGATCGTCAAAGCAGAAAGTCAAGCAAAAAATTACAACCATGTAACTAAGATCGAGTTCAGAAACACCCCACCACATCGGCACGATAACATGGAGAAGAGTAGATCAACGCCAACCTAAATCCAAGCTAGATAAAACTTGTCAGCTCCGACAATCAAACACAAGTTTGATAAATAAAGAGAGAAAAATAAAATTGCAGAGGCCATCATTATTAGAGAGTAAGATGGAAAGGAGGAGGTGAGGCCGAAGTCATGAAGACAAGACCGAGACTCTCTCCTTGTTGAAGCTTTGGTGTAGCACAACAAAGCCTAAAGATGGATCAATTACTTAGGAAAAACTAAGATGAATGCATCTAGAAGGCTGTTATTGTTAAAGAAGCATCCATGAAGACAGCAAGTGAAGTCTGGTTGTGAAGACTGAACTATTCTATGGAGAAGCTGTCGTCTAAACAAGTGGAGCATTCATCTATATATCAGTCGTATAGTCAGCTTTATCCGAGAGCTATGTCAAAAAACAAGGCCTATGGTAGATGACTATATCAGGAAAATATAGTCAGCTACATCGACAAGCTATATGAGCGAACTATATATTTGAATTTAAAATATAGTTGTTACGTAAAGAGCCGTTAGAGATACGTAACGGCTATCCTCTTTTCTTGTTCCATTGTTTATTCTGATATATTCCTTTGGCCTAATCTTTATATAGACCATCTTATGTAACAAATCAGATATAGAAAATTATAAGAAAGATAGAGAAACACTCTTCCACGATTTTAAGTTTTTCTGTCTAGTTCTTCATCACTTTCTCTCTTGTTCTTTATTATTCTTTAGTTCTGATGAAGAACATAATGTAGTTGAGTAAGAGCAATGATTTAGGCTGCTAAGGCAGCCTAATTACATGCTTGGATAAATCTTTCATAGTTAATCCATGTGTGATAAAAAAAAATTCAGCTCTTACTCTTCTTCTTTATGGATAACACTTATCTAAATACTGATTCTGTCCAGATTCATGAGTAAACACTCTTGATGAATAGTTAAGCTCCTGGATATGTTTTCACATTGCTAAAGTGCTCCTATTAAACACTAGATTACTGGCTCAGATCCCCTCTAGAGTACAAAGCTCTAATAGAGTTGAATCTGAGACCAAACTAGTTGTTCTCTTCTTTAAACAGAATCGATTTCATTTTTCTTACTCTGTTCGTGTTTCTTGTTTCTGGTTCAGAACTTACTCATGGATGTCTCATGAACCTAACATGATAATCAGAGCTTCCTCATGGATGTCTTTGAAATTCTAACAATCATCATCTCCACCGGATCACCATATCAAAAGATAAGATTATTTACAAGGAGGAAGAAGCTACTTGTAGAACAAGAAAGCCAACAAAATATACTTATGTTGATCGAGCTCGTGAGCCCGTCGGTGCACAAAATTACACTCATCGCATCCATGAGCATACATCTTCCATGCAAGATCGACAAAACTCACCTCCATTATATGAAAGACACTTCCAACGATCAACTTGGCTTGACCCTGCAGCTCGCCAATTATACACCAGCGCACACTCCCGAGCTGTTCCTGACCAAGAAAAATCTCAACAATCGATCTCATTAGCTCGCCGCGCCGAGTCCGCACCGAGTCCATTAACCTGTTCCGACGAGCCTAATCTAGCTCGAATCATTCGGCTCAACAACTCGGTTTCCGCCGATGACCTCAGCTCATCAAAGAATGAGTTCTCAAGGCGTAATCATTAACAAATAAATGGGAAAAGGAACAAGCTATTATAGAACGAGCTCTACGTCAATGTTGCCGAGTACCGACTCTAACATCACAAGAGAAAACGAGATGACTCATAAACAAGGTTCAAACTCGAGTTCTTGGAAGATAGTCGCCAAAGCAAAACTCTTCGCGAACAGTGCTTGTCAACTCGCTATACCAAATCTGAACACTCGTTAAGATAAGTAACTTCATGCCTTATTTATTCATTGGCTCATGATATGCTCTCCGTCATTAGCATTTCGGATGTCAAAAATTGTTTAACATAAATACTAATCCATATTCCATGACAATCATGAAACCATGTGATATCAGAAAGGAATCCTCAAACACCATTAACTCATCTTTTTTATGAGAGCTCATCAGCCCCTCCAAACAATTTGTTCTAAGAACAAATTAATCAACGAGCTCTACAACATCAACGCCGAAAAACTCCAAGAGAATCCCCAAAAAAGAAGGAGAAAGTCAACTCACGTTCAAAGCATGACGACTCACTTATACTATGCGAGCCCTTCGTTCAATCAGATTTGCACATTACACGAGCTCGTCAACTTGAATCATCAACGCAAGATAATAAAGCTAAGTTTTCTAGAGCCTAAACCTAGAACATATATTTCATAAACATGATATCTTACGAACTGATCAACTTAGCTCATCATCTCATCATATATCGCTCATCACAGCTCATCTACACTCGAAGTATTTACTGAGTTACGCTCAAGTTATATCCGGGCAAAACCTACACTCGAAGTATTTACCGAGTTACGCTCAAGTTATATCCGGGCAAAACTTACACTCGAAGTATTTACCGAGTTACGCTCGACGTATTTACCGAGCTACACTCGACGTACTTACCAAAATATGCTTGACGAACTTTACACCCAATTCCTGGCCAATTGTGCGGTTTACGCGCTCCTCGAGTGCAGTGGTGAAATAATCCACACATTTGTTATACAAAAAAGTATTACGCCGGGAATCGACTCCGCTCCCTAATTCAGTCGGACTAGGTTATCCGACCTGCCTCGCATAGCCGAAGTCGAATTAGGGGATAAGGATAAGCCGACGTCCGCGTCGCTCCGACCCAATATAATTACAAAGCCAAGTCTTCACTCGCAGATCTAAAAAGTCGAGTCTGCACTCGCAAAACCAAAAAAGGTTTGCTACGGCAAAGCCCACGTCGACCTGTACAAAAGAGGGAAATATGGCTAAGGAAATTAATCATATTTAAGAAAAGGAAGAAGATAAAGACAAATCTGCAAAAAAGAAATGAAGATCCAAGAATATGTGAATTTAACGTTATCGATATCAGAGATAGTTTATGAAAATAACCTAACTCTCCTGATATAAATATACTTCCCCTGCGAGGGAAAAAGATCGTCTATCATATCACCTTTCACACCCGAATTACGAATGACTCGATCCCTATTTACATGGTACGTAGGCAGTGCTCACAGATTCAGCTATACCTTTAATAAAATTTTCTCAAGGTTTTACACACTCAATATTTATGTACTCATAAACCCTATAGAGTTAGCGATTTCAGTTTCGATTCCGACTCGTATTTTCAATAAAGACTAAATTTTTCGGTCTAATTCGTTATTGCTTTTTAATCATGTTTAATTTTATTATCCAAATCCTTAATTTTACAATCAATTTGTTCAATTGATTATTGTGTGATTTTCGAAATCTTAGATCTATGCACTTAAATATTACATTTTTAAGGCGGTGGGAGCGGAGAAGTCTGTGGTAGTGACCCGAACGTTTGGCATCTCAGGTTTCTTTAAAAAAAAGTTTTGAGGTTTTGCTAATCAACCAAAGCAATTTTAGTTTCGTTGTACGTGTCAATGTACTTTCTCAAACCGTTGAAAGTGTGTGGCGGTATCTGGTACATGGGGTTTTACGGATTACCACGTGTTGGTTATGGCCTTTGTTACTTTTCTATTTGGAAATAATGTTATCATAGGTTATTAATCGGCAAGTTGTGGGGCAAACTTTATTTAACTTTTTTAACGACTATGGTGATGTACCATATAGTATGGGTACATTTAGTACTCGTTTGCAGAGGGTTGTGGTTTATACTTTCTTTGAGCGACGATTAGCAATTGGGTATAAGAGGTTGTATTTGGGTTGGGGGATGTATGAGTGCCGGAGTGAGAAATCATATAGTGGAAACGTGTAAGGACTGCAAATTTTCTGTCTACAGGTTGACGTTGAGCAGTATATTTGGGCATCTATTTGCCGATTTGCTTCTGTGTCCACTATGGAGATTAGGTGGTGTCCTTGATCTTCAAATTTTTGAGTGCGTTGATAGGTGGTAAAGTTTTAATCCTATTCCACTGCAAGTGCACAGTTATGCTATTGTAGTATAAAGGGTATCGAATCTCATAGAGACTCTAGTTTTACGCGATAGATTATGGGTAATCGAATTAAGTTAAGCGAAACAGATTATAACACTACAAGAAATATGGGCATTGGTAGCAGGCCATTGTAGCACTAATTCATCAACTGCTACTAAAACTGTTAAATTCTTAGACCATCTCCAATGTATCACTCCATTTTTCACTCTAAAATGGAGTAACTCCAAAATGGAGTAGTGTTTTACTCCAATGTATCACTCCATTTTTTACTCCATAAATAGAATATTCTTTATAGATTCTTTTCTATTTTGTTTTTAGTACATTGTAGTTATAAAAATTTACAATTTGACCCTATTTATTTTATTTTTTCATAGTTTTTTTTATAAATTATAAAATAATTTTACTTTACAATTATTTTATAAACAAGAAAATAGTATTAAAATAATAAATTTTTATTTCATAATGTTTATAAAATAGTTATAATTATTACTAAAATATATAAACATATATATTAACATAATAATAATTATTATATAATTATTATATTCATAATAGTTAAAAATCAAAAGATTTAATATTCAAAAGGACTAGTTTGTAAATAAAAAAGTTCCACTCCAAAATGGAGTGAAAAATGGAGTTACTCCAAATATGGAGTAATCTCACTCATTACTCCATTTTGGAGTGGGAAATGGAGTGGGGTTGGAGAGGATTTTACTCCAAATCCCATTTTGGAGTGGAAAATGGAGTAGGGTTGGAGATGCCCTTATACCAACCTTTTAGTAGCGTTAAATTAGTGCTAGTAATAAGTCTCGATACGCGGGAACATAAAAATGACTACTTTATTCTTTTGGAGGCAAAATTACTTAGCCATTTTTTCTTTTTCCGCCATTCTCAGGTTCGTGCATGCTATCTCACCGAAATCTCCTAATTTCTACAAAATTCTGAACAAATTCGAGCTAAACAAATTACCCATCACAAATTCAACCATTGTAGGCTCGATTGTCCTCTTAATTCGGCGTGTAGAAAGTAGATCGGAACTCAAAATCAGCTCTCTTCCGGCGTGATTTGGTGTTGTTTCCTCCGGTGTCGTCGCCGTCTGCAAAATCGAGGTGAACCCATCTTACGATTTCGCTTGTTCTGAACCCTAGAACTAATTCCTCATGCAAAGAATCTTTGTTTTCTCCGATTAATTTCAAGTATCTCTAATTGCAGCAAGAATCGATTTTGGGAAATGTTCGTCTGCACTTTGTTATTTCTTTTTTCATTAAAATTGACTAGATTTAAGTTATTGATTTGCAGATTTTGGGCTTCTTAAGGAGATCTGAAGGCTTCTTCTTTCTGTAGACGACTATAACTCTTACAACGAAGCTGCAAGAGTTTGAAGAGGTAATTATGTTCATCCTAATATAACTTTGCATTCCTGGTTTATGTAGCTTACTGGTTTAATATGTGTTGCTTGAGTATTTGTGTTGCTTGAATATGTGTTGTCTTGCTTGAGTATTTAAGCTGATTAGATTGTTTAATTTGTCTTGCTTGAGTTTTTGATTGTTTCTGTTTCTGCTTGATTTATTAGTTGACTCGTCATTGCTGCTTTTTTGATTGACAACGTGATTGTTTGATGTTTGAGGTATTCTTACATGTTTTTTTTTCTGTTGCTTATGGGTTAGAACATAGAAATGATCGAAAAGTCATGGGTCCATCTTAACAGGTAAATGAAAAACTATATATACTTGAGTGTTTAATGGGTGATTAAATAGAGTTTAAGTGTTGCTATTGTTTGATGCTTTCATATGTCTTATAAACGGAAGAGTTGAGTCTGGTTATGAGAGAGGTGCTTGGGACTTTGTGAGGTCTGTTGGTGCAGCTTTAGGAGACAATGAGATGATCATTTGCCCATGCATTGACTGTCGCAACGTTGATCGTCACCCAGCTGGTGTTGTTGTTGATCATCTTGTAACAAGGGGAATGGATTTGAGTTACAAGATGCGGGAGGATTGGTATCATCATGGAGAAGTGATATCAGGGACAGGCTGTAGTAGCAATGTAAGTCAGTGGAACCAAGAGATTTTAGGTTTATACCAAGCAGCTGAGCTTGTGGATGAAGAGCTTCTTAGGCAAGGTGACTTAAATGAGGTTGCCGAGGGTGAGGATAAGCAAGAAGATGAGTTTCTTGCAAAGCTAGCCGATGCAGAAACACCTTTGTATCCAACTTGTGCAAATCACAGCAAGCTCTCATCTTCAGGATAAAAACACAGAGTGGTTGGTCTGATAGAAGCTTTGATCTTCTGCTCGAGACTTTGCCACAGATGCTACCCAAGGATAATGTCTTGCACACATCCTTGTATGAGGTGAAGAGGTTTCTGAGATCATTTGAAATGGGTTATGAGAAGATACACGCTTGTGTGAATGATTGTTGTTTATTCAGAAAGGAGTTTCAGCAGCTAGACAATTGTCCAAAATGCAACACCTCACGATGGAAGATCAACACGCGAACCGGTGATGTGAAGATGGGTATTCCACAAAAGGTTCTTAGGTATTTTCCGTTAATACCACGTCTGAAGAGAATGTTCAGGTCTAAGGAAATGGCGGAGGACCTAAGGTGACATTTCCGTAATAAGAGCACTGATGGTAAAAGCCGGCATCCGGTGGATTCTGTTACTTGGGATCAGATGAACGACAAATACCCGTCATTTGCTGCTGAAGAAAGGAACCTTCGGCTTGGACTCTCGACGGATGGGTTTAATCCTTTTAACATGAAAAATGTTAACTACAGTGCTTGGCCTGTATTGCTAGTGAATTACAACATGTCACCTGAAAAGTGTATGAAGGAGGAGAACATAATGTTGTCATTACTGATTCCTGGTCCAACCCAACCTGGAAACAATATAGATGTGTACTTAGAACCACTTATAGAGGATCTTAAACATCTGTGGGAGAAAGGAGAGTTAACGTATGACGCATTCAGTCACACTACTTTCACATTAAGAGCCATGCTTCTGTGAACCATTCAAGATTTTCCTGCTTATGGAAATCTTGCCGGCTGTAAAGTAAAGGGAAAAATGGCATGCCCTGTGTGTGGGAAACACACAGATAATTTGTGGTTGAGTAATTGCAGGAAGCATGTGTAAAGGTCTGCCTCCCACACATGCATATAGAGGAAAGAAAGCATGGTTTGATGGTAAAGTTGAGCATGGAAGAAGACATAGGATTCTGAGTGGTCGTAATATATACCAGTTACTCAAAAATTACAAGAATGATTTTGGAAATGTGAAAGTATCTGGAAGGAAGAGGAAGATGAAAGATTGTGTAGGATCAGACTCCAATACAGATGATGAATCTAGTGAATCAGAGGAAGAGGAAGAACAAGTAGATGAGGTGGAGTTATCTAGATGGAAGAAGCGGTCAATCTTCTTCAACTTGCCTTATTGGGAGGTATATGTTTCTTTTTATATTTCTCTCTTCCTTCATATGATCTATTCTACATTTCTTTAACAAGATTTTATCTTATATGTGTTGATCATGTATAGGAGCTACCAGTTAGACATAATTTAGACGTGATGCACGTGGAGATAAATGTTGCTGCAAGCCTTGTTGCTACACTATTGCACTGTGGAAAATCAAAAGATGGCCTTAACGCTCGAAAAGATCTAGAACTACTTGGCATTAGGAAGGATTTACATCCTGAACCCCGTGGAAAAAGAACATATCTTCCTCCAGCTCCTTGGTCTTTGTCCAACAAAGAGAAGAAAGTATTCCTTAAGCGTTTATTGGACTTCAAAGGTCCGGATGGGTACTTCTCTAATATTTCAAGGTGTGTTAAGCTAGAAGAATCTAAGGTTACAGGAATGAAATCACATGATTACCATGTCTTGATGCAACAGCTTCTTCCGGTTGCGATTAGAGGTATCACCTGAGGGGCTTTGAATTTTTATGTTATATCACTAGCTGTCCTATCTTTAATCTCCATTGGTTTTTATATGCAGGTTTATTACCTAAAGGTGTTAGGATAGCTATTGGACGCCTATGTGCATTCTTCAATCATATGTGCCAGAGAGTAATTGATAGAGAGATAATTTCAGTAATGGAAACTGAAATTGTGGAAACTCTTTGCATGTTTGAGAGGTTCTTTCCTCCAAGTTTTTTCGATGTGATGATGCATCTGACAGTTCATCTAGGTAGGGAAGCTCGGTTATGTGGACCAGTGCATTTCCGTTGGATGTACCCTTTTGAGAGGTACACTTTATAACTGATTTGTTGTTAGCGTATTCAATAATCATGCTTCTAATATTCAATTCTCTTTGTCTGTAGATACATGAAAGTTTTGAAGGATTATGTAAGAAACCCTGCAAGACCAGAGGGTTGCATTGCTGAAGCGTATCTCGCCGAGGAATGCATGCGGTTTTGCAGTCAGTTCTTGAAAAACACAACAAGTGTTGTGGACAAACCTGATAGAAATTCTGAGTTTGGGAGCAGCTCTATATTGGAGGGTCGTCCAATATCCGCAGCCACTTCCTGTGTTCTTACTGAGAAGGATAAGGACATTGCCCATCTTGCTGTGATTCAGAATTTGGCAATGTTTGAACCTTATGTGGAGTAAGTTTTACAAATTTCCTTTAGCGATTTTTAAATATGTATTGCCTGATGAATCCTAACACTCTATATTAATCCATTCCTAGCAAACACTTACAACATCTACAAGACACTAGCGTTAGATGTAGACATGATGCCACAACGTTATGGAGTACGCATATTCAGCAGTTTGCATCTTGGTTAAAAGACCAGGCAAGCTTTAGTTTGAGTTATAAGCGAGATATTTTTGTCGTTAAGACATATTTATCTTTAGTATATACTGACATTCTTTATGTTCTTTTGTAGATACCAATAACTTCAGAAGAACATGAAGAAACACTGAAATGGTTAGCCTACGGTCCTCGTGTTAGCACAAGGAGCTACACAGGTTACATAATAAATGGGATGAGGTTTAACACCATCTCAGTTGACAGGCAAACACATAACAGTGGGGTTTTATACGAAGCCACGACAATGTGTAGAGCTAGTGCAAGAGATACATCTCAGATGGTTGACTTGGTATCATATTATGGCAGAGTGGTGGAGATTTTGCTGCTTGATTACAATACCTTCTACATTCCTGTATTCCGCTGTCAATGGGCAAATAGAGGTAACGGAGTCAAGATAGAAGACGGCTTCACTCTTGTCAACCTCAACCAAAGTCAAGTGTCATTCGCCAGAGATCCATATATACTAGCATCTCAAGCCAGCAAATATTTTACTCCAAGGTAGATGAGACATCAAGCTGGTATGTAGCAATGAGAGGTCCTACAAGAAGATATAGTGAAGAAGATGGAAATGCAGATGTTGGTCCATTGCCAGCATTAGTAGCTATGGTTGCTGATGACTTGGCTGATGAATCTAGAAATGCACGGCCTGACTGTGAAGGAATATATGTCTAAAATTATTTCTGTTTTTGGATTGATTTTGGAAATTCTGTGTTCTTTAAATTATTTTGCTAATGAGAATGGATTGATTTGAAATTCTTGTCAAGTGTTGATTGCTCTGGTTTGATTGTGTGCTCTGTGTCTGTGACCGAGTTCAACTTTATTATGTAATTTGACACTTTGTTTTCATGTTTCAGGTGAACTCTGATGGGTAATCGCAAGAACAAACGTGCAAAAAAGACAAATGAAGCCAAGAAATCCACTGACAAAATCCCTGATGTGGTTTCTGAAAAGAAAAAGCTGGAAGAGAAGGAATTGGTTCAAATGGAGGAAGAAGAGAACACTCCTGCGGTGGATACTGAGCATGTTGAACCTGCAATGGACCATGACAAAGAAACCAGAGAAGCAGAAGAGGATGCTGAGCATGTTCGAACTGAGATGGACCATGACAATGAAACCAGAGAAGATGCAGAGGATGTTGCGCATGTTGAGACTGCAACGGACCATGACAATGAAACCAGAGAAGATGCAGAGGATGCTGAGCATGTTCAAACTGAGATGGACCGTGACAAGGAAACCAGAGAAGAAGAAGAGGCTGAGCATGTTCAAACTGAGATGGACCTTGACAAGGAAACAGTAGAAGAAGAAGAGGATGATGAGAATGTTGCTACTGAGATGGACCAAATGAAGGAAACAAGAGAAGAAGCACAAGAACCTCAACTTAAAAGACGCAGAGGACCAACGAGGATGAAACATATTGCCAAAGATCCGAATGAAAGGGAACATGTGGATTTCACTGAGTTGGGAGAACCTTGTGGTCCAGGGTCTGTTTTGTTATCATCCTACTTAGGACCCTTGGTACGTGAGCATGTTCCTGTCACTGTGGAAAATTGGAAAAAAGTTAGTGAAGATATCAAAACAGTGCTCTGGAAGTCTATCGAGGTAATCTGACTACACTTATACTAATATGAATTTTTAAATTGGAACTTACTGTCTCACAGTCATTTAACTGAATACAGACGAGATTTGACATGGATGATGAGTTCAAAAAGGCTGCTGTGTTTAAGCAAATGGGTTGTCTCTGGAGATCATCCAAATCACGCCTGGTCTCCGCTGTCAGGGATGCTAAAACTGTTAAAGGTAGGATGAATCTGCGTCCAAAGAATGTTAACACAGCGGAATGGCGGAATTTTGTCAGAGAGAAAACTAGTAACGCCTTCAAGGTATTCACTCTTCTGTCACATGTAGTATTTTGTCCTTGAGACTAACAACATTAGTTTCTTTTGTTTCCAATTTAGGTTGTCAGTGATTCATACAAAGAGAGAAGACAGAAGCAGATCCCTCACACTTGTGGGCGTAAAGGAATGGTGAGACTGAGAGAGGATTTGGTAAACACTACCACAGAACCATCTCAGGTATCGAGGCTAAGAGTTTGGGTCAAATCTCGTACTAAGAAGGATGGTACGCCTGTCAATGTGAATGCGGCTGAAAAGATAGTAAGTTATATGTGTTGTTATAACTGAACCTACGAATTGGATTTATTTATGCAAGTTGCTTAAGTAATTGGCGTTGTGATTCCAGAGAAAGGCATCAGAGATAGAACTTGAAGGTCCATCAGACTCAAGGACAACGAATCCAAAGGAAGACATGCTAACACGGATATTGGGACCTGATAATCCTGGCCGGTTGAGAGCAATGGGTAGAGGCATTAGCATGACCAAACTGGCTTGTCTCCAGGTCCAGAGCAACTGCATGGCTGCTATGGAAGAAAAACAGATGTCACTGCAAAGAGAGGTTCAAGATTTACAACAGGTCATTGCCAGAATGAATAACCAGGTTTATCTACTTTCTTTACAGTACTTATACATATGGATTTGAAGAATCATGTTACTAATTGGCATTGTTCCTCATATGACAGAGACAAGAGACTGATGTGGGTGAAAACTCTATTCACAAAGTATGAATTTAGTTCCTCATGCTTCATCTAACTATATATATCTAACTATGAGCTGATTTCTAATTGCTTGTTCTCTATGCAGAGTGTCAATACCAGGTCACTTCCCAAGTGTTATCTGGTTGACTGGTCTTCTTCTGATGAGAATGTTGCTGAGGGACGGGTTGTTTCATATGATGCTGATGAGTTAGTTGATGGGATTCCTCTAGGGCCTAACGCAGTGAAAGTTTTAGTAGAAACTGCAATCAAATCAGATACATTTTTATGGAGGCCCGCACATCAGATATTTACTATTGAAGATGCAGTTGGAGAAATGATTGCATGGCCAGCAGATTATTGTAATGTTCCTAATGGATGTTTGATTCCAGAAGACACTGATCCTAAGGTTAAGTTTCTTAGATTTGCTTATTTAAGAATGTTCTTCATCACTATGAGTCTGATTTGTTAATTTTCTTATTCATGTTTTTTTTTTCATCTTTGTTCTGCAGAGTCCATCTACAATTGCAGATAACAAATGCAAACTCATGGACTATATTACCAATGAGGAAGTGGTTGCCGTAGGCCGATGGCAGACTCGAGAACCTAATACGTTGGTTAATGGTCTTCCTCTTGGTCCAAATGCAATAAAAGTGTTTGTGGATGAGGTAGTAAACCCAAAGGCATTTATATGGAGGCCTACGGTTGAGAAGAGAACTGTGAAGGATTATCTGAAATGCTTTGTAGCATGGCCGGCAAATAGAGTTGTAGTTGATGGAAGAACTCCAACCTCTCCTGATGTAGAGCCATCCAAGAGTAAAGGAGCTAGTCCTACTAATCAGTGCAAAGAGTCTCCGATAACTCCAACAGCTCCTACAAAGAAACCAGCTTCGGGTTTGAAAGAGAAGTCTCTGCGCGAAAAGTTACCAGTGACTCCAGCATCTCCTCCTCGCAGATCAGGGGTAATTTCTGTTTTATGATATAGTTGGTTGTTTATGGTGTGATGCTTGTAGTTGATTGTTGGTTCTGTGGATGGTTTGTCTTTATGTTCTTGTAGCGTACCAAATTCAAGGAAAATCAAAAGTGCAAGCTCCTAGATCTGGCAGGAAAGAAGGTTATCGTTGCTGAGGGACGATAAAAATGTTAGGAATACTATTATACCCCTAAATATACCCTACATACCCTTACCCCTAAATATACCCTTACCCCTAAATATACCCTAAACCTTACAAACCCTAAATCCTATACCTAAAACCTAAACCCTAAATCCTAAACCCTAAATCTGAAACCCTAAACCCTAAACCCTAAATCCAAAACCCTATGTGGTTGCGTTTTCTGACATAGTGTTCATAAAAACGCTACCAAAACCTATTATATTGAAGGGTTTAATGTATTAGAAACAATGTCTATGGTATTAATTGTTGAATACCAATGGTTTTTAAAATAAAACAAAGTTTTTCATAAAATTTAAAGTTATATAAACATATGAGTCTTTAGTTTAGTTTTAGGGTTCGGGTTAAATGTTAGGAATACTATTATTTTCTTTGTATTTCAAATTTTAATTATTGAAAACCAAACTAATGTCTAACAAACATCTAACTATATACACTTTACACAAACCCTAAACAATAAAATCTTAACCTTTAATCACAAACTCTATACTATAGTCTCTATACCCTAAACAAAAATTCTAAACAATAATTTACTAACCCTTAACTCTATACTCTACCAAAAATAAACACTTATAACAAATTTCTAATACAAAATTTTAAAAATCCTAAACTCTTATAGTTAAACATAATACATAATCAAATATGATTATTTTTAAAATACATAATTATTTTCAATACAATTGCTTATATATGAAACACACCATCAATAATTTGTATATAACTTTTATATGAAATTACTTTAACTGTAGGTGAAATAACGTTTTGCCAATTTTGGGAGCCAAAATTTTCATGTTTGGAGCCAAACATTTTAAGGTTTGGAGCCAAACATTTTAGCTACTCTTTATATTTTACGCACGAAGCTCCTCGTTCTCTCAAAAAACCTCAATCTCCACCGCCATGGAAAATCAACCTCCGGTCTAGTCTCTCCGTCGCTTACCCTCTGTTTCCGTCACATCGATTTCCAATCTTCTCTTCTTCCAGTTGATTTAGGTTTGCGTATACGTCGAGCTCGTCCACCTACAAATCAGACGAAGAAAACGAGGAAAGGTAATCGAAACCTAAACCCTAGATCTTATTCCACATTCTAAAAGTCTCAGATTTCCCTAATTGCTAGCTTTTCTATGTAGGAAGATTCAAAGCCTAAGGATCTCGTAGTGGACACAGAGATAAACAAGAGAGTCAATATCCAGTACCACCTCCAGGTTATGGTTATATATTTCTCAATAGCTTCAAAACTGAGTTATGTTACATTATAACAAGCATCGGATTTCATAGAAGACTAATTTGTGTTCTTTTTCGACATGTAGAAACACAAATGGAACCAAGGAAGGTCATCATCTGTGGACTCCCAGCACTCGGACAGAAACCACCATTCCACCAACGGCAACCGCAGCCGCAACTCCAACAACACCCACAGCAGCAAGCAAAACGAGCAGAAGACGATGTTGTAGAGATCATCAGAACTGAATTTAGACGCTCTCAAGGCTACTTATTTCGCGTGGAGGAACCTGAAGAGGACATCGATCCAATGTTCCGTATATGTATAAGAAACATGATGAAGGATGCACACAAGTCAACAAAACGCCCTAAACAGGAACAGGGACAGTCCTCACGAGGCAAGGATGCTGATGTAGACTAACTGCTTACGAACCACCCCATTTTAAAACATTTGAACCTTCAACCTTTTTGTTATGATATTTTGGCTGCAATGTCTTTCTTTGCTTTTGGACCATTGTAAATACCATTCTATGGCTTTTGATTTGGTCCTACTTTGTTTGTCTAAGTCTTCAATTAGAGTTTCATTGGTTTAGAATCCATACTATCAGTGTTTAATTATTGCAATTCAATAATCCAATTAAGAAAATTATAGTACAAAATGACCCATAAAAGTGACATTTTACAATGTACTATATAGCTCACAGAAAAAGTCATGAAAACTAACATCCTAGCACGAAAAATGTGCTAGATAATAATTTCATATTGCGTTTGATAGTTGCTGTAATAGGAAACATTCTAGCACGAATAATGTGCTAGATTATTATTTCATATGGCATATGATGGATGCTATAATAGGTCTCAATTCGACGAACAAAAATGTCACAAAAACAAATTCATTAGCACTGAAAAAATATTATTATAAACTATACTACAGCAAGGAAATATAGCCATGGAAAACTACATTATGGCACAAATAATGTGTCACCATAAAGTAACTAGTAACAACTATTTAATGCTACAATATGTCCATTTATTATAGCATTAAAAACGCTATGATAGGGGGGAGGGTCTATTATAGCTGCGGCTAACATAACGTTCATGAAAACGCTACCAAAACCTATGGTAGCGTTTTCGGTGTGCTAACAAAGCCCATATTTCTTGTAGTGTAAAGCAGTAAACAAGAAGCAAGTAAACGAGTGCAATGAGGCGAGTGTAGGCAATTAACGAAGGCGTCAGGTTTCGGGAAGTTCTCAGGATATCAGGAAATCAGATAACAGATAATCAGATTCAATCTATTAGTGTTCTTGAACTAGAATCACAGAAGTAAAACTATCCAACTCTCGCTGTGATAATTATCTATGTCTAACAACCTAGCAGACCAACTCTCGTTGTGAATCCTAGAGTTCTAAACATGCATTAATTCCAAGTTCGTTCGTTCACAATTTCTCTAGACCAAATCTCTTTGCGAATACATAAATTGCTTACACTAAGTTTATTCAGATTATGACTCACACTCTCGCGCTATTATCAATTATCTCAGATCTAAACTCTAGGTGACCAGTCCAGAATTCAGTATTAAGCACAACTTAGGTGAAGAACTAGATAATGAATCCTAATCAATTAGTTACTCTAACATTACTTCAAATCCCTAACGAGAATCCCTAACCTAATAAGAGATCTACTCAGACATATCAATCATCACAAAAGACATAATCAGAATAGAAATCATATATAAATCCAAAAGAGTAAGAACAGGGGTTCGAAATCTCTTCTCTCTCGAGCAAAAGACCAGCCCCAAATCTCCTAATCTTTAATCAAGAAAAGCTTAGCCTAACAAGTGGCTGTAAAACCTAATTAATAGCTAAACCACGTTTTGGGTCTTCTTGTAAATATGGCAAACTTCTGGGTAAAACTTGAAAATCTCCAAAAGCTGTATTTTTGACGCGCAGGAACTTCGTCTTGTAGTGGTGTCGACCGACACCAAACTGGTGTCGACCGACACAGAGTGCAGACGCGCCCAGTGAACTCTGTGAAATCCATGTATGCTGCAGAATCCCTCCAAAAGCTCCCAGAATCTCCAGATAAGCTCCAAACGTACCTACACCTGCAAAGGACTCTAAAGACTCCAAATACAAGGTTAAAGACTCAATATATACACTTATATCATGGTTGAAAACCTGTAAAAACCATGATATATCAACTCCCCCACACTTAGCTCTTGCTTGCCCTCAAGCAAGTAAAGAATCAAAGTATAAGAAAATAGGTTTAAAAATACAGAAACTCATTACGTCTTAAGAACTTTTGCATTCACATTCACTTAGTAAACCACTGAAAACTTTCCTGTGGAGCTCAAAACCACAATATACTTCCCCCACACTTAGCAACTGTCCCAAGTTAACTCTACAATTAGATTAGGACATTCAAGTTCACCACACTAGCCTCTGTATACAATTAAGTGCTGTCTCACAGAGGGAGTATCGAATCAAAGGACACATGGACTCAACCCATTCAGTGCTAGACCACCAAACTGTCGGTTTCCGGTTTCTTTCTTTTCCCTTTCTCCCTTAGCAACTGATTTTTCCCCACTCGGTATCATTTTATTTTTTTCTATCAGTGCTCTTCCCTTTTTATTGGGGTTTAACTTTGGATCTTTCCATGGATACACAAGAGGTAATAGGGGTCTCTACCACTCCCGTGACCACTTCGAAACTACTAGCTTATCCTCGGTTTTTATCTCTCTTTTTTTTTAAGAGAGGGGAAAATCAGAAACCATACTTTAGAACAGGATCATAGGCTATGCCAAACACATCAAAGGAATCTGACCCAAAGATTACCAAGCCCCTAAGTGAGAAATTAAAGTCAAGATTAAGTGTGAGACTAGTGATGGATCCTCTGAATACCTGGTTAGATATGGGTGTCCTTGGTAGATTGATATGTGTGTGGTTTTCTAACAGTCATAGAGCTCCTGCAAGTCTGTCCAATGGTCATTTAGTTCCTGTTCAAGCGAAAAATTTCCTCGAAAAATCATAGTTTCATACTGATTTTGACTCAATAAAACAATTTGAAAACTAGTGAAATCATGGGACTGACACTAAGAAAACAAAGCAAACGGTGGTCAGTAACTACCTCCCCCACACTTAAACAACACTGTCCCCAGTGTTATCGTAGCTTGGGTTCGGGAGAACAAGATATAAATAAACGAAAACGTTGGAAAATCAGAAACCTTACCTGCTAGCGTGGTTGGTGTCGAACGACACAAGGCTTAGGTCGACACTGATCTGATCCGAATCAAGCGTCCTCGATTTCGGTCCGTGTTTTCGAGTTTGGTGTCGACCGACACCAAAGGTGTGTCGATCGACATTGCTTTCTGCAGTCCTGTTCATCACGTTTCTAACACACCAGAACACACAAATCAAAGAAACAAAAACTAAAAATCGAAAAAATAAAAATAAAAACTGACTCAACAGTGGGTTGCCTCCCACTCAGCGCTTGTTTTTAGTCATTAGCTTGACTGTGGCACGTGGTCAGATGTCAGGTGCTTTCCCCAAAGGCAGAGCATGCCTTCGCAAAATTCTCCTCATCCATGGTGGCGTATACGCGTCGTGTGCGTGAGACTGACTGAGGAACTTGGGAATGACAGCAAGGTCAAGTGGAACATTTTGTTTCCTGACTCTATTCCCTGCAAAATCAGCATCAGAGTTAGCATACTTAAGGTCAGAGAATGCGTACCTTGGCTTGGTTAGATGTGGCCTAGGTGTGATGTTTGGAGCTTTCTGCTTAAGAGCAGGTATAGGCTTTGAAGATGTTAGAGCAGGCTCAGCATGAACCGCCATCTCCTCCTCTCCAATCGCAGTCTCTGGTTCTATCTCCACACTGAAGTTCTGTCCAGCAATGCTGGATCTCTGCAACCTATCCATCTTGAACTGCAAAGGATTATCTCCTAGGTGGAGATCAATCAGACCATGCCTCACATCAATCACTGCTCCAGCTGTAGCTAAGAAGGATCTGCCAAGTATCAGAGGATCATCCAGTTCCATATCATATTTCAGCACCACGAAGTCTGTTGGAATAAAGTAGTTCCCAACTCTGATAGGGATGTCCTCAAGAATTCCTTCTGGAATCCTCTTCGATCGATCAGCTAGGATTAGAGAGATCCTAGTTTGATGGAAATCAGTCAATCCCAGTCTCTCAGCCACAGAGTATGGCATGAGGTTCACACTAGCTCCCAAGTCGCATAAAGAGTGCTTGAAGCTGTCTTCGAAGATAGAGCAGTCTAGCGTAAAGACTCCTGGATCTGGAAGCTTTTCCGGAATCTGATTCAGCAAAACAGAACTGACTCGCTTAGATACCATCATCACCACCTCTTTCAAATGACCATCAGTGGAGACCATCTTCTTCGCATATCTTCGCACACAAGGATGAACTCACGAAGCATCAGCTGATGGAGTTTCATTCAGCTTCTTATCCATCACTACCATGCATTTGACTGCACTCTCCTCATGTTTAGACCTTATAGGAACTCTTGGGAACGGTATAGGAGGTTTGTAGACCCTTTCCTTAGCAAAAACATCAGATTTGGACGAATTGGGTCTGCCTGACCGTCGCATCGACCGACGCAGAAGTGGTGTCGGTCGACATTGAATTGATGTTGACCTTCAGTGTCGACCATGGTCGATTTCCGTTCGTCATGAGGACTCGAAATTACCGTCAGAACTGCGTGTCGACCGGCACTAAGAGGGGTGTCGACCGACACTAAATCTGCAGTTTCAAAAACGTGTTTCTCATCTCTGCAGCTCATGAATCCAGCCTGCAAATTTCCTCCAATCAGCTGTGGAACAATCTCTTCTTCATGCTGGACATGGATAGTATTGACATGTAGCCTTGGATACTGCTCAGTTCTCCCTGGAAGGAATCCATCCTCTCTTTTTACAGTTGCAGCAGTCTGAGCAACTTGAATATCTAGCTGCTTCACATGAGTGTTCAGATATTCAAATTTCCCATTTAGATCTTCGTACAATGCATCTATCTTCTTATTGAAGTCCACTGTAGTTTTTGTCTGTCCCTCAAGATGTTGCTCCATCATGGCTTCCAATCTGCTCTCATGAGCATTAGTAACATAAGGTACCTCATAAGAAGAAGCTCCATAGTTCCTTGTGAAGGAATTGTTATGTTTTTGTCCTTCAAGATGCTGCTCCATCATGGTTTCCAATCTGCTCTTATGTGTAGGTGCAGGAGGTGCTTGGTAAGAAGAAACACCATAGTTCCTTGAGAAGGAACTGCTCTGTTGCAGGAAGGGCTTCTGAAAAGCAGATTTCTGATTGTAGAATCCATTCCCTCCAACGTAGTTGATAGATTCTTGTGCATACATTCCAAGTACAAGACTATGCAGAGAGTCAACTTGCTTCTTCAGCCCAGCTATCTGCGAGCTGTCAATCCATGCGCTGAAAAAACCATTGGGATACATCATCCTTACATATCTCTTAGTCTTCTTGGTTGCTTCCGCGAAAGGTGTCGACCGACACTAAGTTGGTGTAGATCGACACTAAGTTCTCTTGGTCGTTGTTTCCCTGCAGAAACAAGAAAAACGCGAAAAAGGGATTAGTAACAAAGAAAAGAAAACACTTAATCTAAATTCTAGTACAAAATCTATCGGCGAACTCAAAGAGTTCCCGGAAACGGCGCCAAAAACTTGATAGGTGGTAAAGTTTTAATCCTATTCTACTGCAAGTGCATAGTTATGCTATTGTAGTATAAAGGGTATCGAATCCCACAGAGACTCTAGTTTCACGCGATAGATTATGAGTAATCGAATTAAACAAGAAGCAGGTAAACGAGTGCAATGAGGCGAGTGTAGGCAATTAATGAAGGCGTCAGGTTTAGGGAAGTTCTCAGGATATCAAGAAATCAGATAACAGATAATCAGATTCAATCTATTAGTGTTCTTGAACTAGAATCACAGAAGTAAAACTACCCAACTCTCGCTGCGATAATTATCTATGTCTAACATCCTAGCAGACCAACTCTCGTTGCGAATCCTAGAGTTCTAAACATGCATTAATTCCAAGTTCGTTCGTTCACAATTTCTCTAGACCAAATCTCTTTGCGAATAGATAAATTGTTCATACTTAGTTTATTCAGATTATGACTCACACTCTCGCGCTATTATCAATTATCTCAGATCTAAACTCTAGGTGATCAGTCCAGAATTTAGTATTAGCACAACTTAGGTGATAGGTGTCAGGTTTTAATCCTATATCTAACTGCAAGTGCACAGTTCAGTAGTTGTAGTATATAGGTATCGAATCCACAGGGACTCCGGTATTCAATAGCTCAAGAACAGGAAATTAAACTAGGAAGAAAGCAATGTGATTGAATGAAAAGCAGTGCGACTAAGTAAACAGAAAGCAGAGATTGTTGGTTGTGAAAACAAGTTATTAAGAGCGCTAAGTCTAGGGCGTTCTCAGGAAATCAGACAAGCAGACAGTTCATTTAGCAAGGATCTAATTAAGCACAGTTCTAGAACTCAAAACACAGATATAGAATTAACCAAATTCCTTTGCGATAATTCTCTAAGTCTAAGTGCAGCAAACCAAACTTTCATTTGCGAGAACTAACAGATTAAACTAGCATTAATCCCAAGTTTGATATGTTCACAATTATCATAAACCAAACTTTCGTTTGCGAGAAGTTTAATTGCTCAACCTAATTAGTTCAGATTCCTAAACCCCACTTTCGTGATGTATTTAGCAACCTAAGATCTAGATTCTAATTGATCAGGTTAGAACTAGCTTTAAGCACAATTAGATTGAAGAACAGATATAGTTATGAATCCTTAACTGAATTAAACAAGTCTAGCAAGTCATGAAATCCTATGTGAGAAAGCCCTAAACCTAACTAGGAATCTACTCAGACATAGATAATGAAAACATAATCATATGATGAATAAATTGCATAGAAGATAGAGAATAAAAGGGGTTCGAAATCTTCTCCAAATACAGATGAAGTAAAGGTTCAGATCAGCCCCAAAAGCTCTAAAAATCCTCTGCTCTTAATTATGAAAGCGTAAGTAAATAAAACACCAAAAACTTAATTATATAGGTCTAATCTCGGCCTGGGGCTTCTTTGTAAATATCAGGAACTTCTGGATCAGAGTGCAACATCTTGACTCTTCATAAACCGCCGAGTTTCGGCCCATCTCGCTGGTGCAACGATCGGTGCATGTGTGCAACGATCGACGCATTTCTCTGTTTCGGACAGTGAACTCTATCTCTCGGCCAAACACTCCAAAAATCTCCAAAAAGTGCCATAATCACCAAATATGCTCCAAACCTGATTATACCTGTAAAAGACTCTAAAAGAACACAAAAAGACACTAAAACACACTTATATCATGGTCTAAAACTAGTAAAAACCATGATATATCAACTCCCCCACACTTAGCCTTTGCTTGCCCTCAAGCAAAACAGAGAACTAAAGCTTAGTGAAGAGGTTTGAAAACTCTTCAGAAACTCATTTCATCCTAGAAGCTACAATGATGTGTCTAAAACCTGATGTGTCTGCAAAACCTCGATGAGACACTCATGTAAATCATCGATCTCTGAATGAATCTACAAAATCTATCTTGTCCTCTCAATAGATTTTTTTTGCTTTAACTGACATCTCTAACCTTTTTCTGACAACCATCTTATTAATGTCTTCCGAATTCTTTCCTTAATCAAATTTGTGAAGAAGCTTCACTTTACCTGTTTTCTGTCTTAAGCTGCTAATCTTGTACCGACTCACTTTTTGATGATAATTCTCAAATATTTCTTGTCTTCTAGGGTTCGGGTTTGGTCTCGAGTTTAACTCTCGTGGTCACAATAACGTCCAATACACACATAATCTTACTAAAACTAGAGGTCCGAAATTATAAACTTGACTTATCTACATACATTACTTTTCCTATATAGTTATTGGTAATTAGTCACACAAAAATCAGACAACAATATACATGGCTAATTATAAGTAACATATAGTTCCATACCAATGGTACATAAGTATATTAACTAATTATCCTATAAACAAATTCATTATCAAAATTTTTACTTTAATTGGAATTTCCTTCCTAACCAATTTTCAAAACCGATCTTATGTACTTAAGTCGGTTAAATAATTCTACGGTTCTTCTATCTTCTAACACAATACTACTAAAACACTAATTAAATCAATTAATTCCTAACTAATGCAATACGACTACCACACTAATTAAATCTATCTAATGAAATGCGAATGAGTTCTAATACTACTATGATGCAATGCACAATAGCGATAATCCTTATGGGTTTTGTTTAACCTTTCATTTGAACTACCATTTTTCACGTTGTAACAGTATTGCATGATCACACTACTCATAAGTATGTATAACATGTAATATGGCCGCATCCTTACTCGAAATGATATGTTTGTTGATAACCAAATTTCACCTTGTAAATAAAATATATCCGATAAACCAAAAAGTCAGAGTTAGCACCCGTACTTACCTAAGAGTACCCTAAAAACACAAATATGACTGAAACGCTCCACACTGAGTGCAGAAGAGCTCGGTGTGTCTAGGACAGCTGGTGCGATGCGATGGTGAGCGAGTGGTGGTGTGTGACTCTACTAGAATGGTCCGTCAGGGCATGATGGCGCTATGTGTCTGGTACGTCCGCAAATGAGACACTCCGGCGGTGGTGGCGGTGGTGGAATTGACGGAATGGGGATGTAGTGAAACAAGAACCAAAAGAAATGGAACTTCGTGCTCCGCATACAGGACATGACCTATCCGCCCCGTAAACGATGGGTCGGAAAGGCGGGGATGGCGGACTGACGGCGTGTGGTGGAGGATACTGCAAATAATTATCGTACACTCTTGAGGGATAGAGGGGACTCCGATCTGGGAACTCTGAATGGTGACAACGGCTCAACTATATGGCGGGCAAGCTCCTCTACGACATCCTCCCGCTGCATATGTTGAGTCGACTCGATAGGCTCAATGGAAAATCACCAATCACCGGAGGTGAAGAAATGAGAAAGTCGGCAAAATACTCGATCGGAGGTCCATGAAGGAGGCAGACTCGGGGGATATTATGGTGTCTCCTGAGCAAGATGAGGCAGTGTCGGTGGTAACTGCGGCATAGGAAGAGGACTCAATGATAGGCTCAGAGTTTTAATCCCTATACTAAACTGCAAGTGCACAGCAATATCAATGTAGTATATAGGGTATCGAAATCCACAGAGACTCCGGTATTCAATAGCTCAAGAACAGGAATTTAACTAGGAAGAAAGAAATGTAATTGAATTAAAAGAGGTGCGAGAAAGTAAATCAGTAGCAGAGATTAACGGTTGTGAAAGCAAGTAATTAAAAGCGCTAAGTCTAGGGCGTTCTCAGGAAATCAGACAAGCAGACAGTTCATTCAGCAAGGATCTAATTAAGCACAGTTCTAGAACTCAAAACACATATATAGAATTAACCAAATTCCTTTGCGATAATTCTCTAAGTCTAAGTGCAGCAAACCAAACTTTCGTTTGCGAGAACTAACAGATTAAACTAGCATTAATCCCAAGTTTGATATGTTCACAATTATCCTAAACCAAACTTCCGTTTGCGCAAAGTTTAATTGCCCAATTTAATTAGTTCAGATTCCTAAACCCCACTTCCGTGACGTATTTAGCAACCTAAGATCTAGATTCTAATTGATCAGGTTAGAACTAGCTTTAAGCACAATTAAATTGAAGAACATATATAGTTATGAATCCTTAACTGAATTTGAACAAGTCTAGCAAGTCATGAAATCCTATGTGAGAAACCCTAAACCTAACAAGGAATCTACTCAGACATAGATAATGAAAACATAATCATATGATGAATAAATTGCATAAAAGAATAAGAGTAAAAGGGGTTCGAAATCTTCTCCAAATACAGATGAAGTAAAGGTTCAGATCAGCCCCAAAAGCTCTAAAAATCCTCTGCTCTTAATTATGAAAGCGTATCTAATAAAAACAACTAAAACTTGATTATATAGGTATAATCTCGGCCAGGGGCTTCTTTGTAAATATCAGGAACTTCTGGATCAAAGTGCAATATCTTGATTCTTCTAAACCGCCGAGTTTTTGGCCCATCTCGCTGGTGCAACGACCGTTGCAGGTTTGCAACGATCAACACCTTTCTCTGTTTCGGACAGTGAACTCTATCTCTCGGCCAAACACTCCAAAAATCTCCAAAATGCTCCATTATCTCCAATTCAGCTCCAAACCTGATTATACCTGTAAAAGACTCTAAAAGAACACAAAAGACACTAAAAACACAACTATATCATGGCATAAAACCGGTAAAAACCATGATATATCAACTCCCCCACACTTAGCCTTTGCTTGCCCTCAAGCAAAACATAGAACTAAAGCTTGGTGAAGATGTTTGAAAACTTTCAGAAACTTATTTCATCCTAAAAGCTACAATACTCAGATTCCCCTTAGTAAACCACTGCAAGAATCAATCACAGGATATCAAGACCAACATGTACTTCCCCCACACTTAGCAACTGTCCTAGGTAAAATCCACAATCACATTCAAGCATTCAAATTCTCCCTACTGACTTCTGCAAGTATTTAAGTGCGGTCTCACCTAAGGAGTATCGATCAAAGGGCACATGGATTCTTACCTTATCAGCTCTAGACCACCATACTATCTTTCTCTAGTCCCTTTCTTCTCTTTTCCCTTCTTTAACAACTGATTTTTCCCACATTGGGTATCATTTTTTTTTTTTTATCAGTGTTCTTCCCGTTATGGGGTGTACTTTGGACACATTCCATGGATAGCACAAGAGATAATAGGGGTCTCTACCACTCATGTGACCACTTCGGAGTTACTAACTCATTCTCAGTTTATTATCTTTTTTTTTTTACTTTATAGAAGGGGAGAAGGGAACTAAATATGATAGGTTGACCGGCTGTGTCAGAACTAACAGGGAATCCGACACAAAGTATACCAAGCCCTTAGGTGAGAAATCTAAGTCAGTATTAAGGTGAAGTCAGTAAAAGGATCCTCTGATACCTGAAGTGATGTGGGTGTTCCCAGTAGGTTGATCTGTGTCTGGGTTTTCTAATGGTCAGAGATAGATCCTGCAACTTCATCCCAATGGTTACTTAAGTTCCTGCAAGTCTTGTAAATCTTCTCAGAAAATCATAGTTTCTTACTTAAACAATTTTGACTCAATAAAACAAAAAATTTTAAAAAATGGACTGACTCTTAAGAAAACAGAAAGATAAACGTCAGTAGCACCTCCCCCACACTTAAGACACACTGTCCCCAGTAGTGTCAAGCGAAGGATTGGTAAAGAGAAAATAAAAATTGTTAAAGTTCTGTTGAGTTCTGTCGGGTTTACCTCTGTCGCTCAGGCATCGATCGTTGCACTAAGTGCATCGACCGTTACTTGGCGATTTTCGTGTATGGTCGATCGTTGCTCAGAACTGCAACGATCGCTGCAATGCGATTCCGATCGTGTTGTGACGATCGACACAGAAGTGCGTCGATCGACGCACTGCGAATCTGTCCGAGACCTGCGATCATAAACTCACCAGAAACAAAAAAAAACGTAAAATCCTAACAAAAACACCAAAAATTAAGTAGAAAAACACCAGTACCTCATGGTGGGTTGCCTCCCACCCAGCGCTTGTTTAAGGTCAATAGCTTGACCGGACGGACAAGATTTTTTAGGCACTAGGAGATCCTGACAGAGACTTTTTCTGTCTCTGCCCAAGTCAACTCATCCAAGGTGGCGAGTAGGCTGTTGCAGAATGCTCATGTCCAAGAAAAGATTGAGTAAAATGTGCTCCAGGATCTATAATCACAGTGTCATCAGGCTGCTCATCATCTGCATCCCTTATGGTGAATGTCTGCCCATCTATCAGTGGTCTACGCAGCTTATCCATCTCATAACGCAGCGGCTCATCTCCCAGATGGAGGTCTATCAGGCTGTTCCTAACATCAATTATCGCTCCTGCTGTAGCCAAAAATGGTCTTCCAAGTAGCAACGCCTCATCCGGATCACAGTCATATTTCAGCACTAAGAAATCTGTTGGAACTAAATAGTTTCCAACTCTCACCGGGATGTCTATCAGGAGTCCTTCAGGAACTCGTATGGACTGATCAGCTAGGACAAGAGAGGTCCTAATAGGAGTAAAATCTAGCATACCCAGCTTCTCTGCCACAGAGTATGGCATTAAACTTCCAGCAGCTCCTAAGTCACACAGAGAACGTCTAAAACTATCCTCAAAGATAGAACAATCAAGCACAAAGACTCCAGGATCAGGCAACTTCTTCGGGATCTTGGTTAACAGAACATCACTAATATGCTGAGGAACTATAACCACCCAGTCTCTCAGCTCTTCATCTAGAGGCAGCATCTTGTTCAAATACCTCTGCACACATGGATGATAAGGTGGATCATCAGAAGTTGGAATTTCTTCCAATTCTTCACCAATCTCCTCTAGCTTCTTAAGCTCTTCAATTTCTCGCTTAATCACTTCAGACACTGGGGAGTGTTGTCTAACAATCTGCGCATAAATCTCCTGTTGAGAGATCTCAGAGACTCCAGAGAATAAGCCATCAAGCTCTAAGTCTGCATCAATACCATCATCACTCAGCGAATCTGTCTGTTCCCAACGTGCATCGATCGACACTAAGTGTGTGTCGATCGTTGCAATGCTGCAGTTTTCACCCGAGAGTTTTCCACCAAAATCCGGTATTTCTTCTTCCTTCACCAATTCAGCTGTACTTAACTCAAATTTTTCACCTAGGTGAGATCCATCATTAACGTACACAGACCAGGCTTTAATATGAGTGTCTGCTAGCCCTTTTCCCTTTATTGAGCTGGAAATCTGGTTTACCTGAGTATCCAACTGCTTCATGTGAGTGTTCAGGGACTCAAACTTCCCATTGAGGTCTTCATAGACAGCATCTAACTTCTTGTTGCAGTCCACAGAAATCTTGGTCTGACTCTCCATTAGTTGTTCCATCATAGCTTCCATTCTACTCTCATGAGCTGTAGGTGCAGGAGGAGTCTGATAAGATGAAGACTCATAGGTTCTCTGAGTACCTTGTCCAAAGGTCTTCTGAAAACCACCAGTCTGTCCAGAATTAGATGAGTTGCTGTTGAAAGCACTTTTCTGTCCTCCGTTGAAGAATCTGTTTCCTTGTTGATTACCAAATCTATTACCTTGGAATCCAGAACCTCCTATGTAATTCACATCTTCCTCCTGAGTGTCCACCTCAGTTTGAATTACCTCTACATCTTGGGCAAAGTGGACAACTTTCTTACCTGCTAGGAGATTGCAAACTGTGTCCAGCCTTGATCTAATATCAGCTATGTCAGAATTCTCTACACTTCCACAAGATTTCTTCCTCCTCTCATCCATAGTCTTGGAGCTGTTGCTGCCTATTAGATTCTCAATCAATTGCTTAGCCTGCGTAGGAGTCCTGGTGTTGAAGTTAGCATTACTGGAATTGTCCAGTGCAGACTGATATGGAAGATCTATGCCTCTGAAGAAAATGCCAATCAACTGAACTTCAGTGAATCCATGGTGTGGGCAGTCACGCTGATACTGCTTAAATCTCATCCAGGCAGTCTTTAAAGGCTCCACAGCTCCTTGGGAAAATGTGAGTATGTCCTGTCTGGACTGGTCTGAGCGCGCATCATCATAGAAGTGACGCAGGAACTCACTCTTTAAAGCTGCCCAAGTAGTGTACTGAGCAGGTGCCAGCTGCTTTAGCCATGCACTAGCGTCTCCAGCAAGACTGTGCGGAAAGAGCTTAAGGAACAGATAGTCCGGGCAGACTCCATCATACTTCATGCCAGTGACTACGTCCTCAAACGAATCAATGTGATCCATAGGCTGCTCCGTTGGGTAACCGTGAAATGCATTCTGTCTCATCAGCGAGTAGTAGATGGTTTTGATCTCAAAATCATTTCTTTCAAAAGCAGGAAGCACTAAAGCTGACCGGTTTCTATGAAACTCATCCGGTCTGTTGTAGTCAGCTAAAGTCCTCTCACGTAAAACCATCTCTCTACCTTGGGCCTGTCCTTGACCCTGGTTCTGCTCCTGTTGCTGTTGCTCAGGAGGATCAGGGATGACATTCCCTTCAGCATCAACCCTTTGCCAAGCGGCATTGTATGGGTTATTATCTTGGTCCCTCAGGGTACCTTCAGCATCACGTACCAGAATCAAACGCTCTCGCACCATCCTTTCTCTTCTTTCTCTTCTGTTGGTTCTCTCTAAACGTCCAAGTTCTTCAAGATCGAGATTAACTAAGTCCAAGTTCGGATTACTTCTAGTTTTCCGCGTCTGCATAAACTGTCTGTAATCGTCCGGCAACGATCGATGCTATCAGTGCAACGATCGCTTCAATCTCTGAATCGCCTAGTGACGATCGATGCTAAGGGTGCAACGATCGACGCAGTGCGAAATCGGTACCTGCGACAGAGAGAAAAACAGACAAAATCAGCAACTAAAACAAAAACAAAAATAAAAACGAAAAGAAAACGAAAAATCCTAGTAAAACCCTAGGTTCTAAGCTATCGAAGACTCAAAGCGTCCCCGGCAACGACGCCAAAAACTTGATAGGTGTCAGGTTTTAATCATATATCTAACTGCAAGTGCACAGTTCAGTAGTTGTAGTATATAGGTATCGAATCCACAGGGACTCCGGTATTCAATAGCTCAAGAACATGAAATTAAACTAGGAAGAAAGCAATGTGATTGAATGAAAAGCAGTGCGAGAAAGTAAACAGAAAGCAGAGATTGTTGGTTGTGAAAACAAGTTATTAAGAGCGCTAAGTCTAGGGCGTTCTCAGGAAATCAGACAAGCAGACAGTTCATTCAGCAAGGATCTAATTAAGCACAGTTCTCGAACTCAAAACACAGATATAGAATTAACCAAATTCCTTTGCGATAATTCTCTAAGTCTAAGTGCAGCAAACCAAACTTTCGTTTGCGAGAACTAACAGATTAAACTAGCATTATGTTGGAATTATGTCCAGTAATCTCTGTAGTGTCTCTAGAAAGTAAGAGTATGTCAATGATCAGACATAAGTCATATAATACTGGGGGTCATGATGGCTTGCTAGAGTCCGCTCATGATCTGTAAGTCTTGGATTTATTACCTTTATTATATGATCCCATATGGGTCACACGCCTAAGCTAACAGGAAAACTATAAGGGAATGGTTCAGCAGAAGTACGGTAAAAGTGCCAGGCATTTACTGTACTTAGAGAGAATAAAGGGGCCTGATTAAATCTAAGGGATTTAATCAGACTGGGATTTGGGCCCAAAAGCCCAACAGAACTAGACAAGAGTTTTATAACTAAAACTAAACCTAGCTCTTTTTTTCTCACAACTCTCTCTGCGCCTCTCCTCTCTCTCTGCGCCTCCCTCTCTCTGGTCTAGTAGCCATTCTTCCTGTTAGTGTGCGTGTGTGAGCCTTTGGAGGAACAACCTCTTGGTGGTTCTGCTGATCTCTGACTCATACCTGATTCTTCCGCTGCATAACAAGGTATTTCGAGATCCCCTTATGATTCTGCAAGAGAACCTAGATCCTTAATGTTTAGTAGAGTTTAATCTGACAGAATTAAACCAGGACAAACACTAAACAATCCTTCACATTAATCCCAAGTTTGATATGTTCACAATTATCCTAAACCAAACTTTCGTTTGCGAGAAGTTTAATTGCTCAACCTAATTAGTTCAGATTCCTAAACCCCACTTCCGTGACGTATTTAGCAACCTAAGATCTAGATTCTAATTGATCAGGTTAGAACTAGCTTTAAGCACAATTAGATTGAAGAACAGATATAGTTATGAATCCTTAACTGAATTAAACAAGTCTAGCAAGTCATGAAATCCTATGTGAGAAAGCCCTAAACCTAACTAGGAATCTACTCAGACATAGATAATGAAAACATAATCATATGATGAATAAATTGCATAGAAGATAGAGAATAAAAGGGGTTCGAAATCTTCTCCAAATACAGATGAAGTAAAGGTTCAGATCAGCCCCAAAAGCTCTAAAAATCCTCTGCTCTTAATTATGAAAGCGTAAGTAAATAAAACACCAAAAACTTAATTATATAGGTCTAATCTCGGCCAGGGGCTTCTTTGTAAATATCAAGAACTTCTGGATTAGAGTGCAACATCTTGACTCTTCATAAACCGCCGAGTTTCGGCCCATCTCGCTGGTGCAACGATCGGTGCATGTGTGCAACGATCGACGCATTTCTCTGTTTCGGACAGTGAACTCTATCTCTCGGCCAAACACTCCAAAAATCCCCAAAAAGTGCCATAATCACCAAATATGCTCCAAACCTGATTATACCTGTAAAAGACTCTAAAAGAACACAAAAGACACTAAAACACACTTATATCATGGTCTAAAACTAGTAAAAACCATGATATATCATTAGGTGAAGAACTAGATAATGAATCCTAATCAATCAGTTACTCTAACATTCCTTCAAGTCCCTAACGAGAATTTCTAACCTAACAAGAGATCTACTCAGACATATCAAGCATCACAAAAGACATAATCAGAATAGAAATCATATATAAATCCAAAACAGGGGTTTGAAATCTCTTCTCTCTCGAGCAAAAGACCAGCCCCAAATCTCCTAATCTCTAATCAAGAAAAGCTTAGCCTAACAAGTGGCTGTAAAACCTAATTAATAGCTAAAACACGTTTTGGGCCTTCTTGTAAATATGGGAAACTTCTGGGTAAAACTTGCAAATCTTCAAAAGCTGTATTTTTGACGCGCGGGAATTTTGTCCTGTAGTGGTGTCGACCGACACCAAACTGGTGTCGACCGACACAGAGTGCAGATGCGCCCATTGAACTCTGTGAAATCCATGTATGCTGCAGAATCCCTCCAAAAGCTCCCAGAATCTCCAGATAAGCTCCAAACTTACCTAAACCTGCAAAGGACTCTAAAGACTCCAAATACAAGGTTAAAGACTCAATATATACACTTATATCATGGTTGAAAACCTGTAAAAACCATGATATATCATGCGTCAAGTCATCCTGTCGCGCTCTTATGTTCACGCCTTTTTTGATTTTGTGGAAGAAGCTCAAAGTTTAGTTTCTCCTCATAAATTTTTTAATTCTATTTGTTGTTGTCTGGCATGGTTATTGTTAGAGGTGGGTTTAGCATCTCTCTAAGGCCCGACCCAATAACGAAGTAGTTCAGAAGAGATCTGGTCCAGGAGACATAATAGAGACCCGGCAAGAGGTAGATCGGCAGCTCGGCAACGTGCTCGGCTGACCTGCACGACGAGAAAGACGAAAATGTTAATCAAAAGATACTAAAGAATCTTTTAAGTAAATAAAATCTAAGTGGTTCAGATTTTGTAAAGAATATTAGAGAAAATCTAGGGAAAAATCCTAGATCCTCTGATATAAATATAGTTCCCCTGCGCGAAAAAAGACTAAGTTCATTATTCATACTTTTGTACTCAAAAACCCTAAGAGCTAGCGATTCAATTGGATTTTGGCTCATATTCTTAATAAGACTAGATTTTCCGGTCTAAACCGTTCTTGCTTTTCAATTCTTATTTAATCTCATATCCAATTCCGTTATTTACTAATCGATTTACTAAATTGATTATTTTTTGATTTTCTGAATCAACAATTGGCGTCGTCTGTGGGGACTTTAGATATTTTGATTAACCAAGGAGAGATTAGCGATGACAGAATCACCGCTTCCATCGCAGGAGACAAGAGGAACCAGCGAAGCGAACAACATCACCGGCGTCGACACGACAATCGCTTGGGAAAAAGCGACCCCTCCGAAGGAGTTCAACCGGAATAACCCCCAGCAGGAGTTGATCGAGCACGTGAAGATCGGCGATCAAAACCTCGAACGGAACATAGGAATCGAAGCCGATCTTGATCACGACATCAGAGCCGAACTGATCGACTTCATCAAACAGAACGTGTCAACATTCGCGTGGTCAGTCAAGGACATGATATGAATCGACCCAAATATCGCATGCCATGAGCTCAACGTCGACAAAACGTTCATACCTATTAAATAGAAAAGAAGGAAGCTCGGGGGAGAAAGAGCGCAAGCAATAAACAACGAGGTAGATAAACTATTGGGGGCCGGATCTATCACGGAGGTACAGTACCCCGAGTGGCTCGCGAATCCGGTGGTAGTAAAGAAGAAGAACGACAAGTGGAGAGTATGCGTCAACTTCACCGACCTGACAAAAACCTGCCCGAAAGAATGTTTCCCGCTACCGCACATCGACCGATTAGTCGAAGAAACCACCGGCAACGAGCTCCTGTCGTTCATGGACGCTTTCTACGGATAGAATCAGATCCTCATGCACCCGGACGATAGAGAAAAAACCTCGTTCATTACAGATCGAGGAACTTTCTGCTATAATGTCATGCCGTTCGGTCTGAAAAAAGCAGGAGTGACATATCAACGCCTTGTCAACAAAATGTTCACAGAACAACTCGAACGAACCATGTAAGTCTACATCGACGACATGCTCGTAAAATCACTACTGGCGGCGGACCACGTCACCCACTTAAAAACATGTTTCGACATCTTGAATGACTACATAATGAAATTGAATCCAGCAAAATGCACCTTCGGCGATACCTCGGGTGAATTCTTAGGGTATATCGTGACGGAACGAAGGATCGAGGCAAACCCAAAACAAATAACGGCGATAATGAACCTACCGTCCCCGACCAAGACTGCGAGGTCCAGAGGCTGACCAGAAGAATCGCTGCACTCAACCTATTCATTTCCAGATCAACAGATAAATGTCTCCCCTTTTACCAACTCCTGAGGGGAACAAGAAATTCGAATGGGGCGAAAAGTGCGAGGAGGCCTTCCGACAGTTGAAAGAATACCTTACGACACCTCCGGTACTAGCTAAACCAGAAGAAGGAGAGACGCTTTATCTCTACATAGCAGTATCAAGTGCGGCCGTAAGCGGGGTGCTAGTAAAGCAAGATTGCGGCGATCAAAGGCCAATCTTTTACATCAACAAGACATTGGATGGGGCAGAGACCCGATACCCAACAATCGAAAAAATTGGCTCTAGCAGTCGTCATGTCGGCAAGAAAGATCAGACCCTACTTCCAGTCGCACCCGTTCGTCGTTCTAACCACTATGCCCCTGCGATCGATCTTACACAGCCCAACCCAATCCGGCATATTGGCCAAATGGGCTATCGAATTGAGCGAGAATGGCATCGAATTCAAATGAAGAATTGGCGTAAAATCCCAGGTCCTGACAGACTTCATTGTTGAACTCCCACCCGAGCTAACATAAGATGAACAATCGGAAGAAAGAAATTAGAGCCTACACGTAGACGGATCGCCATCGAAGGCCGGCTCAGGGATCGGAATCCGGCTCGAGTCGCCAACGTGAGAAGTGCTCGAGCAATCGTTGTGGCTAGGATTTCCAGCCTCTAATACGAAGCCGAGTACGAATCCCTGATCGCCGGATTACGATTAGCCAAAGCTATCGGCGCCAAACGCATCCAAGCCCAATGTGACTCGCAATTGGTCCTGAACCAATTCAACGGCGAATACGAAGCCAAAAACAAAAGAATGGATGCTTACCTCGTCATAACCAAACAGCTAACCGCCGACCTCGACTTCTTCAACTTAACAAGGATTCCGAGGAAGGAGAACGCGTCATCATATGCTCTCACAGCCTTAGCATCAAGCTCGGAGGAACACCTGAGACGAACAATCCCGGTGGAACTTATAGATAAGCCGAGTATAAGCCCTCCCGACATTTTAAACGTCATCGACAGAGAAATAAATGACGCAGATGTCGCGACAGATCAAGCGCACAACGACGCAAAGCAGAGAAACTATTGGAGTTCGGAGATAAAAGCCTACATATTAGATGGAGAATTACCTAAAGACAAATGGGAGGCCCGAAGAATCAGGGCAAAAGCAGCCCGATACGTTATGACGGAAGGAGACCTTTTTTGATACAACGCCACCGGAGCAGCACTACGATGCGTAGAAGGTAAGGAAATCGAAGAAGTAATCAGGAAAACCCTCGAAGGAGCAGGAGGAAACCACGCCAGCGGACGATCGGCAGCATTAAAAATCAGAAAGCTCGGCTTCTTTTGGCCATCGATGGAAAAGGACAGTGTAAGATATGCAGCGAGGTGCGAGCCATGCCAAAAACATGCCCCAGCGATACATGCGCCCACGGAGGAACTGCAGACCGCCATGCCTCCTTACCCATTCATGCGATGGGGGATGGACATAGTCGGACCAATGCACAAATCCAAGCAGAACGAACACATCCTAATCCTGACGGACTAATTCACCAAAACGGTGAAAGCTCGGGACGTCACCAGCTTCCTGTGGAAATACATCATCTGCAGACACGGAATCCCCTACGAAATCGTCACTGATAACAGAAAACAGTTTACATCTATCCTGCTTAGCCATTCTACAACAAGTGGAACATTAACTTAGTAAGTCGACGCCTTACTACCCACAAGGAAACGGCCAAGCAGGAGCCACAAACAAAACTATCATCGCTGGACTTAAAAAACGACTCGACGAGCGTAAAAGGGCTGACGAGTTAGACGGAGTTATGTGGTCTCATCAAACCACCCCGCGAAGACCATCTAATCAGTGTCTCCCTAGCTCACGGAGTAGAAGCTATGTCACCAGCCGAGATAAGTTTACCAACTATTCGGCGATCCATGCTTATCCGGAACCCAAAACTTAACGACGATCTGCTTCTCGATAATTTTGACTCACTTGAAGAGCAAAGAAATGAACCCCTCTTAAAAATTCAGAACTACCAGCACCTGCTCGGTATTATAACAAAAAGACTAAAGGGCGACACCTGAAAGAAGGAGACCTCGTCTTAAAAGAAGTCCAACAATGAACCAAAGAAAAGAATGCCGGTAAACTCGACATACACTGGGAAGGACCCTACCAAATATCGAAGGTCGTCAAGCCTAGGTCTACGAGCTCTTCGAAATAGATGGAAAACCCGTCGACTTCTCATGGAACTCAATGCACATTAAGCGTTTTGTGTACTAGATTTTCCGGTCACAAAAAAAACAGAGAAGCTCACTGAACTATGAATGGCTTGATCCCCTGTTAACGGTGTACGTAGGCAGTCCTTCTAGGATTCAGCTATACTTCTAATAAAACTACATCTTGCGAAAGATACGACCACGTCGATACCTCGGACAGATAAGCAGCTCAAACGCGCTCCGCGAGTGCCCTGGTTAAATAACCCACACCTTCCTCATACGTGCAAAAATCACGACTCAAAGTCGGAACTGATCAAAATGTAAGCCAGGATCCCCAGCTCGCCTAAGTTCGAGTCGCGACAAATAAGCCGACCCGACTCGCACAACCGACCTCGAACTAGGCGATATCCGCGATACGAAGTCGGCATTTATAACCACTCGTATCGCAAGAAAAGGATACCGAAGCATACTTCGGTGACCCCTTTCTTTCGTGACAAATCAGAACTAACTCCGAAGGCATTGTCCACAAGAAGGTTATAATTATGCCGAGGTACAGCCCGGCCAACGATATAAATCAAAGGAAATACTCGATTACATTAGCAAGACAGCATTACGTCACAAATGGATTCTACGAAACTCGACATGACCATTACGCCAAAGTACAACCAAATAAAATAAGAAAGTTTGAGCCGAAGTAAATTAGTATGGAACGGAGTAAATCAGAATGAAAAATTTCTTCGTTTTATTTATCCTCAAAAATATTATTACAACTCGAGCTACAAAAAAAAACTAAAAACTATTTTCTTGAAAGACGATTTCCGTCCTAGTTCGACTTCTCCCGCCAGAAACCGATTTGCTTTTAACTAAGGCGATTGCATCGTCTTCTCCAAGCAAGGTCGCCGATGAGAAAGAAACTGTTAAGGAAAAGCTACTGGCACCGACGTTCACCTGAAGATAAAAGAAGATCAAAGGAACCGTTTCCAAAAGCAGTCATCTCATCGCCGAGGACCTTTCTTGAAAGACGATTTCGTCGCCCGTTATTTATGAGGCTCGTCCTTGATAGTCAATTACACGAATAAGAGCAGGAGCTAGGTTGAAGCCGGATAGAGGATCTAGCTGGGGCAAGCAAAGATTCTGATATGCCGACCTAAACACTCCAAAAAAACTATCATCTTCTCACCAACCGATCTCGGCAAGACGGATTCCCGAATAAACAATCAGCCCGCATCTTTCGGGACAGGCCTGCTCCGATGTACCATCAGTTGCTCTGCAAAAAAAAGAGGGAATTAAAATGTCGAACTACAGACATCAGGCAAAAAAAATATATATATATATATATATATATATATATATATATATATATATCTTACGCGGAGGGAAACTGATCCTAGAAGGAGCAGACTAGAGCGCGTTCCTGAGATCAACGACGCATCAGATCGATCCAAACGAAGGATCTGAACGCCGCCCTTAAGTTTGGAAGGGCGATAAATGAAGGCAACCATCGGCATAAATCCAGATACCGAAGAGCTACCCTTAAGCAAAAAGAGCATAAGCTCATCGACGCTTTCAGCCATACGAAGCTCCGGATGGCGGCACAAAGTGGAACAGTGGAAGAACGAGAAACACAGTATCATCGCCAAGAAAAAAAAAAGAGAGAAAGCGAGAAAGAAGATAAACCAAAAAGATGTATAGGAGAAAAAGGGAAAGGAATGAAGATGGCGAAAGTGAAGAGGAGGAGAGTCATAATTATAGTGGAAAAAGCAGTGGTTACCAAAGCGACGCGACGGTTACCAACGCGGAATTAAGGCGACACGACATTCCCGACACGTGGAGGTCAGCCATTGGAGGAAGCCGAGGCACAATAAATGGTTCCGGGATACGAAGCGATTTCTCTCGGTCAAAGTAATTAATGAAGAAGCCGCCGGGGTAGTGACACGCCGATATAGTTATTGGGCTGGACCAAGAGAAGCAAATTCGCCGACCTACACGTCACTCAGTGCGACGACTGGGGGGGCTTACTGTTAGAGGTGGGTTTAGCACCCCTCTAAGGTCCGGCCCAATAACGAAGTTGTCCAGAAGAGATCCGGCCAAGGAGACATAATTCAGACCCGACAAGAGGTAGATCGGCAGCACTAAGGCAGCTCGGCAACGTGCTCGGCCGACCTGCTCGACGAGAAAGATGAAAATGTTAATCAAAAGATAATAAGGAATGTTTTAAGGAAATAAAATCTAAGCGGTTCAGATTTTGTAAAGAATATCAGAGAGAATCTAGGGAAAACCCCTATATCATCTGATATAAATATTTTTACCTGCGCGGGAAAAGACTTAGTTCATTATTCATAATTTTGTGCTCAAAAACCCTAAGATCCAGTGATTCAATTCGATTCTTGCTTTTCAATTCTTATTTAATCTTATATTCAAGTCCCTTATTTACTAATCGATTTACTAAATTGATTATTGTTTGATTTTCTGAATCAACAGTAACAGTTGTAACTTGTAATAAATCAATTTTATTTAAGGCAAGTAGATTAACTTGACCGTAGACGCCAAGCACTTTTTTGAGCCTAGGTATTATAGTGGCGAATAAGTGAGATGAGTGATGTATGTATGTTACTAAAACCCCGTTGTATATTATCATTAATAATTTAAAAAGAAAAGGTGGTTCACTTAATGGTCCACTATTACAAAAGAGTAAATATAAAGTTGCAAATATTATGAGAAAATATCTGATACTGGTGCTGTAAATGCATGGAAAAAGATCCGTCATGGGTGTTTTTAACCGGTAGCTTTTCATTCGTGGGCACGTTTGCGTTTGTTTCCGTCAACGGCATCGTTTGAGCGTGGTTGTTTCTCTTTGTTGTGCGAGGGGGTGATTGGAGGAGTCCCGGTTCGTTGGAAGCATGTGCAGATGCAGGTATTTCTGATTTTTTTCCGTGGGGTTTTTGATTCCTTGCAAAAGAGTGTGTATTTTTTATTTGGGGCAGCTGTAGTTAACTCGTTACAACATTTATGCAAAGTTTTTTAGAGAGAGATTAAACCTGTGGGACAACTGGTGGGGAGGATAACTCGGTCATCTTATTTACAGTGAATGTTCGATGACTTGGTGTGAAGTTGAATGGTATTACACGTAACTGGAAGTCGTAATGCTTGCCTGCCAAGTTTTTCAGACACTGTGGGAGCGCACCGTCAACATTGTCTGGTGCCTATGAGCCATTTGTTTAGGTTGTAAGCGGAAATTGTGGTGCAGCGCTGAAATGGGTGATAATATCAAGAAATATTACAGATTACCTTTTGTATGAGGCTGGAAGCTGTTTTGGTGGTTATCTTGGTCATTTCAGTGTCAAAGACCACAAATGTAGACGATGTATCTCCATCTGAGACATTGAGCTCCACTATGTACCCGTTCAACCATATTTTGTTAGATGTCACACGGGTTTGCCTTTAATGAATAGTATTTTTTTATAGCCAAATTGTACCTTGGTAAACGAGTGACGGCAGGGGATAAACATATGTTGCAGCGGAGTGAGCTGCCACATTTCTATAGCTTTCTGCTGCAGCTAGCGCATGATATATACAAACACCCTTTCCGGCTAAGCACAAAGGTAATCATTGCTTTCACAGTGAAGTCAGCCTGCTGTATATGTTCGTGTTATAATTGTTAGTTATTTAAATCTGGATTTTAGTGCGGCGTGAGAAATTGGTGAATTGATATATCATAGTTTTTATGGTTTTTGACAATGATATATGTCTTTGTTATTGAGTCTTTTATGTGTTTTTGGAGTCTTTTAGGTGGTTTACAGGTTTAGGTATGTTTAGAGGATATTTGGACAGTATGGCGCATTCTGGAGCATTTGGAGAGTTCATGCGAGAAAGTGATATGCTCAGAGTTTATTCCCTAGAGTTACACTGCAAGTGCACAGACTTGACTAGTAGTACATAGGGGTCGAATCCACATAGATTCAACAATCTTGTGATAGATTATAGAGGGTCGAATTAAGCTATCAGCAGTAGTAAGAAAGCAATAAACAATGCAGAAAGTAAAGCAAACAGTGTGTATCGATCAAGTGAAGCGTCAGGTCAAGGGAGTTCTCAGGAAATAAGGAACACAGGCTAATCAATCAATCGGGATCTAATTAAGAACTCCTCTAGAACTAGAATCACAAAAGTATAAGAAACCAACTTTCGTTGCGAGTATTATCCATGTCTAGCAACCTAGCAAACCAACTTTCTTTGCGAGTTCTAGAGATCCTAAAGATGAATTAACCTCAAGTTCTTTCATTCACAATTCCTCTAAGCCAAATTTCTTTGCGAATAGTTAAATTGCTCATCTAGGTTCTTTCTAGTTAATTAACCAACTGTCGTTGCGGAAATCAACCTAACATCAATAATCTAAGTAGCTAGTTCAAATTAAGCGTTAAGAACAACCTTAGATGAAGAACTAGAAAGTATGAATCCCTACAGATTGATTAACTTATAATTCCATGAAATCCCTTATCATGAGAATCCCTAAACCTAACAGGTAAACTACTCAGAAATGGCAGATGAAACAAAAGACATGATGAATAGAAAACCAAGTATCATAAAAGGAGTAAAGAAACAGGGGTTTGAAATCTCTTCTCTCCCAAGTTCAAGACCAGCCCCAAACTCTGTCAATCTCTGATAGAATAAAACTCTTTTAAACAATGGCTTAGAATAACCTAATATAATAGCTAAACACGTCTGGGGCTTCTTTGTAATTATGAGAAACTTCTGGGCTAGAGCTGCCAATATCCAAAGTCTTCATTAAATCGCCGAGAAGAGTTTGTCCACTATCTGTGTCGATCGGCGCCACAAGTGTGTCGATCGATGCTGAGGTCTGTTATCGCCACTGACTTCTTCTTCTCGCACAAATGCTCTAAATAGCTACAGAATGCGCCATAATGTCCAAATATCCTCCAAACGTACATAGACCTGTAAAACAAATTGAAGGACTCCAAAACACACTAAAAGACTCGATAACAAAGACATATATCATGGTCAAAAGCCCTAAAAACAATGGTCAAAAGCCATAAAAACCATGATATATCAACTCCCCCACACTTAGCCTTTGCTTGCCCTCAAGCAAATAGAAAACCAAGATCAGGAGAAGAAGTTTGAAAACTTTAGAAACTCGTTTCATCGTAGAAGAACCACACTCAGACTTTCCTTAGTAAGCCACGTGAAAAATGAACCTGTAGACATCAAGACCAACATATACTTCCTCCACACTTAGCAACTATCCTGAGTAAACTCCACAATTACATTCAGAGCATTCAAATTCACCATATTGACTTCTGTAATAAAATAAGTGCGGTCTCACCTAGGGAGTATCGATCAAAGAAAACATGGACTTTTACTAGTTAGCACCTAACCACCATACTATCATTTTCTGGTTCCTTTCTTCTCCTTTTCCTTCCTTAGCACTGATTTTTCCCACTGTGTATAATTTTATTTTTTTTCTATCAGTGCTCTTCCTGCATTGGGGTGTACTTTGGACATATTTCCATGGATGCACAGGAGGTAATAGGGGTCTGTACCACTCCCGTGACCACTTCGAAGCTACTAGCTTATCCGCAGTTTATCTCTTTTTTTTTTACTTTCAAGGAAGGGGAAAAGGGAACCATACTTAGACAGGTTTACAAGTTGTGTCAGAACTAACAGACGAATCCGACTCAAAGTATACCAAACCCGTAGGTGAGAAAAATTAAGTCAAGTTAAAGTGAAGTCAGTAATGGATTCTCTGAATACCTGAAGTGATATGGGGGTCCTCAGTAGGCTGGTCCGTGTTGGGTTTTCTAATAGTCATAGATCATCTGCAAACTCATCAAATGGTCACTTAAGTTCCTGCATGTGTGGTAATCTCCTCAAAAAGTCCTTGTTTCCTACTCAATTTTGACTCAATAAAACAACTGAACTGACTCTAAGAAAACAGAAAACGGTGCGTCAGTAGCTACCTCCCCCACACTTAAACAACACTGTACGCGGTGTTATTGAAGATTGGGCTCGGTGGGAACAAGAATCAGAATGAACAGATTCCGAAAAGGGTCAGAACAACTTACCTGTCGACGGCTTGTGTCGATCAATGCTTAGGACTGCATCGATCGATGCAAGGCGAATTTGCTCGCGGTTTTGGGAGAACCGCTGATTGAACCGCAATAGAACCGCTGAAGACCTCTGTGTCGATCGACACACATGACCGTGTCGATCGACGCAAGGCGAATATGACATGTTATAACGCCTTGAACAGACCAAAATAGGAAAAAAAATCAAAGTAACCAAAATCAAAACGAAAAATAAAGAAAGAAAAAACCTACTAGTGGGTTGCCTCCCACTCAGTACTTGTTTTAAGTCAATAACTTGACTGTGGAAAGGAGATCAGACTTATGGGGATTAAACAGAGACAATGAGTGTCTCTGTGAATGTCTCCTCATCCAAGGTGGTGTATAAGCCGTGGGATCATGAGACTGTCCAAGGAAAGAGTGACTAGAATCAGGGCGGGAGCGAAGCGTGGGTGGGATACTGCGTTTTCCTGCATTCACAGAAATGTGGTTAGGAGGTTTAAGTTTATAAGCATCATACCTTTGCTTTCGTGGAGGTGAGATGTCTGGAGCTTTCTGCTTATGAGCAGTTGCAGGCTCTGAAGATGTTAGAGCAAGTTCAGAATGAACCGCCATCTTCTTTTCTCCAATCTCTATCTCAGGCTCCACTTCAACACTGAAGCTCTGTCCATCAATGGTGGATCTCTGTAGCTTATCCATCTTGAACTGCAAAGGCTTGTCTCCCAGATGGAGATCAGTCAGACTGCGTCTCACATCAATCACTGCTCCAATTGTAGCTAAAAAGGATCTACCAAGCAGCAGAGGATCGTCCGGTTCAACTGCATACTTCAGAAATACAAAGTCTGTTGGAATCAAGTAGTCTCCAACTCTCATAGGAATGTCCTCAAGAACTCCTTCTGGAAACCTCTTTGATCGATCATCTAGGATAAGAGAGATCCTACTAGGCTGGAAATCCATCAGTCCCAATCTCACAACCACAGAGTATGGCATGAGATTCACACCAGATCCTAAATCACACAGAGAACGTTTGAAGCTGTCCTTAAAGATGGAACAGTCTAGCACAAAGACTCCAGGGTCCGGAAGCTTCCCTGGAATCTGGTTCATCAGCACTGAACTTACCTGCTTAGATAACACCAACACCTCTTCTCTCAATCTCTATCAGTATAGATCATCTTCTTCGCATATATCTCCAGAGAAGGGTGTTTCCTCAATGCATCAGCTAGTGAGATCTTAATCAGCTTCTTATACATCTCTTTCATGTGTTTAGCTTCATCTAGCTCCTGTTTGGGCGTCTTAGGAGCCTTAGGATAGGGCACAAGAGGCTTGTAGACTCGTTTAGGGACTGTTGCAGGTTTTTGGACTCGTCTGCATTCAGTGTCGATCGATGCATTAGGAATATCGATCGACACAAGGCGATTAAAAGCACTTTCATCATTTGTTTCGGGACTGCGTTGATCGAGAGCAAGGGTGTATCGATTGATGCTCGGTGCAGACAAAGATAATCCATCGAGAAAATAAGCAATAATGCTCTCTTCCTCATGTATCAGATCAACTTCATCTCCTACAATCACAGCATTGACGAATTGCTTCTGCTCAGTTCTCCCAGCTCCATTTTGCCTTTGTACTGTTCCAGTAGTCTGCTGAACCTGAACATCTAGCTTCTTCACATGAGTGCTCAGAGACTCAATCTTCCCATTCAAATCCAAGTACAAAGCATCTATCTTTCCATTGAAGTCCACTGTACTCTTATGATGTCCTTCCAAGAGCTGTTCCAACAGACCCATCATCTTATCAGACTGCTCATTTTGGGGAGGAGGAGTCGGATATGATGAAGAACCATAATCCGTGGAGAATGAGCTGTTCTGCTGAAAGGGTCTCTTAAATGTAGACTTTGGTGTGAAACCAGAAGTCTGTCCCTGCTGATTTCCATATCTCTATCCCTGATATCCAGCTCCAGCTATGTAATTGACATTCTCAATCTCATCAACCTGAACATCTAGCTTCTTCCCAAGTAGGATGCTATGAACATAATCAATCTTTTTTTCCTCTCAGCTATCTGCGAGTTATCAGCTTTTCCACCAGATTTATGCCTTTCTAAATCAGCGTTCTTAGTGCTATTACTAGACACTAAGTTCTCAATCAGCTCCTTAGGTTCCTATGGAGATTTAGTATTGAAATTATCACTGCTAGCAGCATCTAGAGCCATCTGATACCACAAATCAACTACTCTGAAGAAAATGCCCAGCAGCTGAACTTCAGAGAAACCATGGTGAGGGAAATCTCTCTGGTACATCTGAAATCTCACCCATGCGCCCTTAAGAGGCTCTGTAGGTCCCTGCTTGAACATCAGAAGATCCTGTCTAAGCTGATCAGATCTAGCATCATCATAAAAGTGCCTCAGAAACTTCTTCTTCACTGCATCCCAAGTAGTCAGAGTTCCAGGTGGAATTTGCTTCAGCCAATTTGCAGCTTCTCCTCCAAGAGAGTGAGGAAAAACCTTGCAGTGCAGGAAATCATAGCTCACTCCATTGTGCTTCATTCCAGTAACCAAATACTCAAACGTCTCTATGTGTTCCATAGGATGCTCATGTGGGATTCCATGAAAGAGGTGATTTCCCACAAGCATATAGTAAGAAGTCTTCAGCTCAAAGTCATTCTGTGCAAACGCAGGAGGTACAATCGCAGACCTATTAGCATAGAACTCATCAGGTTTGTTGAAATCAGCTAGAGTCCTCCTAGCAGAAGGCTCTGGTGCTCTAGGTGGCGCTTCTGGTTGTAGATTTCCTTGTCCACATGCTCCTTCACCTTGAGCTTCTTCATCAGGCTGAATAATATGCTGAACAATCACGTTCCGTTCAGCATCAAGTCTCAGGCCAAGCTCATTGCAGACATGATTCTCTCTATCCCTCAGAACACCATGCTCATCCCGAATCAGTATCACAACATTGGGATTCGCCATCTTAACTGGTTTCTGATCCTTCTTGTTCTCTCTCTCTAGCTTTGCAAGCTCCTCTAGTCCGAGATTCACGAACTTTTTGTCCGGATTACTCCGTAGTGTGCGGTCAGGCATAAAATGTCTCGTTCACGCAAGTGTGTCGATCGATGCAAGGAGAGTGTCGATCGATTCCGAGTTGGTGTAGATTGATGCAGTGTGATTCTACTCGTACCTGAAACGAAAAAAACAGAAAATAAAATTAGTAAAATAAAGAAAACGAAAAGCCTAGTCTAAATTCTAAACTCAAATCTATCGAAGACTCAAAAGAGTCCCTGGCAACGGCGCCAAAAACTTGATATGCTCAGAGTTTATTCCCTAGAGTTACACTGCAAATGCATAGACGTGACTAGTAGTATATAGGGGTCGAATACACAGAGACTCAAGAATCTTGCAATAGATTATAGAGGGTCGAATTAAGCTATCAGCAGTAGTAAGAAAGCAGTAAACAATTCAGAAAGTAAAGCAAACGGTGTGTATCAATCAAGCGAAGCATCATGTCAAGGGAGTTCTCGGGAAATCAGAAACACAATCAAATCAATCAACCGGGATCTAATTAAGAACTGTTTTGGAACTAGAATCACAAATGCATAAGAAACTAACTTTCGTTGCGAGTATTATCTATGTCTAGCAACCTAGCAAACCAACATTCATTGCGAGTTCTAGATGTCCTAAACATGCATTAATCTCAGGTTCTTTCGTTCACAATTCTCCTAAGCCAAATTTCTTTGCGAATAGTTAAATTGTTCATCTAGGTTCTTTCTAGTTAATTAACCAATTGTCGTTGCAGAAATCAACCTAACATCAGTAATCTAAGTAGCTAATTCAGATTAAGCGTTAAGAACAACCCTAAATGAAGAACTATAAAGTATGAATCCCTACAGATTGATTAACTTATAATTCCATGAAATCCCTTATGAGAATCCCTAAACCTAACAGGTAAACTACTCAGACATGGCAGATGAAACAAAAGACATTATGAATAGAAAACCAAATATCATAAAAGGAGTAATCTCTTCTCTCTCGAGTTCAAGACCAGCCCCAAACTCTCTCAATCTCTGATAAAATAAAACTCTTTTAAACAATGACTTAAAATAACCTAATATAATAGTTAAACACATCTGGGGCTTCTTTGTAATTATGAGAAACTTATGGGCGAAAGGTGCAAATATCCAAAGTATTCATTAAATCGCTGAGAAGAGTCTGTCCACGATCAGTGTCGATCGACGCCACAAGTGTGTCAATCGATGCTGAGGTCTGTTATCGCCAGTGACTTCTTCTTCTCGCACAAATGCTCCAAATAGCTCCAAAATGCGCCATAATGTCCAAATATGCTCTAAACGTACATAGACCTGTAAACACACATATAAGGACTCCAAACACACTAAAAGACTCGATAACAAAGACATATACCATGGTCAAAAGCCCTAAAAACCATGATATTTCAGAAAGAAGAAGTCAGAGATGATATTGAAGACTGGTGTCGATCGATGCTTATTTGGTGTCGATCGACACAGTTCGTGATCAGGCATATCTCGCCAATTTAGTGAAGACTTTGGATAATTGCAGTTTGACCCAGAAGTTTCTCATTATTACAAAGAAATTTTAAGTCATTGTTTAGGCTACGCTTTATTTTACATTGTTTAGCATGCGCTTTATTTTACATTGAGAGAGGTTGAGAGAGCTTTGAGGGGCTGATATGAGACTCGACAGAGAGAAGATTTCGAGCCTCTGTTTCTTATTCTCTTTTATGATATTCAGTATTCTATTCATTATGATTTATGTTTCATTGATCATATCTCATTAGGGATTTCATAGAATATTAGGTTAATTGATTAATTGGGATTCTTAACTTCTAGTTCTTCATATATGTTGATCTTAAAGCTTAATTTGAACAGGCCACTTAGATTATTGATGTTAGGTTGATTGGAGCAAAGAAATTTGATTAATCTGCTAGAAAGAACCTAGATGAGCGATTTGTCTCTTCGCAAAAAAAAAAACTGGCTTAGGGAAATTGTGAACGAAAGAACCTGAGATTAATGCATGTTTAGAACTCTAGAACTCGCAACGAATGTTGGTTTGCCAGGTTGCCTGACATAGTTAAGATTCGCAACGAAAGTTGGTCTATTACACTTCTATGATTCTAGTACTAGAATCGTTCTTAATTTGATCTCGATTGATTGATTTTCATGTATTCCTGATTTCCTGAGAACTCCCTTGACTTGCTTTGCCTTATTGATTTACAAACCGTCTGCTTTATCTTTCAACATTGTTTACTGCTTTATTACTGCTGTTGCTTAGCTTATTTCGACATTCTATAGTCTATCGTAAGATTCTTGAGTCTCTGTGGATTCGACCCCTATATACTACGATTGCATATTTGTGCACTTGCAGTGTAACTCTAGGGATTAAACTCTGAGCATATCATGAATTTTGTAGGCTTTGAGATGTAAGCGCAAAGGTCTCTGATTTGACTGCTTCCATCTTCGCTATGGACTCGCTGGTGTCAACAGGTGAGAAATGGATGGTTGGCTCAACACTCAAACTACATGGAAAACAAGATCAAGGTAGGTTATCTATGTTTTTTATTTTACAACTTCTAAAACACTGCAGTAGATTGTTACATGTCTAATGGAATACAAATACGGGAATTGTAGGATCCAATATACCTTCTCTTAAACTCTCTGATGGTGTTGATGTTGCTGCGAAGTAGAACCTTGTAGTTGGGGTTGAGTTGAGATAGAGATTTCCTGCGTTTTTGCATTTTTGAACATTGTTTTGGTTAGTTTCAGATTGAGATAGAGATTTCCTGCGTTTTTGCATTTTTGAACATTGTTTTGGTTAGTTTCAGTGGATTGAATATCCGGAAAAAGGAAAAGATAGGGGTGTGAAGCTTAATGGGAATATGTATCATTTAATACCTCCAAAGAGCTTGGGGTTGACCATGGTGACCACCATGACAGACCGTGTGCGTCTGAGGCGATGTAGGCCCGGAAGGTGGCTGCTGCATCGTCCCACAACGAAAGGTAAACGGTGACAGACCTATGTGTAAAGATTTTGTCAGAAAAATTGTTTAGAGTATTGTTAATGGTAAAGGATAGATAGATATAGATGTCATTAGTGGTTGAGAATCTTATGCAGTGATAAGGAATCTAACAACTATACGCTGAGTGGAGGTTGCATCGGCTAAGTTTGATCCTCGGACGAAACGTATTTAACCCACAACATCTGTGAAAGAGAAGACTTATATTTTTATTTGTTGAATAATCTTTTGATGTTGAAAAAAGGCACTACTATGTTGTGAGTTTACCTGGGAGATCCATGTTGGTGTTTGCCAGAGATTGAAGTTGGTCAAAGTTGGGGAGGAGGAATTTCTCCGGTGGAATCTGCGGTGGGTCTTGGTCAAGTTTGGTTATCGCCGTTGTTGGGAGGAACCGGAGAACGTATGGGTGTTCGGTGACTTTGTACGTCTTCGGGCACCGTGATACTTCGAAGCCACTAAGTCTGTAAATCAAACTGTCTTCCAATACATGGCGGAATTGCTCGGCCCTGGCGGAGGGGATAAACCCGTGGATGACGGAGTTCTGCAAAAAACATTGGTGGAACAAATTAGGGTGGTATTGTAGAAGACAGGCGATGGGATATAAGGTGTAAAACGAAGAGTGTTTCCGAAATACGTACCTAGATGGAAGAGGGTAACAATACCCATGAACTCCCTGTCATTTTTTTGAGATTCTTGGCATCCCAAAAGCATAACAGACGACCCACTGCCTGCTGTGAAGAACGACCAAGGTGTAGATCCTCAAAGCAGACGTAAGGCAACGAAGCAAGGGTAGCTACGAAATTCACATCAGCCATGTCGAAAATCCGGAAGAAGAAGGATGCGGTGATTTGGTAAGCTTTAGAATTCGAGAAGGTAGGGTAAGCGCGATAACTCGTGGGGTTGATTCGGCATTTATACCGACGTGAATGGGATAAACTGAAATTGATTGGAAGTGGAGAGGGCAGTAAATTGAATGAGGGTGAGAGAAGGGTTTAACTCAGGATGGGAGGCGAAGTGAGGAAACTGGGATTATTTGGCGATGGTTACATTTCTGGCAGGAACGACTGTCGTTAGGTTTTCGCTGTTTTAAGGTTACAGACGAAAAAAGGATTGGCTTAGGTTGGAGAAGCCCTTTCTAGGCTGGAAAATCATTGGCCTGTTAGATTTTATATATCGAAGGGCCCAATTTTTTTTAAATGAAGGGTGAGTGACTTAAGTAGGGAGAGAGAAACTGGCTCATTATATTATAGATTATATACTATATCCGTTGAATAATAAGTCTTTGTAGGATTTTTCTTTCCGTAAAATATGTCGTTGTCAATAGACTCAATATGATTTTAAAACAAAAATATTATTTTTGGTTTTGGTTTATCGTATGCTTAAAGAGTTTGTGTTTTAGTTTCCCATATGCATAAGAGTTTATGTTTTGGTTTCTCATCTGCATAAAGAGTTTTTACTCCCTTTTTTCAGCGGATTCTCAATTTCTCTCACACCAAAAAAATAATTAAATATATAAATGTATATTATATTTTCTGAAGTCTAAAGAGATGATTTAGTAGTAATTTTCAAAACAGTTTCTAAGCGTTTTTCTTTAGTTTTTTGTTTTCTTTTCTGTTCTTTGAATAAATTCAGGTTTTATGTACATGTTCCGACTTGGTAGTTCCGAGCTCTCTCAGACTTCATCCCGGCTTTGTCTGGATGCTTGCTTTTGCAAGCTTTCTTTGGTCTTCTCCGTATGTGCTTCATGTTGGGAATGTCCTGAAATCTACTGTACTATCTCTAGAAAGTATGATAAGTGTCGAGATCAGACATAAGTCATAAATACTGGGTGATCATGATGACTTGCTAGAGTCCGCTCTTGATCTATAAGTTTATGACTTATTACCAGTATTGTATGATCCCAAAGGGTCACACACCATAGCTAACGGGAAAGTTAAATGGAAATAATACGGTAAGATGCAAAGGCATTTACTGTATTTGTACAGAGAATTGGGCCAAGACAAAAACGGGCTTTTTGTCTGATTTGTGTTTTGGGCCCAAAAGCCTAATAGGCCATTAGTTAATAACTTGGGCCTATATAAGGCAAGAGGGAGGCGCCAGAAACCCTACCTCTTCTGCGAGTTTCTGAGCTGTGCCGTCCTCTCTCTCTCTGTGATTTTCCACCTCGGTCTAGCAGCCTGATCCGTAGCTTGTAAGCGTGTGGATACCTAGGAGGAGCCGGTTCTCATCAGCTCTAATCTGATCTTGTCATTACCACCAATCATTCCGCTGCAAAGGTAAAGATCAGGTTTGTTTTATGATTCGATTACAAGAACCTAGATCTGTTTAAGATTATGTGCTAGGTTGCAATTTGGGAATTGAACCATGGAAAAACACAATAATACAACAGTGGTATCAGAGCCAAGGTCGTTAGGTTTTTGCTTTTTGGATCATACTAGGTTGTTTATTAGTTTGATGAATCAATTTTAATGAGTAAAATTGATTGAAACTTGGAAAACCTAGAAATAAGAAATCGATGAGATTGCTTGATGATTAAAGTTGATTTTGTTTCAATTAATTAGCGATCGTTCATTGCTTTATAATCGTTATCATATGACTATCGCTTTTGATAATCGTTATTTCATGAACGTAAGAAGTTAATGATTGATTGAATTATGAGGTCAAATTTAGCAATCGCTTTTTGTCTTCTTGTGTTCGCTTGTTGCTGAAGAATCGATTATTAATGTTATCAAGTCAATTGAATCATTTGAATGAAAAGATTTGAAAAAGTCAAAATTATTTGTTTTAAGTGTATCACATGAATCGCTTTGCTGAATTAATAATGAATCATGATCGATGATGGAAAATTAATTATCTGGACATAGTTGAATCGATAACTTTGCTTTGTTGACTTTGTTTTTGATTTACTTAATGGCTTAAGTATCGTACGAACAAGAAAAGTCAAAATTGGTATCGTCATAGTGATTGACTAGTTGTAGTAATTAATTGGACAAAGTCAATCACTTATTGGATTTATTGAATCCGATCGTTATGTAGAACATGATCATTTTGTTAAATAAGAAATAAGCGATTGATTATGAATGATAATTGTGGTTTGTTTTTCCCAAACCCGCGACAATGAACCGATCAAACCGATTGTGGTTCATTGTCTACTTTAGCCAAAACCGCAAGTTAGGTCAAAATTGGCTAAAACACAAGGTGTTTCTTCTTGATTTTGGACTTAACCGAACCGATCCAATTTAATTGGTGGTTCAAGCGGTTAACCAAATCGCGGTTTGCTGGAAATTATTTAATACAATTGGTATTATTTAATTTCTGGTTAAACCGGATTGAAATTCAAAAATTGAATTTTAACCTAAACCGAAGGCTGGTCTAAGTTTGATTTGGTTGGACCAAATAATTTAGAGCTGGCCTGGTTTAGTAAATAACCGATGGTTTTGATAGTTAATTTGGTCTTGGACCAGAATTAATAAACCGACTCGGTTATGTCAAATTATTGGGCCAACTGGAATTCTATGGTCTTGGGCCAAGAATTGGGCCTATAATTTGTGACCCAACCCGAAAATATTTATAAAATATTAAATTAGAAATTTCTATTTTTAGGATGTTACTAAATTTAGAAAGTTTATAAAATAAGTAAGTTTCCCAAAATAGTAATCTTCTATTTTTGGAAATAAAACTGAAAATCCTCAAAAACAATATCAAGCTTGGATGTCTTTCCAATCTTGTCAGCTACTTAACGCTTATTTGATTACAGATATGGCTTACAGTGTGAGGTGTCTGTTTTCGCGTAAGTAAAGTAGTATATAGTCACTAATTTCATTGGGAGTCCCAGACTTTAGTGATTATTTGGCTGTAAGAGATTGGTTTCCTTGACTGGGCCATCGGGAGTCCCGGGCCTTGAGACATCTGGTGAATTGGGCCTTGGGCCTAATCCACAACCGAGAGTTATATGGAAATAACTAGCTGTGTGTATGCTTACCAAGTAAAGCTAATTCCGGGTGACGGTCAGTGGCCCACTTTGTATTTAGCTGAACATGGGTCTCAGAATCATTGCATTCTTATGAGGTTAAACAAAGAAATTTTGAATGCAATGCGAGTTTTCATATAAGTAATTAAGATTACTCTTTTATGAACTAAATAACTAAAACTCTATTTATCTCTAAATTTCAGTTATGACTAGCACAAACAATCAGAACACTTTCTCGATCCGGTCTGTCCTTGAGATGGACAAACTGAACGGATCAAATTTCTTGACTTGGTCGCGGAACCTGAGGCTAGTCCTCAGGCAGGAGAGAAAGGACTATGTCCTTGAGAAAGCTCTCCCCGTGAGGATCGGGTCCAATGCCTCTCATGCAGTATACGATGCTTGGAATAAGCATTATAATGATGCGGTAGATGTGCGTGGTCTGATATTGGCTACCATGGACTCAGATTTGCTGAAGCAATATGAGAACATGGAGTCGCCAATAGAGATGATCAGCAGCCTGAAATTGAAATTTCAGGAGCAGGTAAGAGTGGAGAGATACCAGTTGGTTAAATCTCTCACTAGCTGCAAGCTACCAAATGATCATCCAGTAAGTCCTCATGTCAGTAAAATGATGGGTTACATTGATAACCTGAGGAAACTGGATTATCCAGTGAGCCAAGAATTGGCAACTGAGATCATTCTGCAGTCACTGCCGTCAAGCTATGATAAGTTCAGAAGGAACTATATCAAGAAAGGCTTAACGAAGACGCTGACTGAACTGCATGATATGCTCAAGACAGTTGAGCCAAACGTGAAGAGTACCCTGTACAATCTCATGAAGGAGAAGGGTAGGTTTACTAAACCTAATGCTGACAAGGGTGAAGACAAAGTTGTCCAGATTTTGAATCATGGCAAACGTGTGTCTTCTGAGCCCGAGTCAGATACCTCTTACGTTGGTAAGTGCTGCTACTGTAAAGAGACTGGGCATTGGAAGAGAGATTGCATTAAATTCATGGAAGATTATGAGGAGTTGAAGTTGATGTATGAGACTACTTCCTCAGGTATTCATGTTATTACTTCAAGTTATACCTTATAGGTATTGGATACTAGTTGCGGCACTGATATTTGTTATAATATGCAGAGCCTGAGCAACAGTAGAACGTTGAAGGAAGGGCAAGTGGAACTGCGTGTCTGGAAGGAGCTTGGGATGCTGCCTCAGCCGTAGGGTTTTCACTTATAGATCCCTTTGAGGCTTGGTTTTGTATTAAGTAATTGCTACAATGTACCTGCTTTACGCAGAGTTGTCTTTCATTTTCTTGTAAAGAATTTGAATGTTTTTCATTTTGATAAAGACAAGTTTTGTTCTTTTGATCTTAATGAAATGTTAATTGTAGCACCCTATTCAAGGAATGGGTTTTATATCTTAAACCAAAGAGTGCCTAAATGTAACATAAATACCAAATTGGTTTAAATCTGATGAATTAAACCTGATTTTTCTTGGCATAAATGTTTTGGTCACATAGAGTAAGTCAGATTCAGAAACCCTATAGTTATGGACTTTTGGGCTCATTTGAATGGATATCTTATGAGACTTGAATTCTGCTTACTAGACCAAAAGACAAAGGGCCCATCTTAGCCGAGCTAGAGAAAGGCCCAAAGGCTTATTGGAGATTGAACATACTCATGTATGTGGTCCGATGAGCAGTAATGCCAGAGAAAATTTCCTGTACTTCATTGTCTCTACTGATTACTTCAGTGAGTAAGACTGTGTTCATTTGATGAGACACAAGTCGGAATTCTTTGACATGGTCGAAAGAGTTCCAGAATGAGGTATAGAATCTGAGTGACAGAAGTATTAAGACTCTGGATTAGATCACGAGTGAGAATACTTAAGTCATTGATTGTGTGATCATCTGAATGAGTGTGAAATCGTTTCACAGCTCATTTCTCCTGAAAACCTGGAGGTATTTCTGTGAGAAAGAATCAGATCTTATTAGAAATGATTAAAGATGAGTCACACGAATCTTCCATGATATTCTTTAAGAATAACGCTCTAGAAATATCAAAGTTTACGCTGAAATAGTTCCACCAATATCAGTTGAAAGACACCACGTAAATGTGGATTGGAATCGATCCAAATTCGTCTTTACTGAGTATTTGTAGTTGTGCTACTTCACTGGTTGTCCTAGGGAAACCAAGGCTTGTTACTTTTACGTCCATTCTGTTTTCTAAGAAGGGAAGTTACTTTCCAAGAAGAACAGTGGGAGTAAAAGTATAACTCGAAGAAATTCGAGAAATACAGGAGGCTGCTCAACCTGTTGAGGGAGAGCAACGGATGGATTTACAGATTTCTGTAGAATCTACACCTGTAGAGCCTGAAGTTCGCAGATATGAATGAATCTGTCACTAATCCGAGAGTGATTTCTCGTCATTAGTTGAACCTGATGATCATTGAAAGTTCGCATGATCTGATGATCATTGAAAGCGACGAATCTGCGAAATTCAAAGAAGCGAAAGTGAGCCCGGACTCCGAAAAATTACATTTTATGTAAGTTAGCTTCATCGATCCATTCATGGATGGAAGCAAACATATCGGAGTTGGAATCTTCGTTCTGTTGAAGTAGTCAAGGTTTTGACTTGAACAGGAACGAAGTGGAACTGTGCATTTACTAATAGATTAGTGGGAGCGATATTGCATTTCTCATAATGTATGTCGACGACATACTGATTCTCGGAAATAACGTCCCAATACTGCAGTCGGTAAAGGACTGACTTGGGAGTTGGTTTTATGATTGACATGGGTGAAGCCACTTAGTTCTTGGATTTTGGATCTAAAGATAGAGATCCAAAAGAGATGGTAGGACAAAGTCAGGATTCTTAAATTGACAAAGTCCTACACCTAATCAGCAATCCAAGAAGGGTTTTATGCCAATGTCACATGGCAATACGTTAAGCAAGAAGCAGTGTCCTACGATAACTGCTGAGCTTGAATGCATGGATAGGATTCCATATGCGTCGGCAATTGGATCTATCATGTATGCCATGACACGCACTTGTTTTGATGTTGCTTTAATGTTAAGCAAGACAAGTATAGACCAGTCAAATCCAGCAAAGAATCACTGGATTGCCGTAAAGAATATCCTAAAGTATTTGAGAAATACTAAGGATAAATTCTTGGTTTATGCAGAAAGTGAGGTGCTACAAGTCGATAGAGTCTGAAAGGCAATTTTCCAATAGACAAAGATAATTCCTGGTCACAGTCCGGCTATATCTTGTGTCTGTCTGGCGGTGCGAGGCACTGTTGCTGACTCCATGACTTAAGCTGAACGTTTCGCAGCTTGGAAAGCGGCGAAAGAGGTTGTTTGGAAAGAAGAGTTCATCACTGAACTTGATGTGATTCACAGCATAGATGAGACTAGCTGCACATCAGAGATCCAAACACCTTGAGGATAGGTATAACCTATTCCGTGAGATAAATGACAGAGATGTTAAGTAGATAAGCAAGTTTCATCGAATGAGAACGTTGCTAATCTATTAACGAAGCCACTCCTTAGGCCTAAGCACAAGTCGCGGACTGTAGCTGTAGGATGAGTGAAATTAAGATGTAGTCTTAATTTCAGTGGGAGTTTGTAAAGGGCTTTACTTAGTTGTTTTGAAAGGTTCATGTAAACATAATATTTTATGTTTATGAAATCTATGATTTCTGGATTATTTTAACTGTGATATAAATAATCGTTCCAAAATGATTCATGTCATTATATATGGGCCATCGAAGTACATGAGTAGACTTGATCCTGAAACCCCATATTTAATGAAATGACATAAATCATAGTGTCCATAGTCGAAGGTTGTTGAAATTGGAACACCAACAACCACTTGAGACTAGATTGTGTTGAGACTTATGACTAAGTTTCGAGGGGTCATAGATGCGCGGCATCAAAGTCGACACATAGGTATATGTAGGGGAGCATATGACCGGACATGGCCCGCTGATGAGAACTCTACAAGATATTAATATCTGTGTCATGAGAGGTTCTCATATACGACTATAGAGTATAGTCCTTAGACCTGAGTTCGCATGCATATGGCTGCACATGGAGTGATGCGCTTTGATCATTGTCTAACGCTGTTTCGTAACTGGGAGCTATAAGGACCTTGGTTGGGTGTATTATAAAGTGTGTAGTTCATAGTGATGGAACAAGATGGGATTTGTCCCTGCCGTTTAACGGAGGTAATATCTCTAGGCCAATCGGAGACTTGATAGCTGGTAAGAGAGTGGCCACTCCCAAACGGACTTGCCCAAGTCGTTTGCATTGTCAGTATCAAATCTGGTCCGATGAACATGGTCTGGCTATATAAGGATGACACGCATCTTGCCTTATGCCAGATCGAGATATTGAGACAAAAGGATTAGGGAATGTAGGATTCCAGTACAATCGGGAGATTGTTGGGAATGTCCTGTGTAGGATTCCAGTACAAGTGGGAGATTGTTGGGAATGTCCTGAAATCTACTGTACTATCTCTAGAAAGTATGATAAGTGTCGAGATCAGACATAAGTCATAAATACTGGGTGATCATGATGACTTGCTAGAGTCCGCTCTTGATCTATAAGTTTATGACTTATTACCAGTATTGTATGATCCCAAAGGGTCACACACCATAGCTAACGGGAAAGTTAAATGGAAATAATACGGTAAGATGCAAAGGCATTTACTGTATTTGTACAGAGAATTGGGCCAAGACAAAAATGGGCTTTTTGTCTGATTTGTGTTTTGGGCCCAAAAGCCTAATAGGCCATTAGTTAATAACTTGGGCCTATATAAGGCAAGAGGGAGGCGCCAGAAACCCTACCTCTTCTGCGAGTTTCTGAGCTGTGCCGTCCTCTCTCTCTCTGTGATTTTCCACCTCGGTCTAGCAGCCTGATCCGTAGCTTGTAAGCGTGTGGATACCTAGGAGGAGCCGGTTCTCATCAGCTCTAATCTGATCTTGTCATTACCACCAATCATTCCGCTGCAAAGGTAAAGATCAGGTTTGTTTTATGATTCGATTACAAGAACCTAGATCTGTTTAAGATTATGTGCTAGGTTGCAATTTGGGAATTGAACCATGGAAAAACACAATAATACAACACTTCATATCGTCAAAAAGGCCGAGATGAGCTTCGGGTTCTTGCTGTGGTGCTGCTTTTCAGGGAAGGGAGTAATATCTTCGCTTCTCCATCTCTTTGATGCTCGGTGGTTTAAAGTCGTAAACAAGCAAAACCAGTAGATTGGGTTTTTGCTAAAAGCGGAGTTTCCTTGGTGGTTTTTATCTTGGCGGAGCTTGGAAGTGTTTCTCTTTTCTTTGCAGTTCTCCTTCGGTAGTGATTTTACGTACTAAGATCGGTGGATGGTTCATTCGGAGAAACAAAGTTATGCGTTGTCGTCGGCGACTGTTTTTTGCACTGATCCATATATTGACATGTGGTTCCCTATCTTCGTAGTATCAAAGAGTCATCAGTCCACGCATTTCATTTATGTTTTTTCTTTTGTTTGGGCTTGAATCTGTTTTTCTAGTGTACTATTTGTTTTGGGTCCTTAGTGAGCTAATCAACGAATGAAACCTAACTGACAAAAAAGTAGTAATTTTTGAAAATAAAAATATTATACTGACTAATATCTTGCAAAATTCCTATATATACAGAAATCGGTTATAAAATAGAGCCAATCGGTTGGAAAATACAAACCGAGAGACAAATTAGCGGGATGAGAAATGGTTTTTCAAAACCAAAATGTAGACTGGAAAATGACACTAATAACCTTGACGCCGTTAACTTGGAGACGGCCATGCAAGTGGATGACATGACTCCTACGATAGACTAGCTCCTGCAAATAACTTGAAGGCGATTTCTACAGTATGTGAACGCTCGGACATGGCGAAATTCCAGCCACATTTCACTTTCCCTCCAACGAACATTAAATGTGTGATATCTTGAAGATTTGCAAAGAAATATTTACGAAGAAAATGTATATATCGGCGTGTGCCTTTGCTGTAAAATGGCTATAAAAGAAGGGTACTACGTTGCAGAGAAAACAACATTTATACCTAGAAAAGAATTACAGTAACGAGTACGCTTTTAGTGTGAGAAAGAGAATAAAATAGCAGGTGTTTGAAGCGCCATTTTAGGTAATTTCCGAAAACCATATTTTATCCGTTGATTCATTCACATAAATTGTTCCCTTATGTTTGTTTTGACCATTAACTTCATTGTGCATGTAAAGACAAGTTTGGCTTTCATAAATGCACTCGACATCTTTAAGAACATTAATTTCGTTCCCGCTTGGGAGACACATATCACTATCGGCTATATTATCTCTTAAACTGCAAGCAGCCAAGCAAATATCATATGTTTGGTTAAAACATTTACACTTATCTAAATAGATTTAGATCCCTGAAAGATATTCTTCTTGTTGGTTGTGATATACTATTGCTAAACTTTAAGCCCAGATGCTTATGCCGAAGGATTCTTTTGTTTGTAGGTGGTGTAAAGCTTAAACAATGATGGGACGTTTGGTTAGGCGGGTAAGAGATGAATGGGACAGATCCATGGCTGGAGAGTGGGATTTCAAAGTAGATGGGGGTGAAAACAGCTACGGTATAATGGTACAAGAAAACGAGAAATATATGACTCTTTTGCAAATGGTGGAGGCTAGATACCAAATACAGGACGTGGTGCTGCTGTCTTACCAATTTCCGATGGTAATGCTTGAACCTGAAGGTAAGCGTACACTTCCACTTGACATAACTCCACCTGAATGTGTTCTACCCGAACCACCATGAACAGCTCCACGTCTCCAGCGATAGAAAGGCATCGCTTCTATCGACGTTCGGCATTTGATATGAGTGGGTTGCCACATGTTTTTGGAGATACAACCTTGTACTTAGGGATCCAACAACCTAGTTACCTGAAAACTCCCATGAAGATGAGACGCCGCAGAGGTGATGGAGCAGATGCGGAGAGTTACTGGAATGCATTGCTTGCCACAGGGACAGTACCATTTTCAATGTCATGTCTCGATAATATTATGACCAACGTGGATACACTGCGAAAGTGCAACCTTAACCAAAAAACAAATGGTCGTGAAGATGACAAATCTTCAACAAGATCTTCAGACGGTCCATCTGGGGGATCTCCTACCACACCTGAAGGGTCTTGCTCTACGATTCAGAAATGGATTTCTGAGGATGCTACACTGGGGACAACAATAGAAAACCTAAGCCTGCGAACCGAAGTAGAAGGTAAAAACCATATCATATAAGACAACACAGAATTTTATAGTAAATATTTAAATAGTCATGCTAACGATTAGATTAACAGGGCTGGTTGGTGGCGGTCCTAGGACTAACAAGGGAAAGGGCATCTTAACATCTAACCGCCGAGTTGGAGAATCCTCTGCACATCTAATACTTGGGCGAGGTGTAAACAAGGAAAAGGGAGATGGTTTGGACTATGAGCTATTGGAAATGCTAAGCAAAGGAGATTATATAGAGGTAAGCTAATGGATTTAATCAAAATTTCAGGCATGATATATAACAAGTAATGAACAATGTAATGAGGCATCTATTTTTACAGGAGCTCAAAACTCAGGGTTCATCCCAGCTAGTGTGAGCGTGTTGGAGGAGATATTTACACCTAATGAGATAGTTATGGTGAAGGAGGCGAGTTTAAATATGCTGAAGGGGATTATACCAACTGATAAAGGTGCTGGCCTTGACTCGACTGTGAACCTAGGATATAATGGGATCTCGAGACCAATTAATGGGATCGTCCGCCTGGGAGATAAGACTGACAAGGATAAAATGGAAACAGAGGGAAATACAGAAAAGGTTGCCAAAGGCAGTGTAGAAGGTATAGTTTTTGTTTGTTTGTTAACATCTTCAAAATGTTTATTATCCGTGTAGATATTATTAACAATAACAATATATGTACTAGAAGTGCTAAATCAAAACTTAGGCGGCCATATAGCTAGAGATGACAACCCACTTGACATGGACCAACCTTTTTACACTCTGGCAGAATATTATGACCCACGTGGTAAGGTTTTTATTAGTTTGCTAATGAGATTATGACCAAGTAATGGCCATTCAATACTGATTGAATGGAACTGATTTGCAGATTTACGTAAGTACGGCTTGATTACTGGAAGCCTTAGAGTCTTCGAAGAACTTTTCTCAGAAGAGCAGCTCAATGTTTAAAAGAAAAGTGCAGTAGACGCTCAAAAAGTTCTTGAAGCAAATAATGTACCAGAACTAGGACAACAACTAAACGTTGGAATAGTGGGTGGGGAGTTGGCAGAGCCAATTATCCGAGACATGGAGATTGGAGAACCACGTAACCCAAATGCTGATGACATAATAGAGAGTGAAGGTATAATTTCAAACCTTTGTGGGCAAGATAGATATATATGTGAAAGTGTTTGACAAATTTTGAAATGGTTTACAGGATTAACTGAGATACAAGCAATGAGTTCGCCAATGTGTGAATCTGATTTTCATATTCAAAACAAGGCTACAAATGTGTTTTGTTTCATATGTTACCTTATTAATTGGTGTTGCAGCTCTTGGACCCTGGATCCTTTGACAACGAAGCAAGAAAGGCCAAGAGTGAAACTGAAGATGGATATTCTGGAGGAACATGGAATGGAAACGGATGATTCAGATGACGACGATAGGATATATGACGGTGCGGGAAGGAAATAAAAATATAATATAGACTAATGCTATAGCTAGCAATGACGTTTTTTTGTTAACTACTACTCAGAGTCATTGCAGTATTAATGCTTTTTGGTATGGAGGTTTTGTTAAAAACAATCCAGCAGAGCTGAACGTTGGAATGATGTTCAAAAATAGTGCTGAGTTTAAAAAACACATGGCCCTTCATGTTCTGGAATATAAATTTTGCTTTCACAATAAAAAAATCCAACCCGAGCATGATGATTCTCGAAAGTGTGGGGAAGTGCTGTCTGTGGCGTGTTTATGCGGTTAAAATGAGTGATTCTGACTACTACCAAATCAGGTGTGTACGGCCAAATCATATGTGTATGGTGGATGAAAGGGTCCAATTTGAGAGGCATCCTAGAACGGATGTTATCGGAGACATGATGAGAGCTAAATTTACCGGTCGTTCAGCTGGCCCCCCGTCCCGGAATGGTTCAAGAGATAATGGGAGATGGTTATGATACACAAATATCATATTGGAAGGCATGTAAGGCTCGAGAGCTAGCCTTGGATTCGGCAAAGGGAACAACAGGGGAATCATATAAGTTATTGCCAAAGTACTTGCATATGCTGGTCATCGCCAATCCGGGATCCCTCGTGTTCCTTGAAACATAGTTTGTGGAGGGGGCTGGGGAGAGGTTCAAGTACATGTTCTTCGCACTTGGTGCGTCTATTGTCTGCTTTTCTTTCATGCGGAAGGTAATTGTTGTTGACGGAACGTTCCTGAAAAGTAAGTATGCAGGGTGTTTGTTGACGGCAAGTATCCAAGATGGGAACTACCAAGTTTATCCGCTTGCATTTGCAGTTGTTGATGGATAGAATGAAAAGGCCTACATGTGGTTCTTCCAAAATTTACAAGAAGTGGTGGCCGACAGTGAGGACTTGGTCTTCATCTCGGATAGGCACAACTCTATTATAACAACTTTGAGGAAGGTACAAACTAGACTAATGATCTGATACACTATAATATTACGGTTAATCATATTATTAACGATGCTACAATATGTCTTTAGTTTTTAACATTAAATGTTAAGGCACATAACACTTATGTATTAGCAGCTAGGTTTTTAACTACTAATATGATATACATCAGTGTTGTTCACGCCAAATTCTATTGTTTAGTTATTGCAGGTGTATCCAAAATCAAATCATTGTGCATGCATAGTACACCTACAGCATAATATTCAATCCATCATCAAAAAGCGACACCTCTCTTACCTGGTGTCTAGGGCGGGATGGGCTTCGTGTGCATGACTTTGCTGATCAATTTACTGAGATTGCTAATATTGATAGTGAATGTGCAGAGTACCTAGTTAGAATGGGACTACAGACGTGGACACGGTCTCATTCAACTTGTAAGAGATACAATCTCATGACAAGCAATATTGCAGAGTCCTTAAATGCAGCAATATCAGAAGCATGGGATTATCCTATAATTCCGCTAGTAGAGTTCATAAGAGCAACATTGATGGGATTATTTCATGTGGGGAGGGAAATCTCGTAGAAGTTGGCCACAGCTTTGACACCAAGAGTTCAGAAGATTGTCTCAGCGAAATTCGAGTCATGCACTGGGTTTGAGGTTAAAAGCATCAATAACGTTGAATTTGAGGTCAAAACCAAGCAAGGGGTATCATACCACATTGAATAGCAGACGTAGACTTGTAGCTGTTATGAGTTCCAAATGTTAGCAATCCTATGTACACATGCAGTGGCAGCAACAATGAGTGCAGGAGTTGAAATCGAATCGCTGGTGGCTCAAGAATTTTGCACTGATTTTTGGAGAAACGGATATGTAGTAAGTATTTACCCGGTGCCACCTAACAGTGACAACAATATGGCTGGTGATGAAGATGAATACGTGGAGTTACTCCCACCTCTGACAAGGAGACCTCCAGGAAGGCCACGTAAGAGGAGATTTCTATCCTGTGGCGAGATTAAGGTATTTTTAAATAACTATGTTTTATTTGTCCTTAGATGGAAAATATAAAATTAGGAATGCAATATAATTTGTTTGCTTGAAATGCAGGGACGAGGAGAACGAAAGATGAAGGTGTGTAGCCGTTGCAGGGGTGTTAGTCATAACCGAGCAACATGCAAAATGCCAATATGAATGAAGGATCAGGATCGGTGAAGGGGCAGTCATTTGATGGTGTTTTTTGGCTATAGGTCGGAGTTGGGTCGACCAATTTTTACTTTATGTGATATATTATGGCAGATAAAACCCCCAACTGCTTATGTTGTATTTTGAATACCATTGTATGGCATGGGTTCAATAATTCTGCCCCTTTGATGTGAAATAAAAAAACTATATGGTTTGTGTAATCCATGTGTTAACTAACTCGATTGCAATACATTATAATCAAATCAATCGAAGACTTAAAAGGTGAAGAAAGATAGGTTAAGCAAATTTTAAAATCATATATGAAAATAAGTGTTAACAAATAATTAAGCAGTTAACATGAAACCAGTTACTAGAACGAGAGAAACCGTTATGTAATAGTGACTACTCAGGAATGAGTGGCAACATTCCTTTATAAGGATTAACCAGAAAACAGAATCATTAGCGACCAACGAGACCATTGTTTGTCTATCAGAAACATGATTAACCTACCCAATGAGGTCTTACAAGAAATTCTTGAGAATGCTCTACGATGTGGATATGGGGAATTCATACGAGCTAAAGAAACTTGCAAGACATTGAGGGATGTGTCAGAAAGCCCTGAGTTTTACAGAAATATTGATTTCTACTACCATTATATCAATTTATTTCCAAGAGAGGCTTCAAATGTGTTATAGGAAAATTGCATAACGCACGGTAATCCAACAGCACTTTTATTAAAAGAGTTATCTGGTTACATATACAATGATATGATAGCAGCAGGAGAATCAATGTTAAAGCGTTCTTCAGAGGGAGGTTGGGAGACAGGGCAATATGTTTATTCAATGGTTGTTCGTGAGTTCAATGGAGCAGATGAAGTGGAGAAACGGGGACTTATGCTATCACGAGAGATGGCGAGAAATGTGCGACTGAAAAAAAAAAGAGGTGTACATCCATGGCGAGAAGTTTCGTGTAAAATGTTGTTGGATAAGGAAGAAGACTTGGATCTAATGCAAGTCATCACATGCAAATGTGCGGCAATCAATGAATGGCCTTACTACTATGATGATGGGTAGAAGCAACAAAAGATCTGTAATCAGTACTTCTAGACTATATAAAGCCTTATCTTTTGCAGAATTCTTAAGGACAATTTTGCAACATGCCAAGAAACTAATGACAAATCTTCCAAGTTAACCATAAATTTAGATTGCTAATAACTAATATTTCACAGTAATATTATTAATTCTATGTGTTTTTCTTATACATGTCTATCTTTTGTTTTTTTTGGGCAGGCTAGCTCGGACCAAAATTGGAATGTGGCAACATTTATTTTAAAATTGTTGGTTTGGTTAGTTTTGCTAAGACTATGAATAAAGGATATTCTTATGTATTACACTCTATATATGTTAACGTTTTGAAAGTTTAATACAATGTTCAATCTGTTACATTGTTTTGAATAGTAATAACAACACCAACAAGTTGATAGCATGAACATTATGTTTTAGAAATTAAATCCGTTTGTATTAAATATATGATTAACCTTATCGGAAATAATAAAACAGTTAACTGTTAAAGAACCAGTTATCAAATTCTATTTATTTATGATCCCAATGAATGTGGAAAAATTAGTATAGTGGTGATATTAAAGAGCCCAAATTATTGTTAGTAACGAGTTAACCGTTATTCGTAGAGTCATTGAAGACATGAATTAACTGTATATTTACTAAATTATATGTAGTATAGTTAGACTAAAAAAATGATTAAAGATATGTTAATAGTTATTTTAGCAAACAACTACAAATGTTAACCGAAATAGGAAAACTTTCCCAATAAACGAGATAGATGCAGAATGTTTATAAAAAAAAAAGTTTAGTCACTGAAACAGAAAAACTACAACATAAGAAAGGAAACGTACAACAGAATGGTAGAAAACATGATTGGAAAGAGTTTAACAGAAAGACAGACAAGTCTGGTAAAAGAGGGAGGGGCTGGATAACGATGTTCAAACAGTGCCACCGAATTTCTGGTAAAAAACCACTGCTAGCCTCTTTGCCTCCAATGGAAGTACCTCAGGTGTGATGCATTTGCAACCGTAAAAGCCAACCAGCGAATGAGAACCAATAAGCAGCATTGTGGTTACCGCTGCGTCTGCTGGAATGGGATTCTGAGGAACACCTCAAGCACGATCAAGGGAGAAGGAACCTTGAACAGAGAAGTTGGAGTCCATGGTAACAAATTTTGTCAGATAAGGAATCATCACAGTAACTCCATTTAGGTCCTTCTTCGTTAAACTATCGCTGCGAAGGGGAGTGTTGCAATCTAGAACTTGAATAGACCTGGCATGGATATCAATACAAACACCTACCCAATAGGTCTTTTCAACAAAGAAAGGGAAGTAGAACCTCTCAGGCGAAGGATAAGCAGCAAAGAAGGGTCTAGCGATATCCAAAACTGAATCCTGAAAGACAAATCTAGCCTTGTCTTTGACCGCAATTTTTGAGAACTTGGGGTAATGCTTCATAAAGCCAGTAACGAATTTGGTATCAAAGAAGCTTATCTTGAATGATTGTTGACCTGGAACAGCTCTCATGAAAATAATCTTGGAGAAATGCACAAGAGCATCCACAACCTAAATGCATAAAAGGAGAGTTAGAATAAGGAGCTTATGGTTGGCAATAGTAGAAGTGCTAAAGATAGAATGACTTACCTTCGGTGTCATAACCTTATTCCTTTCTGTGATATCCAATACATCTTTGCTGTTAACTTGGGTGCCATTGCTAACATTGATTAGCCTGCAAAGCATAGAAAATATAGCAAACTCAAACAAAATAAATATGAATATAACATCAGCCGAGGCTGCAAACTAACAACTTAGAAAACTATCCTACGAACGGAACTATTTAATTTAAGATTTTTCACATGCTTTGAAAACTTAAGGTCATAGTCTTCAGCAGGAAATATCCCTTGCACCACAGGTTGGGCATCCGTATGCGAGTTAACAGGCTTGTTGCATTGAAAGCCTTGCAACGCGGATGATTGTGTACGGAAGCGCTTACTTTTGCGTAACTGGCCATTACAATCATCTCCACCATGGCTCACATCAGGCCTCTTCAACTGATTGTCACCAACAGTGACATTCTCCTACACATCAAAAGATATGACATTAACAAATCCTATAAGTTTGTTATAGCTATAAGAGATATGAAATGTACAACAACTAATTGAATAAATAATGTTTAAGCTAACCTAATCTGTTAGATCATTCACAACCTAATGGCCATATCCAAATTGTCTCCAATTTCAGACTGAACAACAGGAATAGTACATGTTAACATCCTACATTTAAAAGTTAAAAGTATGAGATCATGCTAACCAGGAAAATATCAATGATATTCAAATGGACTATACGTTAACAAACTAAGTAACAGAAAGTGAAAACTTACATCCTGTTCAGATCTTTGGATTTCTTGTACAACTGAATTAACAATATTATCCGGAGACGCATTTGACAACAACCCATTGGCTTGATTACTCCTTAAACCCACACCAATTTGATTTCTGCATGGTTCACTACCAGCTTGATTGCTCCCCTGCACTTCACCAACATGATTACTCGTTCCCACAGTAATGTAGCGGATATAACAAAAGCAGAGAGATATCAATGGATTCTCACAACTCATGTTGCTTAGAACTTACGTAACCGGCGATAAGCTAGGTAAGAGAGGTTCGAAGACTTTAAGAGAGATAACGATCTCGTTTTTATTAATCAAAACCAGCTGAATAATAACTCGGTCGACTCTCCCTTATAAAGCATTAGGAGATAACATCGAACCCTAACAAACCCTAGTAAAGATAAACACCAATCTTAACAGAATTATTCTAAAAGCGAAAGTACTTAAAACACCAATAAGGAAATAAACACCAAATAAGGAAGTAGGCTACATCAGGTCCCCCGAGGTGAAGAAAAATTCGTCCCCGAATTTTCAGTATCCTCCGATTCCACAAAAGGTGCGAGATGCTTAACATTGAAGACATCAGACGTGTTCATCGTATCCGGCAGACGAAGACGATAAGCATTACTGTTAATCTTCTCGAGTACCTCTAAAGGACCACCACGGCGAGGTTTCAACTTATTATATGTGTTGGGTGGAAATCTGTCCTTTGTTAGGACAGCCCAAACCTTGTCACCGACCTCGAAATGAACTTCACGGCGATGGGAGTCAGCATCCGAGCTTTCTCCAAGTTAGCATGAACCTGTGAATGGAGCTTAAGAAACTCCTCTATAAAATCGCAAGCACGACCATGAGCCCGAGTACGATCAGGAGCAATGCTCAAGTCGAGCGGACTGCGAGGCATCGTACCGTAAACCACCATAAAAGGACTATATCCAGTGCTGCGATTCCGAGCATGATTGTGAGCGAATTCAGCTTGACATAACACTGATTCCCATCCTTTTATATTATCACCAACCAGACAACGCAATAGATTGCCTAAAGACCTATTGGTGACCTCCGTTTGGCCATCCGTCTGGGGATGATATGCCGAGCTCATGTCCAACTTAGTGCGTAATATACGCCATAAGGAATGCCAAAAATGGCTGAGAAAGCGAGAATCGCGGTCTGATACGATAGAAAGAGGTAGCCCATGAAGTCTGTATACGTCGCGAAAGAACAGAGATGCGACTTGGGAGGCATCCGTAGTCTTACGACATGGTATGAAATGCCCCATTTTGAGAATCTATCAACAACGACGAATATAGATTCAAACCCACGATGTTTTCTTGTTGGGAATGTCCTGAAATCACACTTGTAATCACTCTAGAGATAGTTGTGTTTTCGAGATTAGACATTCGTATGATACTGGGTATTCATAACGCTTTGCTAGAAGCCACTTATGATCTATGAGTTTGGAACTCATTGCTAGTATTATATGATCCTACAGGGTCACACACCTAAGTAAACTGGATATTTAATATGAGGTTGATCATTAGTGTAATGATCTGGTGAATGTATATTTGATATACATTCAATAACGATTCTCTAAGGTTGTGTCGATCGACACAGAAGGTGCATCGATCGACACAGGTCGCGAACCAAAATAGAGATTTTGGTTTATGACTTAATTAACTACGGTTTGATCCTCGGTTAATTAGGTCATGGTAAAAGTCTATATATATATATATGATATATGGTCGACTTTTATAAATACGGCACTCAATTTACAGCCACCTCGGTGAAACAAAGAAACCTCTTAGAGATCTGATATCTACGGCACTAGCATCCCGGTCCGTTCCAGTTTGTGTGCGTGTGGATACCAGTAGAGGCGCAGCACTTGAGGCGCTAATCAATCTCGAATACCTAATCATCTTCCGCTGCATAACTTCCAGGTATCTTCGAGATCTGATGTAGATTCAATGATATATACATGAACCCTAGATCCTAGGCTATGGAATTCAGACTTAGGGTTGCCTAATTGGATTAGGAACTGCTAGAAATTCCTTCAGTGGTATTAGAGCCTTAGGGTTCCATTGAATCTGTAGCATGTTGATTAGATTGGTTGAATCTGGATCGTTGTATATTGGATATATGCATGCTAAATTGAATTTTGATCAAAGTAATCTAGTTTAGGTTTTTTGTTCAAAATCGCAAACGTTGCTGGGATTTTTCGCATGGTGTCGATCGATTCCAATCCGGCGTCGATCGACACAAGGAGAAAACCCGAACATAATTTCGTCCTGTGATGATCGACACAAAAGTTGTGTCGGTCGACATAGACCTTGCGGTTTGGTTTAATCGGTTCAATTGGATTGGACCGGTTATCGCAATTGGTTTAAACCGGTTTGACGGGTTAATTGTAGTTTGATTGAATCGGGTTGATGTCGATCGACACAAGTGTTGTGTCGATCGACACTAACCGGTTATCGAACCGGTTCAATTTGATAGATCGGTTATCGCAAATTGGTTTCGGTAAAATTGCGTCGATCGACACTAAAGTAGTATCGGTCGACACACCACTCAGGATTTGGGTTATTGAACCAGAAATCGCAAAACCGAACCAAAGACTTAACCCATTTCTTAATTAAAACTCAGTAAAATTAGTTGTTTTATTAAATTATAATCCTTCTAAGATACATATATGATGTGTATATTAGATTAACAGTTTCGTTCCTCAAACTAAATATCAAGTAATCCTTGATGTCTTCCCGATCTTGTCAACTGTCAAGACTCGTTTCATTGTGCGATAGATTTGCAGTGCAAGGTGTCTACAATTACATGAGTAAGGCAAGTGGTAATCTTGTTGATAGGCTTGCAGTGCAAGGTATCAACAATTACATGACTTAAGAGATTGGTTTACTTGACTGGGCCATCAAAATCATTTTGGGCTGAGAGACATCAGGTGGATTGGACATGAGATGTCAATCCACAACCAAGAGTTATATTGGATATAACTAGCAAAGTTGTTGCTTACCTAGATAGCTAAAATTTGGGTGATAGCCAGTGGATCACTCAAGTTTAGTGAAGTATGGGTCTTGGATCATTATATTCATTTGAGGAAACATTGTTTGAATATAATGCGATTTTTTTTAATAGTTAAGATTTCTCATTTCTTGAACATCATAACTAAACCTCCCTTGTTTTCAGCTATGTCTAGCGCAAACCATCATAACAATTTCTCCCTGCGATCCGTCCTTGAGAAGGACAAGTTAAATAGATCCAACTTTCTTGAATGGTATCGGAACTTGAGAATTGTTCTCAAACAGGAGAAAAGGGACTATGTCCTTGAGAAAGTTATCCCTAAGAAGTACCGAGTCAATGCCTGGCAGTCAGAAAAGGATGCTTGGGATAAGCATTCCAAAGATGTGGTCGATGTGTGTTGTCTCATGTTGGCTACCATGAACTCGGATTTGCAAAAGCAATTCGAGAACGTGGAGTCGCCAATAGAGATGATCTCTAACCTGAAAAGTATGTTTCAGGAGCAGGTACGAACTCAGAGATACCAGACGGTTAAGTCTCTAATTGAGTGAAAGCTACCAAAGGACGAACCAGTTAGTCCCCATGTCATTAAGATGATGGGTTATATTGATAACCTGGGGAAACTGGATTGTCTCATTAGCCAAGAGTTGGCTACTGACATCATTTTGCAGTCACTGCCATCAAGCTATGATCAGTTTGTTATGAACTATAACATGAACAACTTGACAAAGACTTTTACTGAGTTGCATGGGATGCTCAAGACTGCAGAACCTAACATCAAGAAGGACACCCCAAATGTCTTTATGGTACAAAAGGGTAACAGGATTAAGAAACTTGGTAAGAACAAAGGTAATGGCAAGACGAGCTCGATTGTGAATCAAAGCGAGTCTTACCATGCTCCTAAGGTTAAACCTGGTCCTTCTAAAGATGATAAGTGCCATTATTGTAATGGTTATGGGCATTTGAAAAGAAACTGCAATAAATTCCTGGAAGATTATAAGAAGCTGAAGAAGACATACGAGACTTCTTCTTCAGGTATTTATGTTATAGAAGTAAATGTTACTTCTTATGGTTCTACTTATTGGGTATTGGATACCGGCTGTGGTGCTCATATTTTGTGAAAATATGCAGGGCCTAAGCAACAGTAGTACTATGGAGAAAGGACAAGTGGACCTGCGCGGTGGAAATGGAGCAAGAGTTGTTGCATTAGCTGTAGGAACATTTTATTTGTCTTTATCTTCTGGCATGTTTTTTGAACTTAAGAACTACTACTATGTACCTGCTATAAGCAGAAATATTATTTCTAGTCCTTGTTTGGATATGGAAGGATATCAGTTTTCAAATTTAGAATAAGTGTTATTCATTTGATTACAATGATATGTTTTATAGTAGCAGTCTATTAGAGAATGGACCTTATGTTCTAAACCAAAACGTGCCTAACTATAACATTAGTACCAAGAGATTCAAATCAAATGATACGAATCAAGCTTTTCTCTGGCATTGTCGTTTGGGCCACATAAATGAGAGCGGATTCAGAAGCTCCATAGTGATGGACTTTTGGGCTCATTTGATTATGAATCATGTGAGAAATGCGAACCTTGTTTATTAGGTAAAACGACAAAGGCCCCTTTCAACAAAGGTAGTGTCGATCGACACAAGATGTGTATCGATCGACACAGGTTGCGAACGAACAAAATGAAAGGGCCAAAGGCTTATTGGGCTTTATACATACGGATGTGTATGGCCCGATGAGCACTAGTGCTAGAGGAAACTTTCAGTACTTCATTACCTTTAATGATATTTTTAGTAGGTACGGTTATGTCTAATTAATGAGACATAAGTCGGAATCTTTTGAAAAGTTCAAAGAAGTTCCAGAATGAAGTACAGAATCAACTTGGCAAAAGTATCAAAGCTCTACGATGAGATCGTGAAGGTGAATACTTAAGTCAAGAATTTAGTGATCATCTGAGAGATTGTGGAATTGTTTCACGACTCACTCCTCATGAATCGGACTTTATTAGATATGGTTCGATCAATGATGAGTCACTAAGATCTTCCATTATCCTTCTGGGAATACGCTCTAGAAACGTATGCGTTTAAACTAAATAGGGTTCCATCAAAATCAGTTACAAAGAGACTACATGAGATGTGGACTGGAGATGTTCCTGATTTGATTTTCATGATGATTTGGGGTTGTGAGGCTTATGTAAAACGTTTAATCTCTGATAAGCTCGCATTCAAGTCTGATGAATGCTACTTAATTGGTTATCCTAAGGAGACCAAGGCTTGTTACTTTTACTCCCATCGATCAAATTAATGGGTATTTGATACACGTTAATATACGTGTTTAGAGGGTGTGTCGATCGACGCAAGTGTTGTGTCGATCGATGCAATGCGAAGAACGACACAATTGACTGTGTTTTTCCTGAGAAAGATTTTCTTTCCAGGAAGAACAGTGGGAGTAAAGTACAACTCGAAGAAATTCGAAAAATCACAGGAGACTGATTAACCTGATGAGGAAGAGCAGCAATTGGATCTACAAAGAGTTGTAGAACCCACACCTGTGGTGCCTGAAGTTCGCAAATCCGAGAGGATTCATCACGAACCCGAGAAATTTGGATTTCTCATGACCAATTGCCATGATCTGCTGATCATAGTCAGTGACGAGTATGCGACTTTGAAGAAGCAATGTGGGCCTTGATTCCGAAAAGTGGCTGAAAGCCGCTGAATTCGAAATGGGATCTATGTCACAGAACCAAGTATGGACTTTGGTTGATTTACCCGATGGTGTAAAAACCATTAAGTGTAAATGGATTTTCAAGAAGAAAATTGACGTAGATGGTAATATTCAGATATACAAAGCTGGGTTGGTGGCAAAAGGTTTCAAGCAAATTCATGGTATTGACTATGAAGAAACATATTCCCCAGTCACCATGCTTAAGTCCATTCGGATTCTCCTAGCAACCGCCACTCATAATGGTTATGAGATCTGGCAGATGGATGTGAAAACAGTTTTCCTTAATGGAATTCTGGAAAAGGATGTGTACATGACACAACCTGAAGTTATTCATTGATCCTAATGAAGCTAGGAAGGCATGCAAGCTTCATCGGTCCATTTGTGGATTGAAGCAAGCATCTCGGAGTTGGAATCTTCGTTTTGATGAAGCAGTCAAAAGGTTTGACTTCATCAGGAACGAAGAGGAACCGTGTGTTTACAAGATGACTAGTGGGAGCGCAGTTGCATTTATGGTATTGTGTGTTGATAACATACTGCTTCTCGGAAATGAAGTTCCATTGTTCAGTCTGTTAAGACTTGACTCGAAAGTTGTTTTTCGATAAAAGCATGGGAGAAGCCGTGTACATTCTTGGAATAAGAATCTATAGAGATAGATTGGACAAGGTAATTGGATTGTGTCAAGATACTTATATTGATAAGGTCTTGCACGGGTCCAGTATGGATGATTCCAAGAAGGGCTTCATGCCAATGACTCTTGGCATTACTATTAGCAAGACGCAGTGTCCTTCGACGCATGCTGAGCAAGAACGCATGAGGTTGAGACAACTACTATAGGCATTAGATGTCTTAAGATGTGATCTTAATTTTAGTGGGAGTTGTTGTTGTTAATTTTAGTTGTGATATGATGTTCATGTAAACGTAATTTGATTATGTTAATGAACTCTGACATCAGTATTATTTAATTATGTTATTAAATAATAGTCCCAAGTAATTTATGACATTTTATAGGTCATCAAGTATGTGACTTGATCATGAAACCCTATAAATGATAAATGACATAAATTATGTTGGTCCCTGGTCAAGGTTGTTAAAGTGGGACACTAACAACCGCGTGAGACTAGTATGTGAGGTGACTGATGACTAAGTTTCATGGAGTCATTAATAAGAGTATTAAAGTCAATCACATAGATATGTGTTAGAGAACACAGGATCGGACATTACCCACTAATGAGAACTCTACAGGATAGTTATATAAGTGTCATGAGAGTTTTCATTACGACTATAGAGTATAGTCCTTAGACCTGAGTTCATCATGTTTTCTTACATGTGAATTGGTCCGCTTTAACTTTGTCAAACGTCAGCCGTAATTGGTGATTATAAAGGCATTGATTGGGCGTATCATGAAGTGTGTGAAGGAACAGGGATGGAACAAGATGGGATTTGTCCCTCCTATATAACAGGAGATAAATATCTCAGGGCCCATCGAAGATTTGATACTGAGAAATGTGTGGCCACACTCAAACGAGGTGATTGTCAGTCGTTTGTCTTGTCAGTATAAAAATCGGAGTTCGATGAACATGATCTTGGCTTAATAAGGATGACACAGATCTTTCCTTATGCCAGATCGAGATATAGAGACGAAGGGATTATGGGAATAGATGATTCCAGTACAAGTGGGAGATTGTTGGGAATGTCCTGAAATCACACTTGTAATCACTCTAGAGATAGTTGTGTTGTCTAGATTAGACATTAGTATGATATTGGGTAATCATAACGCTTTGCTAGAAGCCACTTATGATCTATGAGTTTGGAACTCATTGCTAGTATTATATGATCCTACAGGGTCACACACCTAAGTAAACTGGATATTTAATATGAGGTTGATCATTAGTGTAATGATCTGGTGAATGTATATTTGATATACATTCAATAACGATTCTCTAAGGTTGTGTCGATCGACACAGAAGGTGCATCGATCGACACAGGTCGCGAACCAAAATAGAGATTTTGGTTTATGACTTAATTAACTACGGTTTGATCCTCGGTTAATTAGGTCGTGGTAAAAGTCTATATATATATGATATATGGTCGACTTTTATAAATACGGCACTCAATTTACAGCCACCTCGGTGAAACAGAGAAACCTCTTAGAGATCTGATCTCTACGGCACTAGCATCCCGGTGCGTTCCAGTTTGTGTGCGTGTGGATACCAGTAGAGGCGCAGCACTTGAGGCGCTAATCAATCTCGAATACCTAATCATCTTCCGCTGCATAACTTCCAGGTATCTTCGAGATCTGATGTAGATTCAATGATATATACATGAACCCTAGATCCTAGGCTATGGAATTCAGACTTAGGGTTGCCTAATTGGATTAGGAACTGCTAGAAATTCCTTCAGTTCTGGGCAGACCAAGGACAAAGTCCATGCTAATGTCTGTCCACGGTTGTGTCGGTATCGGAAGTGGCAGATATAAACCCGCGTTAGTTGCGTGACCCTTTGAAGTCATACATACGACACATCGCTTGACGAAACGCTCAACGTCACGGCGCATCGTCGGCCAGAAGTAAGACGAGCTGACCAAATGCAGAGTACGATCACGACCGATATGTCCTTCCGAATGTAACTCATGAATGATTTGCAGACGGAGACTGCTTTCAGGAATACATAGTTGTGTTCCCCGAAATAAGAAACCATCCAGGATGAAAAAATCAGCGCAAGACCCGGACTGAGCCTCCGACCAAATGCGACCAAAATATGCATCAGTGGGATAGAGATCGGGGAGGACCGCAAAGCCGGTGACCGAGACATGAAGGGAAGAGAGCAGAGCGTGGCGTCGACTAAGGGCATCCGCAACCTTGTTCAAAGAGCCTGTCGTATGCTTGATTACGAAGGTGAATTGTTGTAGGTACGCAAACCATGAAGCATGCCTAGCCGACACTTTGTCTTGCGATCCCAAGTGCTTGAGAGCGTCGTGATCCATATAAAGGATGAATTCTTTATGAAACAGGTAATGGCGCCAATGCTTTATAGCTTGCACCACCGCATAAAGTTCGACGTCATATGTGCTATATCGGCCGCGAGAGCCTGCGATCTTCTCGCTGAAGAAAGCAATGGGTCTGTGTTTTTGGCTCAAAACCGCGCCAATACCAGTTTTGGAAGCGTCCGAATGCAGCTCAAACGTATCTGTAAAATCAGGCAAAGCAAGCACGGGAGCTGTCGTGAGTTTGTGTTTGATAGTTTCGAACGCCTCGTTAGCCTCTTAAGACCAAGCAAAGGAAGCTGCCTTGATGCAATCTGTGATCGGAGCCATGATGCTGCTGAAGTGAGGGACAAATCGACGGTAGAACGATGCCAAGCCATGAAAACTATGAACCTCAAAGACTGAAGTAGGAGCTGACCAAGACCGAATTGCGTCGACTTTAGCCGGGTCTACACACAAGCCGTCAGCGGAAACAACGTAGCCCAGGAAAAGAACTTGCGTTGTCCCGAATGAACACTTCTTCAATGCCCCGAATAAATGTTCCCATCGCAGAACCACTAAGACATCACGCAGGTGAACCAAATGATCGGCTAAGGATGTACTGAAGATGAGAATGTCATCAAAAGACACCACCACGAATTTGCTTATGAAAGGTCGGAGAGCTTGGTTCATCACTCGCATGAAGGTACTTGGAGCGTTCGACAACCCGAAAGGCATAACAAGCCATTCAAACAACCCCTCGCGTGTTTTGAAAGCCGTTTTCCACTCATCACCAAGACTGATCCGAATCTGATGATATCCGCTTTTGAGATCAAGCTTGGTGAAGATAGTCGCATGGCCAATCTGATCCAACAAGTCATCCAAGCGGGGAATTGGAAAGCGATACCGTACTGTGATTTTGTTGATAGCCCTACTGTCCACGCACATACGCCAAGAACCATCTTTTTTTGGATTAAAAGAGCTGGAACTGCGCATGGGCTTAGGCTTTCACGAATGTGGCCCCTACTTAGGAGTTCCTCGACCTGTCGCCTCAACTCATCATGCTCAGCTGGACTCATCCGATAATGTGGACGATTGGGGAGGGAGGCATTTGGCACCAGATCGATATGGTGTTGAATGTCTCGTAGGGGTGGCAACGAGTCAGGCAACTCAGGAGGAAACACATCACTGAACTCGTCAATGAGCTTCTAAAAATCCACTGGAATATCCTGCACAACCACACCAGAATGAAACGACGACAACAGTACAAAGACCACATCGGAACTGCGTAATTCAGTCGCAAATTTAGACTTGGTTAACAGAAGAACCTGCTTATCTGTGGACGAAACAGGCGGACCATTAGGCACTGTTTTAGTCGAAACAGTTGTCGGAGCTTCGGGTGTTGGTAACAGCGTAATCCGCACATTCTCAAACGTGAAAACATATGTGTTATTGTGGCCATCATGCATCGTTCGTCTGTCATATTGCCACGGGCGTCCGAGTAGTAGATGACAAGCGTCCATAGGGATAACATCACAGAGGATGAGATCCTTGTAATTTGTACCCACCGAGAAAGGAACACGACAACGCTTGGAGATACGGAGGTTTGTTTGAATGTTCAACCAGACTAGCTTGTATGGTACGGGGTGAGGTTCTGTGAATAGTGCTAACTTCTGTACTGCTTCTTCGGAAATAACATTAGTACAACTGCCTGAATCGATCATAAAGGAACACACCTTACCCCGGATTGTGTAAGTAGAGCGGAAGATGTTTGATCGGAGCCACGAATCTTCCTTACTCTGTGGCAGCAAACAAGAACGATGGACCACCAGTAGCTGACCTGTATCACCCGACACTTGCTCCTCCGCAATATGGTCGACATCATCACCGTACTCATCAAAGCAGGGCTCGTCATGGCCTAGTAGCAGACGACGATTAGCTTTATGACACTCTGATTGGCGATGACCTTGTTCACCACAGTTAAAACATTTAAAGGCAGGGACACGAGGATTGCGATTTTGGATCGAATCTACCGAGGGGGTAGTTGCCTTTGTCTGGCCAGTATGTGATGATGGAGCATCAGTAACGGCAGTTGAATCGGACTGAGTCACCCTAGTACGAATGGACTGAGAAGACCACCCAGATTGATTATCTTTTGTGTTTAGCTCAATAAAAAGAGCTCTTTGGTGCGCCTCAGAGACAGACAGTGGGTTAAACTGTAAGAGCATATTCTGAATCTGTTGACGCAAGCCGCCGATGAACCGAAAAACGAGCTGATCCTCTGTTTCCACCGACTGTGTACGCGCCATTAATGCGAAGAAGTCTGTAGCATAATCATCTACCGAACGCGAACCTTGTCTCAGATTTTGGAACTTCGTATACAAGGTGCGTGTGTAGTTATAAGGAAGGAAAGCACCTCATCTTTTTCTTAAGTTTTTCCCATGACACAATACGGTCCTTTCCGTTCTGCTCACGGTCGATTTTGAGTTGCTGCCACCATGCAGATGCACGGCCCTTGAAACGCGTAGCCACTATGGGACACACATCGCATCAGGAAATTGTTTGAAGTCTAGGACCTCCTCAATGTTTCTTAGCCAGTCCAAGAATTCCTCTGGTTGCAAACTGCCTGTAAATTCAGGTAAATCAAGTTTAAAACATGAATCCCAGCGACGATTATCATGCCGCGGCGGAGCTAACACTGCATCCGGTTGCTCTGACTGATGAATCTGTGCAAACGGATTCCCACCTAGAGCCTCATCTTCCTCAAATTTGTCATAAGTATCGAACAATGGATTAACGCGAGGCATATGTTGACTTGGAGCGCGAAACCCACGGGCATCAAGAGCAGTTCGTACTGCCGCATCCACAGTATTACGCAATGTATTGCGAAGATCCTGCTGAAACGTAGCCAAAGCTCCACGGAAAGCATCATCATGCTCAGCGAGAGTCTGTTGCAACGTTTTCTTCGGAGGCATGGTTACGGATCGAAAAGAAGTCTGATACCAACTAATGTAACGGATATAACAAAAGCAGAGAGATATCAATGGATTCTCACAACTCATGTTGCTTAGAACTTACGTAACTGGCGATAAGCTAGGTTAGAGAGGTTCGAAGACTTTAAGAGAGATAACGATCTCGTCTTTATTAATCAAAACCAACTGAATAATAACTCGGTCGACTCTCCCTTATAAAGCGACAGGAGATAACATCGAACCCTAACAAACCCTAGTAAAGATAAACACCAATCTTAACAGAATTATTCTAAAAGTGAAAGTACTTAAAAACACCAATAAGGAAATAAACACCAAATAAGGAAGTAGGCTACATCACACAGCACCAAGGTGGTTGCTCACTTGATCAACAAAAACATCTTCAGCCTGCTCAACAACACGATGATTACTCGTATGCTGCCCTCCAAGATGATTGCTCATTTGCTCCACACCTACTTCTTCGTTTTGCTGCTCAGAACCACGATGATTACTCCTCTGTTCCAACCTCTTCGATCTATGGAAACCACCAGAGTTTGCAAAACCTTGTAAACCAGAGTCATTTACATTCCTTGGTATTGTTGTCGGTTCTTCAAGAAACTTGTCCACCGCTTTCATAATATCATCATTTTAACGCTTCATTGCTAACTCAATCCAATTGTCTCGTACTTTAACACTGGCGGAAACCTGTTTGAGCTCAGATAAGCAAGTAGCTACTTGACCTTCAACAACACTAAGATCAGGCTTGATTTTCTTGGCTACTACATCAGCTAATTGATATATATATATCAAACGAACAACAAGCTACACTGTCTTGGTTGAATTTCTATTTCTCTTTCTCTTTGTCCTTCTTCTCTTTAGCTTCTCTCTTTCCTTTTCTAATACGTTCAACATCAGAAGCAGTAACACTGCCTTTGAAGTTTTTCTTCTGGAAATGAAAATCCTCACCTATCAGCTTCACCATATTGTTAACCAGCCCGTCTTCCTCATCATCCGACCAACCAAACAAGGACTCATCCAAATCCAGGAAAATTGACGACTGCCTGAAACAAAATGATGTGATCACAAATTAGACTCAATAAATAGATAACTTCTAACAATATCTATAGCATATAGTATAAAATCTGGTTTTCAAAAGTAAATCTTAACGACGTATAAAACAAAATTACATATAACAACTACATTTTCAAACAACTAACAGTATAAATCATGAACTAATCCTAATCGTTTACCTCGCATTTGTCATCGATATCCCTTGCATGTCCAGGATTGAGAAACACTTTTTGAGTAGATTGTTTGGAAGTTGTAACTGGAACTTCTTCCCTCAGAGAATTATCCTGGCCCAATGAATCCAAAAATCTGTTTCGGGTTTCATCCTCCAAGTCACTGTCAGACTCCGAAGAAGAATCTGATTGGCCAACTTCAACAACCTCAAGAATCTGAGGAACAGCTTCCACCATTACAAGTTGAAACGCGTGAAAAAACCTTGAACCGCAAGAGACTTCTGAGCAAGAGCAACTACATATTTCGCCTTTATGCTTGCAATAACCATATCAAAGGAAACACGACCCCAAGGGTAGGCAAGAAAGTAGTCAAGATCCCTAATGAGCTCAACATGCTCATCAACAATCTTGGAAAAATGACTAGACGGAAAAAGAACAGAGGCGGTCAATGCTAAAATGCATATTTGATTCTCCAGATTGGGTCGCGAATAACTCTCTTCCTCAGAAGTTTAATTACATTATTGACTGTCGGAGATTTAAGACAACCGAATAGTTCACCCCAATATTTGTGCTCCTTCACCAAATTCTTCTTCTTCTTCTTACAAGCCTTAGGAAATTTCCCACATGGGAGACCAGTGACTAAGAAAAATTCCCTAAGAAAAACCCTAATCGGCCAACCAGCAAACATAAACCAATTTTGTGCTTCTTCTTCACATAGAGCATCCGGGTTATGATGAAATGCCCAAAAGCACCGAAAAGTGGGTTTCTCGAGAGTGTCAATGAGTTTCCCAAAAGACGAATTTTTTAGCCGACTAACTTCGTGGTCGTCGAGAGCGTTCAGAATCGACCGGATCCGGCACGGTTTTACGTACGAGTTGACTCTCTGACCGTTAGGTTCTTTGTCGGCGGCGAAAAAGCGAGGAGGAAGCTCCGGTATAAGTTCGCCTTGCATGTCCACTGAGATGAATTTCCGACCAGAAATTAATAGAGCTACAAAACTCAAATCAAAGATGAACATATTTGAAGTTCAAAGATGAGATACTTACTTGTTCGAAACAGAGCTGAAAACAGTTCGATGCTAACGAAGAAGAAAAAAGAAAAACATAAACTTAAATGTGTTCTCACGCTTGATGATTTACACCAATTTCCGGAAAAAAAAAAGGAACTAGACTTGCAAATAGAAAAGACGGAGACAACTAAATCTTGTCAAATCTCCGTTAGCTGACAAGTGAGTAGGGCCAAATTTGAAGGAAAAAAACACGAGAAATAAGAAATGGTCATGGAGCTAATTAGGCCTTGATTTATGCTACCGAGCCCAATTGCTCTATAAAATATATACTCCAAAGAAAGAAAAAACAAATTACTTAACCAAGAGACTCGTTAAACCTTCGACGACGCTTCTTCTTCGTCCTCGCTCTTCGCCGCTTACTCACCTCTCGGTGGAAAAAACTCTGTAGCTAGCTTCTTCGAATCTCTTGTTAGACCAATCGTCTAGTTCCGTTTTCTAAACTTCGAGCTGATCGCGTTAACAACACAGAAACCCTAATCTCGCACAGTGTCTGAATGGGTGGGGACAAGGATTTGAAAGAGAAGAGGAAGAGAAGTAGAAGCAATGAGAAGAGTATTGAGTTAGTAACTACTAACGAGGAGAAGCAGAGGCAACAACAAGGGAATTGTAGTAATCCAAACAAGAAGAAGAAGAAGAAGCAAAGCTACCCATTCGGAAACTACAAAAACTACTATGGTTACCGAGTGAGTCTATCTTTTCCACAATCCTTGCTCATCTTTTTGATGTTTGTCTGTTTTGGTATTTGATATTGGGCAAAACATATAATGTGTTAGATTAGCAATGATATGGATGAGGATCCTCGGCTTAAGGTGCTGAAGAAAGAATGGTTTCAAGGCAAGGACTGTCTTGACATCGGCTGTAATAGCGGGATTATGACTATCCATATTGGTACATTTTCTGCTCTAGACTGTTCCACATATTTCACGAGCATCAAAAATTCCTCTCCTTGTTACGCCTATCATAGTTGTACATGTGAAGATTACTTATCCTAAATAGGAATTGATTACAAGTATACGTTGTTTGGTTTCTACTGAGAACTGACAGTAAGCTTCACTTCATTATCGTAAATGCACCGTTTATTGATTTACATATCCAAATGAGAATGCTATGTTTGAGTCTGATATCTGCCTGTTAACATCTTGTTGTTCCTTTTGGCAATAGTTTGAAGCTGTTAGCATCTACAACTTTATACAATCGTCTTGTTTTTCTTTTTTCTTCAGCTAATAAGTTTGGTTGCCGGAGCATTCTTGGAGTTGATATTGATTCAAGTAAGAACTAAGAAGTATTGTTTTCAAAAATCTTTCATGGTTTTTCTTTATATAGGAAAAGAATTTATCATTCAAGTCTGCAGAAAATGTCTTGTTTGATTCTATTAAGTTTCTCATATTAAGAATAACTCAAACTGTAGATACTGATACGTATTTCATAATTAGTATCTTTTCTTAAGCAACCATCAGTTCCTGTGCGTTGAACTAGATTTTCTTTGATTGAAGGTCTCGTCGAGGATGCTCACTGGCATCTTAGGAATTTTGTTAGGAAGCAGAATTACGCTAAGCCAGGTGAAAAGAAAACTAGTTCAGGGGGTGCAGATGGAGTAGTACATGGTTTCAAAGAGCAATCTCTTTCTCTCTCTAAGAAAGGCAGCTCAGAAACTAAAGACCTGTGTCAGATTGTGTCGTTTCAGAAAGAGAATTTTGTTCAGACCCGAAACCTTGACGAGAATCGTTATGATACAATTCTATGGTAAACCACTTTCCCTTTTGCCCCACCCCCCCCCCCCCCCCCCCCCCCCCCCTTCTTTTTACTCGTACGTTTGGCCTCTGCCTTTTTTGAGGATTGAAAACAAAAGAACAGACACCAATTCTTTTGGTAGTCTTCATAGTTCATAGCGTATGAAATTTCAAATGTAGTTAAGAACAGCCTTACCGGTTTCTGGTTAAAGAATCATATGTAACTAAGCCTTTTTTAAAACTAGGTCTCACTTTTTGTTGACATAAAACTTCCTCTGTCTTGTTGTCGTAAGTCTGGAACTAAACGTAATAATTTATTGATGACAAGTTTCTTTATTTGATGCAGTTTGAGTGTGGCAAAATGGGTTCATCTGAACTGGGGTGACGATGGTTTGATCACCTTGTTTTCGAAAATCTGGCGTCTTCTAAATCCGGTAACCTACTATATTATACTTGAGTGTGCCCATCTTGTTTTTGCTTTTCATATGAGCATTTGACAGTTGTTGGATTTTGCTTTTCAGGGTGGTATCTTTGTAATGGAACCTCAGCCTTGGAAGTCTTATGAAAAGAATCGTCGTGTCTCAGAGGTCTGTGTTTACACAAAGTTTAGTTCTAATGTTTCAAAGTGCACAAGCTAGCTATATATATAGTTTGAATATGTGTTTGTCTTCTGTGATTGCAGACAACTGCAAAGAATCACCGAACGATTGTGTTACGTCCAGAGCATTTCCAAGAAATACTTCTTGATAAGGTATTTCTTTTACTCCATTTGCATCCTTAGTTTGTCGATACTCCTACTTGATCTATAAAATCTGTCATGCATAGTATAAATCAAAACTATGTGCAGCACAACCAGTTTGTGTAATGAAGTAGTCCTGGCTTCTTATTTTGTAATTTGATCTTGTTTTGGCAAGTTTTTGGGGTTATGACCCTCATGTTCTGTTACTTGTATTTTTGGTTTTGGTACAGATTGGGTTTAGAACAGTTGAAGATCTTACATCAAGCTTGTCTGGGGTAAGCAAAGGATTTGATAGACAGATCCTTGCATTCCAGAAATGAACATAACAAGAGGCCGCATTGAAGGAGAAGAACAAGTTGATCTTTTTTAAAAAATCAAATCAGTTTGCGATTACATGGCTGAACACAAGATGTGAAGAAGAACTACAATTTGCTTCATATTTAGTATGTAATGGTTTTTTTTTTGCTACTTATTAGGCTCTCTAATCCAGTCTTTTTTGTACACGGTTTTAGCTGATAATGGTACGAAGTTCATTTCATAAAGTTTGATAGAGAGATGCGAGACAACCTTCGAATCAACTTGGTCAGATCATAATATTAGTAAAACCCGTCTACAATTAAGTTGCCACAAATGATGGTAATAAGAATTACAGTTTCTTGGTGATGGCCAAGATGGATAAGGACATTCGTATTCCCATCGCGTTCCAGCTGTATCGAACACAATGCAAAGAGCCTCGTACGGCGTACCTGTATAATTTAGAAACATGGGACACACTTAGTGATGTTAAAATGGGCTTAAAACCTGCAGGCCTAAACGGGCCCTTTACAAAATTGAGACCCGTTTAGGCCCTATCCGTTTAATTTTTTTTTTAATAAAACGACGTCGTTTTACGTTAAATAATTTTTACGTTAAATAAAAAAAATTATACTAAACAATTTAAACGGGCCAAAATGGGTACCCGTTTAAGCCTGCAGGCTTTAAGTTAAATGGACTCCAACGGGTACCTAATTAAACGGGCCTAAATGATCATAACCTAAACGGGCAGGGCCTAAACGGACTTGGGTAGCCCATTTTAACATCACTAGACACACTCTTTAGGTCAATTCAATAAAAACACGACAGCGGTTTACTCAGTCTTATCTTTTACCCTTGTGGGATCAACTTTGGGCAATTGTGCACATTGGATCGATGCTGAAATCTTCACTGGAATACACATAGTCGTTTGGGGAGGCCATCTTTCTCTCACCCGCATCTATTCTTTTGGCAATCTTGGTCTCGAGGAAAAGAAGTCGAGAGTAGAAACTGGCGTGTGTTTATCACGCACTGTCTTATTTCTCTCTCTCTTTAGGCGAAAGTCGTCTGGCGCCTTAAACTCAGATCTACTTCCCTCTTCGGCTCGTCCGGCTCCTCTCGGAGTTGCGAGTTCGCCGGAGAGGGCTCTTTTTCTTCTTTTTTGACGTCTCCACCATTGTTCACTGGCCGTTGCTTGTTATCGTCACCGACTGAAGATCCGTGTTCTGAGACGAGGAACTCTGGCATTGTCTGCGGCGTGCTTCCCACCACGGCGTCGATGCTAGTGAGGTTGTGTCCTCGGTGGTGGTATCTCTGCTTGAGGACGGCGCGAGATTCCATCCACCTTAGGTCATCGGTTCTTCTTCGCGTAGGTTTTGGTGGAGGTCCTATCTACCTCCATCCTTCGCTCCTCGTCTCTGTCAATCTCCGCGGCGTGACTGGAGCAGGGTCGTCTGGTCGTGGTGGTGTTGCGTCTTTCATGTGTGCTACGTGTTGGAACTTGGAGCCAATTCTAATAGATTCAGAATTCTCGCGAGTTCCCGATAGCCTAGGATCTAGGGTCTAGTTAATTGAATCATGGATCTCACCTCGTGATTACCTGGTGTTTGGCAGCGGAAGATGGATCAGGTAATACGAGATCTACTGCGCCTCAGATGCTGCGCCTCTATCGTAGTCCACACGCACACAAGCTGGGATCCGCCGGGATGCTAGTACCGGTGCTCGGATCTCCCTGGGAACTGAGATTCTTGAGGTTTCTGTGTTTTCTTTCTGAGAAAACACTCTGGACGGCGCAGGACCAACTCCCTTAGGTCGAGATATAAAACGTGTTTATATACTGACCTCGAGGTGAACCGAAACATCAGTTTCGGTTTCGCCATTGTGTCGACCGACACACTTATTGGTGTCGATCGACACACGTCCTGTATCGACCGACGCACCCAATGGTGTCGATCGATACATCCCTTTGAAACTTATATTCGATCTGTATCCAATACATATCGATCAGACCATATGCCAATGATCAATTCCCATGCAGAGTATATCCAACTTGCTTAGGTGTGTGATCCTGTAGGTTCACATGATACTGGAAACGAGTTACAACTCATTTGTCATAATTGGTTTCTAGCAAAACATTATGATTACCCAGTATCACATGAATTGTCCGATCTCGACAATACAACTATCTCTAGAGTTCGTACAATGTGATTTCAGGACATAATCCCAACAATCTCCCACTTGTACTAGAATCACTTATTCCTATAATCCCTTCGTCTCTATATCTCGATATGGCATAAGGCAAGAGACTGTGTCATCCTTATTATAGCCAACATCATGTTCATCGAACTTCTGATCTATACTGATAAACAAACGACTGACAATCACCTCGTTTGAGCACGGCCATGCATTTTCTCAGTATCAAATCTTCGATGGGCCATGAGATATTTATCTCCCGTTATACAGGAGGGACAAATCCCATTTTGTTCCATCCCTGTTTCTACACATACTTCATGATACATCGAAACAATGCCGTTATAGCCGCCAGTTACGGAACGACGTTTGACAAGGTCAAAGCGCACCAATTCATATGCTAGAAAGCATGATGAACTCATGTCTAAGGACCATACTCTATAGTCGTAATGAGAAACTCCCATGACACTTATATATAACTATCCTGTGGAGTTCTCATTAAGCGGGTCATGTCCGATCATATGTTCACCAACATATATCTATGTGACTGACTGTGATAATCATATCATTGACTCCATGAAACTTAGTCCAACAGTCACCTCACATGCTAGTCTGCGCGGTTGTTAGTGTCCCATTTTTAACAACCTTGACTAGGGACAATCATAATTTATGTCATCTTTTACTTATAGGGTTTCATGATCAAGTCTTCAACTTGATGACCTATAAGATGACCATAAAGTACTTTGGGACCATTATTTAATTATCCAATAATTAAATAATACTGATGTCAGTTTTAACTTACACAAATACTGCCAAAGCATGTCTATGTAAAGTTTACAACATAACTAAAATAACTCCCACTAGAATCAAGATTATCTTTTCAGATATCTTACACCTACAGCAACAGAATAAATTCCGTGCTTAGGTTGTGGGAGAGAGTGCGGTGCTATTGCTTGAAACAATTTCAACAAATTACACCGCCATTCAAATAAAAGCACTATTCTACGGTCCACTGCTTGGAGCCTTTCCAACAGTTAGCACCGCTATTCAGACAAAGAGACATAACCAGGTGGGAACCGGGAATCGTCTTTGTCCGACTAACTACTTTCAACTGATTCGTCACTTTATCAGTTTACCACGAACCTATCCTTGGTGTTTCTCAACACTTGGGATATTTCTGGTAACTGTTTAGTGACTATTACCGGAATATATTGGTATATTCTCGTCATGCTTAAGCTGCATCTAGACGAGCGCAAAATATGACATTTATGATGGATTCTATTGCAGCAGCATTAGAACTCACACTCATTAATATTAGTTCAGACAGTGTTCAGAAACACTTCTTCTTACTAATATTGTTACTAGCTCAGCTAGTGTCCAAGACACTTCATCTTGCTCAGATTATTGCCATAAGACCATTGGTATGAAGCCATTCCTGGAATCAAGCGTATTAGATCTGTCCAATACCTTATCAACATAAGGATTTTGACACGATCCAATTAGCTACTCTGATCCATTCCAATGGATCCTTATTCCAAGAATTCACGCGGCTACTCCTATGTATATCGTGTAAGTTTGACTTCTGACCTAAATCTTGACAAGACTTTAGCGTCGGAACGTCATTTATGAGATTCAAGTATGTTAACAACACACTGTGTGAGAATTGCCATTACGCTCCCACTAGTCTTCTTGCAAACGCATGGTTTCATCTCTTTCTGATCAAGTCAAAACTATTGACCACATTATCAGAATGTTGATTCCAACTCCAAGATGTCTGCTTCAATCCAGAAATGGATCGGTGAAGCTAACATGCATACCTAGCCAATTTTTGGAGTTGGGGCTCACCATCGCTTCTTTGAATTTCGCATGTTCATCACTCTTCAATGATCAGCAGATCACGACAATAGGTTACGAGAAATCACTCTCGAGTTAGTGACGGATCCTTTCGGATCTGCGAATTTCAGGCTCCACAGGTGCAGATGCTACAGCACTTTGTAGATCTCACCGCTGCTCTTCCTCATCAGGTCGAGCAGCCTCCTGTGTTTATCGAATTTCTTCGATGCGTACTTTTACTCCCACTGTTCCTTTTGAAAGTATGATCTTTCTTAAGAGACACAGTTCTGGACAAAAAGTACTAAGCCTTGGTTTCCTTAGGACAACCAGCGAGGTAGAACTTATCAGATTTGGATTCAAGTTTGTTTGTTGACTACTGTCTTACGCAAACCTTGCAATCCCAATTCATCAGAAAAACAAATTTGGAAATCACCCAGTCCACATCCAATGTGGTGTTTTTCACTGATTCTGATAGAAAACTTTCAGCGTGAACATAGACATTTCAGAACGTATTCTTAAATGGTTATGGAAGATTCATGTGATTCATCATTAATCGAATCATGTCTCATAAGATCTGATTCATTCTTTCAGATGATCACCCAATTCTTGACTCTAGTATTTTCCTCCGCGATTCAATCGAGGATCTCAATACTTCTGTCAAATTGGTTCTACACTTCATCTTGGAACTCCCTTAAGGGATTCCAGCTTGTGTCTCATCAAATGAACACAGCCATGCTTATTGATGCCATCAATAAAGTAATGAAGTACAGAATATTTCCTTTGGCAATAATGCTAGTTGGGCCGCATACATCAGTATGTGTAGGGCCCAATAAGCCTCTGGCCCGTTTCCTTTTAGCTCTGCTAAATGGGCCTTAGTCATTTGGTCCAGTGAACAGAATTCATATCTCAAATGATTAAAATCAAATGAGTCCAAAACTATGGATTTACTGAATCCGCTTCACTCTTGTGGTTAAACGACTATACCAAAGAAAAGTCGGGTTCGAGTCATCAGACTCAAACCGTTTGGTATTTATGTTATATTCATGTTGGTTTAAGATATAAAACACATTCTAAACGGGGTGCTACCATAGAATATTTCATTAAGATCCAAAGAACAAAACTTGTCTTTTATCAAAATGAAAAACATCCAAATTCTCAAAAGAAAATGAAAGACATTTCTGCACTAGGCAGATACAAAGTAGCAATTACTTAATTTCTAAAACCAAGTAGGAAAGGCTTCTACAAGTGGAGAATTTCTACGGCTCATGCAGCAACCATTGCTTCAACCAGACACGCAGTTCCACTTGTCCTTTCTTCAACGTTCTACTGTCGCTTAGGTCCTGCATATTTCAAAAATATCAGTACCACAACAAGCATCCAATACTTATGTAGAACTTGAATTAATAACACAATACCTGAAGAAGAAGTACCATACATCTTCTCCATCTCTTGTGAATCTTCCAAGAATTTATTGCAATCTCTCTTCCAATGCCCCGACTCATTACAGTAGAAGCACTTACTAACACCAGATGGGCTTGACTTGGGCTTAAAAGATGACACAGGCTTATCCTGATTCCAAATCTGGACGGCCTTGCCTTCACCCTTGTCTAAAAAAGATTTCTCAAATCTTTTTCCCTTTTTGATGTTTTGCTCTGCTGTCTTAAGCATGCCATGTAGCTCAGTCAACGTCTTCGTCAAGCCTTTCTTGATATAGTTCTTAATGAACTTATCATAGCTTGACGGCAGTGACTGCAGAATGAAGTCAGTAGCCAACTCTAAGCTGACAGGACATTCCAGTTTCCCCAGGTTATCAACGTAACCCATCAGTTTAATGACATGAGGACTTACTGGAGCATCCTCTGGTAGTTTGCACTCAGTGAGAGACTTCACCTTCTGGAATCTCTCAACTCGTGCCAGATCCTGAAACTTCAGTTTCAGGCTGGTGATCATCTCTATTGGCGACTCCATGTTCTCGTATTGACTTTTCAAGTCCGAGTTCATGGTAGCCAATATCAGACCACGCACATCTACCACATCAATATAATGCTTATTCCAAGCATTATATGCTGCATGCGAGCGATTGGTCCCAAGCCTTTCTGGAAGAGCTTTCTCAAGGACATAGTCCTTGCTCTCCTGCTTGAGAATGAATCTCAGATTCCGATACCAATCAAGGAAGTTGGATCCATTTAACTTGTCCTTCTTAAGGACGGATCGCAACGAGAAAGTAGTCATAGACATAAGCTGAAATCCAAGAAAAACGAAGATTTAGTTATGTATATGAAGAGAAATCTTATCAAATAAGAGAACTCGCATTATATTCAATCAATGTTTCCTCTACGAATATAATGATCCAAGATCCTCAGATTACTAAAATTCGAGTGGGCGACTCGCCGTTACTCAAAATTTAGTTATCTAGGTAAGCAAATCATTGCTAATTGTACCCAGTACAACTCTTGGTCGCAGATGAGACAAACTATGTCTAATCCACTCTGATGTCTCTGGGCCCAGAACTTCTGATAGCCCAGTCAAGTAAAACCAATTTCTTCTGTCTTGTGATCATATGACAGTCGCACTGCAAGTCTGTCAATGACCACCTGCCAAACTCATGCTGTGGTGGATACCAAGGACTCCAAGACTATCCAACAAACAACACAAGTTTTTCACAGTAGACAAAATTGGGCAAGACATCAAGGTCACTTGATATTTTGGTTGAGGAAACTAAACCCAAAAGTTTAGCAAATCAATCTCTTAGGTCATGTAATTGTTGATGTTTAGCACTGCATGTTCATCAACTCTACTACCTGCCTTACTCACATAATTGTGGACACCAAGCTCTTGGCTAGATATCACACAACTAAATGAGTCTTGACAGTTGACCATATTGAAGCTAATCTTCGATCAATGTTTAAGTCTAGTTTGGTTTCTGCAAATTCAAGGTTCAATAACCAGAATTTCGAATACTGTGTCGATCGACGCAGACTATGTCTGTCGATCGACACTACCAAACAAAACCGGACTTCAATAACCGGTTAATTCAATTAACCCGGTTTATTGAACCAGTCATGTCGATCGACACAACCCATGTGTGACGTTCGACATAGACCTAAACCGAAGATAGTTTTGATAACCGGTCCAATCCAATTGAACCGACTTATCTGATCAAACTGATCTTAACCAATCGGTTTATACTAATTGGTATCATCAGTTCAATCCAATTTAAAAAGTTTAAACCAGTTTCAACTGATTGCGATAACCGGTCCAATTCAATTGAACCGTATTATCCAATCAAACTGATTTAACCCACCGGTTCATGCTAATTGAGATAATCAGTTCAATCCAATTGAACCAATTTATCCAATTTAAACCGATCAATTCGGACTTAACCAAGCATGATAACTGGTCCAATCCAATTGAACCGATTAACCATTCGCTTGGTCTGTGTCGACCGACACTAACCTGTGTCGATCGATACGTGACCGAATCTGCTCTGTGTCGACCGACACTCAACCTGTGTCGATCGACACAGAAGGCTTTCAGTTTTTCTACGCGAAAAACCCTAGCCGCCGAATCTGTCGTTTTCGCTGTTCTGTGTCGACCGACACACCCAGTGTGTCGATCGACACCATGCGAAAACACAGACTCGTTTCTGATCAAACACGATCTAACCTGTTCTAACCAAACAACCTAGTTTGCGAATCTAAGTCATCAAATTCGATTTAAACAGGTTTGATTCAATGATAAAACCCTAAGGCTCTGATACCACTGTTGGAACTTGGAGCCAATTCTAATAGATTCAGAATTCTCGCGAGTTCCCGATAGCCTAGGATCTAGGGTCTAGTTAATTGAATCATGGATCTCACCTCGTGATTACCTGGTGTTTGGTAGCGGAAGATGGATCAGGTAATACGAGATCTACTGCGCCTCAGATGCTGCGCCTCTATCGTAGTCCACACGCACACAAGCTGGGATCCGCCGGGATGCTAGTACCGGTGCTCGGATCTCCCTGGGAACTGAGATTCTTGAGGTTTCTGTGTTTTCTTTCTGAGAAAACACTATGGACGGCGCAGGACCAACTCCCTTAGGTCGAGATATAAAACGTGTTTATATACTGACCTCGAGGTGAACCGAAACATCAGTTTCGGTTTCGCCATTGTGTCGACCGACACACTTATTGGTGTCGATCGACACATGTCCTGTATCGACCGACGCACCCAATGGTGTCGATCGATACATCCCTTTGAAACCTATATTCGATCTGTATCCAATACATATCGATCAGACCATATGCCAATGATCAATTCCCATGCAGAGTATATCCAACTTGATTAGGTGTGTGACCCTGTAGGTTCACACGATACTGGAAACGAGTTACAACTCATTTGTCATAATTGGTTTCTAGCAAAACATTATGATTACCCAGTATCACATGAATTGTCCGATCTCGACAATACAACTATCTCTAAAGTTCGTACAATGTGATTTCAGGACATAATCCCAACACTACGCGGTTCCTTCTAGTTAGTTCGGCGGCTCCTTTCTCTCGGGATCTAGTTTACCGGTTTGGTTTGCGATGGTGGTTTTTTTTCTTTGTAGGCGGTTTCGGTGCTCAGGCACATGTGCGGGTCTTTGACGTCTTGGGTTGTTATCTCTGGTGGCTCTTTGATTCGTCTCTCGGCTCTCGGTTTTGTTCGTTGTGTGGCTTTTGGATTCTCGGGGACATGATCCGGTTTGCAGCGCTTCTGTTATGTGGGATGTTGAGGGTTGTGATTCACGGAGGTGTGGCTAGCTACACATGATGTTTGGTAGATCTGGCGGTGGGGTCGTGCGGTCGGTTTTCTCTATGTCGGTGGCTTTATCATGGAGGGATTGTATTTTCCGATCTGGATGTTCCAGCTCAGTTTTTCGGGTCCGCCAATGTGAGGAGTTGAAAATCCTCGTCCATTAGTTGTGGATTGGTCTGGTATGTGTCCTTTACAGCTTAGGGTCTCCGTTTGTGGCTCCGCCCGGCTTCATCAACTGTTTGTGTGCCGGATTGTGTAGTCGGTCGCTCGACCGGCTCAAATTTTCTTTTTTATTCTTGTCAGAGGAAGCGGCTTACAGGTTTCCGGTTTGAGTTGTGGTGGTGGTGGTAGCGGTGTCTACTTTTTTGGTTGCAACTCTTGGTTTCCGCTTGAGGTATTATTGGCTTGGTCGTGAGAGGTAATCCTTGTGTTGTTTTGCAAATCCTCGGGTTTGAGATTTGTTTAGCATGGGATTGGCGACTGGAGGCATCTTGAACGTCTCGACCCAATTTTTCACACCCGTGACAAGCACAAGGTAGTGTCTGGCTCGACTTCCTCGGCCAGACTTAGGTCATTTCGAAATTTTCCGTACTTAGAATTATTTTTGCGTTTTTTAATCCGAACTAGACAAGCATTTTTAAGCATAAACAAGACTTAGATAGATTTCGAGGTTTAAGTACAATGATCAGTTTGCCACTAAGCTATTACATTCATACTTAACCAAATCTATCCAAATCCTACCTTCCTTTTGCTCCAGCTGCCCTTACTCTCGCGCCTAAGCCTTCACAGAATAATCACCTGCATCCACAAAGGAGGCATAAGCAAACGAATTGCTAGTGTGAGCGGTCGTCCCGTCTCACTTAGCCACAGAAATAATCACGCAGACAAGCCATATATTCACTCATTATATCATGCTTATCATCAGAACATGCACTTAATCCGATCATACCGTTTGATGTCAAAGAGATATCATATGCGATCCAGCATCAAGCCTTACAATGAAAACTGCCCATAAGTGCATGATCTGATCTAGACGCCCAATGAAAGAAACCGATCAATCGATTAAGTCAGCAGAAAACAGAATGCCCTAATCAGACAACACTTAATCAGATATGAATGTTCCAAGTCAAAGAGCCATCATCCGCGATGCAACATCAAGCCTTAGCGAGCAAACTGTCCTTAAGCGCTTGATCTGATTTAGATGTTGAGTGAAAGGAACCGATCAATCGATTAAGTCAGCAAAAACAGAATAATCGATAAGCAATCAATCAGAACATGCCTAGTAATCCTAGACTCAACGAATCTATGCAAGCAGAAGATCTCAATCCATAGTCACGGTCACACACTCACTTTAGTCTTTCGGTTTGGATGATGAGAGAGGTTTCCTGACACCTCTTGTGCTCGATCTAACAGAACAGACGATCCCACATTCTCGCTTGATCACCGTACACCAAACTCAATCAATACTCAGCCAAATATCGGATTTCTCTCTTCAGAAACTCTCCTGATCTTTTCTTCTTTCAGTCGCGGAAACTGAACAAAAATCGCCTAAGGACTGATTTTATAGGTTTGTGGGCGATTTCAGTCAAGCTAACTGCCCAGAAACCGTTCCAAAACCGCTCCCGCGTCTTTATGATTAGCCAAGCCAATCCAACTGCCTTCCCCGAGCTTTCATCACTTGGCTGCGCGGATTTAATCATAAACTTGTTGCCGCTCTTTTTCTTTGGGCGAAAATGCGTAGTTTCGACCAATAAATGTTCCCGCCAAAACCCAGTAAGTCAATCAATCCACGGAATTAAGCTTAAGCCAACAGTCCTAACTGTCATGTCCGAAATCCGAGCAAACTTTGTCCGAATCATGACCAACATTGTCTGAATCCGACCAAACCAGCTCAACAACCACTTTAGGTCCGAAATTCGTGGACTGAACTTATCCAGCTCTCTTTAGCTATAATTTTACACAGTAAGCCTTACTTGTACAGAAACCCCCCCCCCCCCCATTTTTAATATTCACCGTCTTTAAAGGCCATTCTAAATGGCCATCATGGACTGATCCCGTTTAATCACAGAACGTGGGCATTACAACTCTCTCCCACTTGGCTTATACTCGTCCTGGAGTCTTACTCTTCTTTTTCGGTTTTTCCTTAAGTTTTTCAAACCACTTAAGAAACTCATCTTGCATTCTTGCTTTCCTTAATAGCTTATAGAAGTCAGTAGGGTGAATTTGAATTGCTTGGATTGATTGTGGAGTTTACTTAGGACAGTTGCCAAGTGTGGAGGAAGTACATGTTGGTCTTGATGTCTTGCAGGTGATTCTTTCAGTGGCTTACTAAGGGGAATCTGAGTGTTGTTGCTTCTAAGATAAAAAGAGTTTCTGAAAGTTTTCAAACCTCTTCACCATGTTTTAGTTCTCTATTTTGCTTGAGGGCAAGCAAAGGCTAAGTGTGGGGGAGTTGATATATCATGGTTTTTACCGGTTTTAGACCATGATAAAAGTGTGTTTTAGAGTCTTTTAGTGTTTCTTTAGAGTCTTTTACAGGTGTTATTAGATACATACACGTTTGGAGCGGAATTGGAGTTATTGGAGCTTTTTGGAGCATTTTGGTGCTTTGACCCGAGAGATAGAGTTCACTGTCCGAAACAGAGTAATGCATCGATCGACACACTATGTGAATCGATCGACACACGAGCGAGATGGGCCTTTCCTCGGTGGTTTATGAAGAATGAAGAAATTGCAGTTGTGCCCAGAAGTTCCTGATAATTGCAAAGAAGCCCCAAGACGTGATTAGCTTATATGATTAGGTTTTTACATCAGTTTTTGGGGACGCTTTCATACTTAGAGCATATAGTTTTTAGAGCTTGGGGCTGATCTAATCCTGTACTGCTTTCTGCTTTTTGGAGAAGATTTTGAACCCCTTTACTTTTATATTCTCTTTTATGCAATCTACTATTTCATTGATTATGTTTTCATATTCTATGTCTGAGTAGATTCATAGTTAGGTTTAGGGATTCTCATTAAGGATTTTATGACTTGCTAGATATAATTAATTCAGTTAAGGATTCATATCATAATTGTTCTTCAATCTAAATTGTGCTTAACACTAGTTTCTAACCTGATCACTTAGAATCTAGATCTTAGGTTGTTAAATTGATACGAAAGTGTGGTTTAGAATCTGAACTATTTAGGTTGAGCAATTGAATTACTCGCAAATAAATTTGGTTTAATTGAATTGTGAACATATCGAACTTAATCTTAAAGCTGGTTTAATCTGTTAGGAATTACAAAGACATTTGGATTTCTGCAATTAGGCTTAGAGAATTCTCACAACGAAAGTTGGTTAATTCTATATCTGTGTTTGAGTTCTAGAACTGTGTTTAATTAGATTCTGACTGAATAAATTATCTGCTTGTCTTATTTCCTGAGAACTCCCTAGACTTAGCGCCTTTAGTTAATTGCCTACAACAAATCCTGCTACTGGTTTACTTTCCTGCTTTGTTTTTAGTTTCTCACTACATTTGCTTTCTTCTAGTTTAATCTTGACTGTTCTAAATCTATCGTTGCCCAGAGTCCTTGTGGATTCGATACCCTAAGTACTACATTCACATTACTGTGCACTTGCAGTTAGTATAGGGATTAAAACTCGACCTATCAAGTTTTTGGCGCCGTTGCCGGGGACTCTTTGGAGTCTTCGATAGATTCGAACTTAGGGTTTTTACTAGGATTTTTATTTTTTTGTTTTTGGTTACTGATTTTTCTGTTTCTTCTCTGTCGCAGGTTTGACAATCGCCTAGCATCGATCGTTTCCTCTTTTGTGTCGATCGTTACTAAGCGACTGGAGTTGAGTCGATCGTTTCACCTTAGCATCGATCGTTGCACTGCGATTACAGACGGTTTATGCAGACGCGTGATACTAGAAGTAATCCGAATACTAATCTCGTTAACCTCCAACTTGAAGAGCTTGTTAGACTAGAGAGGACTAACAGGAAAGTTCAAAGAGCAAGGATGGTTCAATAACGTCTGATTATAATGCCCGATGCTCAAGGTACCCTGAGGGACCGACAAAACAATCCGTACAATGCTGCTAGGCAACAGATTGATGCTGAAGGGAATGTGATCCCTGAGCCTGAACAAGAGCAAGGCTAAGGACAAAGCCATGGCCAATAGGAGAGGCGAATGGTTAATCCTCCTGTTGCTAATGAGAGGACCTTAGTTGACTATAACCGTCCTGATGAGTTTCATGCTAACCGGTCAGCTCTTGTACCTCCTGGTTTTGAGAGGAATGATTTCGAGATCAAGACCATCTACTACTCTCTTCTGAGGCATAATGCCTTCCATGGTTTCCCTAATGAGAAGCCAATGGATCATATAGATGAGTTTGAGGACATAGTCACTGGGATGAAGTATGATGGAGTGAACTATGACTATATGTTTCTCAAACTCTTCCCCTACTCTCTCGCTGGAGATGCTGCTGCCTGGCTGAAACAACTTCCACCTGGGAAGTTTACTACTTGGGATGCTGTTAAGAGTGAGTTTCTGAGACACTTCTATGATGATGCTCGCTTTGATCAGTCGAGACAGGACATTCTCACTTTCTCCCAAGGTCCTATAGAGCCTCTTAAGACTGCATGGATGAGGTTTAAGAAGTATCAACGTGACTGCCCGCATCATGGATTCACTGAGGTAACATTGCTGGGTATTTTCTTTAGAGGTATAGATCTCCCTTATCAGACTGCGTTGGATAATTCCAGCAATGCAAATTTCAACACTAGAACTCCTGAGCAAGCTAAGCAACTGATAGATAACTTAGTAAGCAGTAATAGCTGCAAGACTACTGATAGGAGAAGGAAAGAGTCTGGTGGGAAGATAGAGAATCTGGAGATTGCTGATATTAGGAGTAAGTTGGACACTGTTTGCAATCTTCTAGCTGGGAAGAAAGCTGTCCATTTTGCTCAAGATGTTGAAGTGATCAATGCAGAAGAAGATGGTCAGGAAGAGGATGTGAACTACATTGGAGGATCTGCTTTCCAAGGAAACGGGTTTGGAGGACAGCAAGGTAATAGATTCTTCAGTGGACAGAAGAGTGCTTTCACAAGCAATCAAAACTCTTCTAGCTTTGGACAGAATGCTGGTTTCCAGAAGCCTTTTCAGCAAGGTAATCAGAGGACTTATGGATCTTCCTCTTAACAAGTACCTCCTGTTGCTAATGCTCATGAGAGCAAGATGGAGAGTATGATGGAGCAGTTTCTGAAAGGTCAGACTAAGAATGTTGTAGACCTCGACAAGAAGATAGGTGCTGTTTATGAAGAGCTGAATGGGAAGTTTGAATCTTTGAGCACACATATGAAGGAGCTTGATGCTAAGGTTGCGAGGACTGTTGGATATGTTCAGAGGCCAGATGGATCTCTTCCGGGACGGACTGATGCTAATCCTAAGTATCAGTGCAATGCGGTGACATTGAGAAGTGGTAAGGAGCTGTTTCCTGCCCAGAAAAAGCAGTTAAGTGTCGAAGAAATCGTGGAGATTGAAGAAATGGAAGATCAAATCCGTGGGATTCGCAATGCATCGATCGACGCACCTCAGCAACGGTCGATGAAAAGCGAAAATAAAGATCCAGAAGGCTTAGCACAGTCGCCCAGCAATGATCGATGCACCACTAGCAACGATCGACGCAAGGCGACTGTAGAGAGCTCAGACGCAGAGAAGCTGAAAAGGTCAAATGAAAGGGTCTACAAGCCTAAGGTACCTTTTCCTAAGAACCCCAGGAAGGCCAAGAACGATAAGCAGTATGCCAAATGCAAGGAGATCATTAAAAAGGTGAAGATCGAATTGCCTTTGATTGACTCTATGGAGACTACTCCTGTGATGAAGAGATGCCTTAAGGATTTACTTGCTGGTAAATGGTCTAATGAGGAGAGTGCAATGATGATCACAGAGGTATGTAGTGCAGTGATTCAGGGCAGAATTCCTGAGAAGTTGAAAGATCCAGGGAGCTTTGTGTTGGATTGTGCTATCTACAGGGAAAGATTTGAAAGATCTCTATGTGATCTTGGTTCTAGTGTGAACCTTATGCCCTTCTCTGTTGCTAAGAGACTTGGGATGACTGACTTCCTGCCCACTAGGATCTCATTGGTTTTAGCAGACATAACAATCATAATTCCTGAAGGAATATTGGAGGATGTGCCTATAATGATTGGCCAATGTGTGATTCCTACTGATTTTGTGGTTCTGCAGTATGGAGAGGAACCAAAGGATCCACTGACTTTGGGAAGACCTTTCTTGGCTACTGCGGGTGCGATGATTGACTGCCAGAGAGGTAAGATAATTCTGAATGTGGGTGATCTGAAGATGAGCTTTGATATGGATAAACTGGTGAAGATACCAACCATCGACGGACAGGCCTTTTATGTGGACACACTCAGTGATTTAGCTGTAGAATACTTTCATAAGTCACATGCTGAGGATCCACTGGAGAGAGCCTTACTGAGCTCTATAATGGAGCTGGAACACCTGCAAGACGAGCCCACAATCTGCTATGCGAGGCTAATGGACTCTGCTGAGCAAGTGATGCAAGTGGATGTGTCTGACACGACTTATCCAGTGATTGTTAATGCTAGTTTGAACAACGCAGAGCTCACTTTACTGCTAAGCAAGCTGCGCAAGCATCGCAAAGCTCTTGGCTATTCTCTTGATGACATTTCAGGTATCTCTCCAGAGTTGTGCATGAATCGGATACATCTTGAGGACGAGTCTAACACATCAGTTGAGCATCAGAGAAGGCTGAATCCTAACCTTAAGGATGTGGTTAAGAAGGAGATTATGAAACTCCTAGATGCTGGGATTATCTATCCAATTTCAGACAGTGATTGGGTGAGTCCAGTCCATGTAGTGCCTAAGAAAGGCGGAGTTACAGTAGTGAAGAACGAGAAGAATGAGCTGATTCCTACAAGGACTGTGACTGTACACCGGATGTGCATAGATTACAGGAAGCTAAATGCTGCCACAAGGAAGGATCATTTCCCTTTACCCTTCATTGATTAGATGCTGGAGAGGTTAGCAAATCACCCTTACTATTGCTTCCTCGATGGATATTCAGGTTTCTTCCAGATTCCCATCCATCCAGAGGATCAGGGAAAGACCACCTTTACTTGTCCATATGACACATTTGCTTACCGCAGGATGCCTTTTGGACTCTGCAATGCACCTGCCACCTTCCAGAGATGCATGATGTCCATATTCACTGATATGATTGAGGACTTTATGGAGGTGTTTATGGATGACTTCTCAGTCTGTGGGTCATCTTATAATGAGTGCTTGGATAATCTGTGCAAGGTACTGACTAGATGCGAGGAGAAGCACTTGGTTCTTAATTGGGAGAAGTGTCATTTCATGGTCAGAGATGGCATTGTACTTGGACATAAAGTGTCTGAAGCAGGGATTGAAGTAGATCGCGGTAAGATTGAGGTAATGACCAGCCTTCAGGCGCCTAATTTTGTGAAGTCTATAAGGAGCTTTCTTGGACATGCTGGTTTCTATAGACGGTTCATCAAGGACTTCAGTAAGATTGCTAGACCACTAACTGCTTTGCTGTGTAAGGATACCAAGTTTGAGTTCAATGCAGATTGTCAGACTGCATTTGAACAGATCAAGCAGGCATTAGTGAGTGCTCCTATAGTTTAGCCACCAGATTGGGATTTACCTTTTGAGGTTATGTGTGATGCGAGTGACTATGTTGTAGGAGCTGTTCTAGAAGAAGGACAGAAAGCTTCATGCTATCTATTATGCGAGCAGAACACTAGATGATGCGCAGAGAAACTATGCCACTACAGAGAAGGAGTTGTTGGCTGTTGTCTTTGCATTTGAGAAATTCCGCCCCTATCTTGTTGGCTCCAAGGTGATTGTGCACACTGATCATTCAGCCCTAAAGTATCTGATGCAGAAGAAAGATGCTAAGCCAAGATTGTTGAGATGGATTCTGTTGCTTCAGGAGTTTGACATTGAAGTGAGGGACAAGAAGGGAGTTGAGAATAGAGTTGCTGACCATATTTCAAGGATGTTGGTTGAGGAAGACGTGCCCATTAATGATTATTTGCCTGAGGAGAACGTCAACATGATATCGATCGAGACAGTGTTTCAGATTGATTTGGACAGAAACTTGCAAAACTGTCGGATTAATCACACTGCGTCGATCGATGCTACATCTGTGACGATCGATGCATGTGTCGAGACTGCGACGATCGATGCCACTCTATGCGACGATCGTTGCAGTGCGGACATGAACCCAGAACCTTTCACGGTTCAAATTAAAGACTATGTTTTCGAAGTAGATGTTGTCGCGACTACCAATCGACCCTGGTACGCAGATATAGCTAATTACCTGGCTGCAGAGACTAAACCAGATGATTTGAAGGGGTATGCAAAGAAGAAGTTCTTTAGGGAGATCAGGCGATACTATTGGGATGAGCCTTATCTCTACAAGCATTGTTCGGATGGTCTTTACAGGAGATGTGTTGCTGAATCATAGGTTCCAGATATCTTATTCCACTGTCATGGATCAGATTATGCTGGACATTTTGCTACTTTCAAGACTGTGTCTAAGATTCTGCAAGCAGGTTTCTGGTGGCCTACAATGTTTGCGGATGCTGATTCCTTCGTTTCTCAGTGTGATGCCTGTCAGAGGAGAGGAAAAATCAGTAAGAAGCATGAGATGCCTCAGAATTTCATTCTTGAGGTTGAGGTTTTCGATTGCTGGGGCATAGATTTCATGGGTCCTTTTCCCTCATCCTATGGGAATAAGTTTATCTTGGTTGTTGTGGACTATGTATCTAAGTGGGTGGAAGCAATAGCTAGTCCAACCAATGAATCTTCAGTGGTTATTAAGCTGTTTAAGACCATCATATTCCCTAGATTTGGAGTACCTCGGATAGTGATTACTGATGGAGGATCTCATTTCATTAATAAGGTCTTCGAGAAGCTGCTACAGAAGCATGGAGTTCATCACCGAGTTGCTACTCCTTATCACCCGAAGACTAGTGGACAAGTTGAGGTGTCTAACAGACAGATCAAAGAGATCTTAGAGAAGACAGTTGGGAAGACAAGGAAGGATTGGGCAGCAAAGCTAGATGATGCACTATGGGCTTACCGGACTGCATTCAAGACACCACTTGGAACTACTCCATTCCATCTTCTGTATGGAAAAGCATGTCATCTGCCAGTAGAGCTAGAGCACAAAGCAGCATGGGCTGTAAAGCAGATGAACTTCGATCTTATGACTGCTGCAGAGAGGAGATTGGTGCAGCTTAATGAGTTGGATGAGATTAGACATTTTTCTTATGAGAACTCAAGCTGTACAAGGAGAGGACTAAAGCTTATCATGACAAGAAGATTGTCTCTAGAAAATTTGAGCCTAATGATCAGGTACTTTTGTATAACTCTCGTTTGCAATTGTTTCCAGGTAAGCTTAGATCAAGGTGGTATGGTCCTTTCACAATCAAGGAGGTACGTCCTTATTGAGCTGTCGTATTAATCAGCCAGGAAGGTAAGGAATTTACTGTGAATGGACAGAGAGTAAAGCATTATTGGGCTAAGGCAGAGATTCCAGGAGGTCAGATTTTGCCTCTGGATGTTTCACCCTCCGTCTGATTTAGCTAAAACGTCAAGCTATTGACGCTAAACAAGCGCTGAGTGGGAGGCAACCCACTGTTTGTTTTTGCTATTCATTTTTGGTGTTTTTGTTAGGATTTTACGTTTGTTTTTGGTTTTGGTGAGTTTTGTATGCAGGTCTCGGATATCGCAATGCAACGATCGACACGGTCCTGTGTGTCGATCGTCACAACACGAAAATCGCATTGCAGCGATCGTTGCGGTCCTGAGCAACGATCGACACATGATGCAATCGCCTTGCAACGGTCGTTACATTTATGTATCGATCGATGCATTAGCGACAGAGGTAAAAATCAGACAGAACTTAACTCATCCATTAACAATTTCTTTCTTTTTACCAATCCTTAGCTTGACACTACTGTGGACAGTGTGTTTCAAGTGTGGGGGAGGTGGTACTGACTATTATCTTTCTGTTTTCTTAGAGTCAGTCCTGTTTTTCAAATTTTTTGTTTTATTGAGTCAAAACAAGTTTAAGTAAGAAACAGTGAATTTTTGAGAAGTAAACAACATCTTGCAGGAACTTAAGTAACCATTGGGATGAAGTTTCCGGATCTATCTATGACTATTAGAAAACCCAACACGGATCAACCTACTGAGGACACCCATATCAATTCAGGTATTCAGAGGATCCTTCACTGACTTCACCCTTAATTTGACTTAATTTTCTCACCTAAGGGCTTGGTATACCTTGAGTCGGATTCCTTTGTTAGTTCTGACACAGCTTGTAAACCTGTCCGAGTATGGTTCCCTTCTCCCCTTCCATAAAGTAAAAAAAAAAGAGTAATAAACTGAGGATGAGCTAGTAGCTCCGAAGTGGTCACGGGAGTAGTAGCAAACACTATTACCTCTTGTGCATTCATGGAATGTGTCCAAAGTACACCCCTTAACGGGAAGAGCACTGATAAAAAAATAAAATGATACCCAATGGGAAAAAATCAGAATGATAAGGAAGGGAAAAGAGAAGAAAAGGAACCAGAAAAAGATAGTATGGTGGTCTAGAGCTGACAAAGTAAGAATCCATGTGCCCTTTGATCGATAATCCTTAGGTGAGACCGCACTTAATAGCTTATAGAAGTCAGTATGGTGAATTTGAATTGCTTGGATTGATTGTGGAGTTTACTTAGGACAGTTGCCAAGTGTGGGGGAAGTACATGTTGGTCTTGATGTCTTGCAGGTGATTCTTTCAGTGGCTTACTAAGGGGAATCTGAGTGTTGTTGCTTCTAAGATAAAAAGAGTTTCTGAAAGTTTTCAAACCTCTTCACCATGTTTTAGTTCTTTGTTTTGCTTGAGGGCAAGCAAAGGCTAAGTGTGGGGGAGTTGATATATCATGGTTTTTACCGGTTTAGGACCATGATATAAGTGTGTTTTAGAGTCTTTTAGTGTTTCTTTAGAGTCTTTTACAGGTGTTATTAGATACATACATGTTTGGAGCGGAATTAGAGTTATTGGAGCTTTTTGGAGCATTTTGGTGCTTTGACCCGAGAGATAGAGTTCACTGTCCGAAACAGAGTAATGCATCGATCGACACACAATGTGCATCGATCAACACACGAGCGAGATGGGCCTTTCCTCGGCGGTTTATGAAGAATGAAGAAATTGCAGTTGTGCCCAGAAGTTCCTGATAATTGCAAAGAAGCCCCAAGACGTGATTAGCTTATATAATTAGGTTTTTACATCAGTTTTTGGGGACGCTTTCATACTTAGAGCATAGAGTTTTTAGAGCTTGGGGCTGGTCTAATCCTGTACTGCTTTCTGCTTTTTGGAGAAGATTTCGAACCCCTTTACTTTTATATTCTCTTTTATACAATCTACTATTTCATTGATTATGTTTTCATATTCTATGTCTGAGTAGATTCATAGTTAGGTTTAGGGATTCTCATTAAGGATTTTATGACTTGATAGATATAATTAATTCAGTTAAGGATTCATATCATAATTGTTCTTCAATCTAAATTGTGCTTAACACTAGTTTCTAACCTGATCACTTAGAATCTAGATCTTAGGTTGTTAAATTGACACGAAAGTGTGGTTTAGAATCTGAACTATTTAGGTTGAGCAATTGAATTACTCGCAAAAAAAATTTGGTTTAATTGAATTGTGAACATATCGAACTTAATCTTAAAGCTGGTTTAATCTGTTAGGAATTACAAAGACATTTGGATTTTTGCAATTAGGCTTAGAGAATTCTCACAACGAAAGTTGGTTAATTCTATATCTGTGTTTGAGTTCTAGAACGGTACTTAATTTGATCATGACTGAATGATTTATCTGCTTGTCTTATTTCCTGAGAACTCCATAGACTTAGCGCTTTTAGTTAATTGCCTACAACAAATCCTGCTACTGATTTACTTTCCTGCTTTGTTTTTAGTTTCTCACTACATTTGCTTTCTTCTAGTTTAATCTTGACTGTTCTAAATCTATCGTTTCCCAGATTCCTTGTGGATTCGATACCCTAAGCTACATTCACATTACTGTGCACTTGTATTTAGTATAGGGATTAAAACTCGACCTATCAGTAAGACACTTCCCCAATTCTCTCCAAAATCTTGTACGGCCCAATGTACCTTGGACTTAACTTTTCATTTCTTGTTGCTTGATCTTTGCCTTTATATGTGACTGTCTTGAGATAGACCATATATCCAACCGCAAATTCCAACTCTTTCCTCTGCTTACCAGCATAAATTTTATGTCTGTTCCGAGCTTCTTTCAACTTAAGCTTCAAAACCCTTATCCTTTCAGTCGTTTCCTCAGCAAAGTCTCGGCCAAAGATGATTCGTTCCCCCACTTGAGTCCAACACAACGGTCATCTGCATGGCGTTCGTACAATGCTTCATAGGGCGATATTCCGATACTAGCTTGTTAGCTGTTGTTGTAAGAAAATTTGACCAAATACAAGTATTGATCCCAATTCTCGCCCCAGTCCAGAACACAAGCTCGCAACAAATCTTCAAGTGTTCTGATCGTCCTCTATGATTGTACATCCGTCTGAGGATGATAATGTGTGCTCATATGGAACTTTGTCCCCAATGCCTTCTGCATCGCTTTCCAGAAGGTTGATTTGAACTTTTCATCATGGTCTGATACAATGCTCTTCGGTACTTCATGCAATCTCATGATCTGTTCCACATAAAACTTGGCCAAACTGCCACATTATCCTTCTTGTTGATTGCAAGAAAATGTGCTGACTTATTCAGTCTGTCCACAATAACCCAAATCGCATCTTTCCATTCCGCATTGGCAATCCGGTCACGAAGTCCATCGTGATCTTGTCCCATTTCCACTCCGAAATGAGTAAGCTTTGCAACAATCCGTTTGGAAATTGATGTTCAGCCTTAACCATCTGATAGATAGGGCATCCAGCAACCCACTTAGCAACGTCATGCTTCACTCCAATCCAATGATAATAAGCTTCAGGTCATGATAAATCTTAGTCGTCCCATGATGTATCGAGAATCTTGACTGATGTGCTTCCGCAACCCTTGATATTCTGGAACACAAACTCGGTCGTTCATCATAATTGTCCCATTGTTTTAAGTCTGATACTCGGACTTTTCGTTTCCTTCCTCATTGATTAAATTATGATCCTTCTATTGAGCTAGTCGTATCATGGTTAGCAAATCTGCTTGATCCTATGTACTTAGACCCAATGGTTCCACTTCGCTGGTCAAGGCAGTAAGATGCAATGTCCCGATAATATTGACTAATCCTTCCATATCCTTCTCAGAATCTGAAGCTGCTCGCTTCCTGCTTAAAGCATCTGCCACTGTGTTTACCTTTCCGTATGATAGACAATATCCAAATCATAATTGGCCACTGTCTCCATCCGTCTTATCTATCTCAAATTCAATTCCTGCTGAGTGAAGATGTACTTCAAACTCTTATGATTTGTGAACACTTGGACCTTTGCACCATAGAAATACGACCGCCAGATCGTAAGGGGGAAAACAACTGTGGCCATCTCTAGGTCATGAGTCGGATTGTTTCCTTCACGCTTCCTTAACTATCTTGATGCATAGGCGGTTACCTTGCCTTGCTGCATCAGAACGCATCCAAGTCCAACTCTTGATGCATCAGTGTAAACCAAATAAGGATCGTCGGTCATTGGCAAAGCCAATATTGGAGTACTCATCAGCATATCCTTTAGATTAGAGAAACTCGCTTCACAGTCTGTTGACCAAATGAACTGAACATCTTTCCCAGTCAGTCGAATCATTGGCTGAGCCATACTTGCAAAACCTTTGACGAACCGTCGGTAGTAGCCACCTAATTCCAGAAAACTCTTTATCTCTGTCGGATTCCTTGGTCTATGCCAATCCGCAATTGTCTTGATCTTTTCTGGATCCACAAACACTCCCTTGTCCGAGACCACATGACCCAAGAATCCGATCTTACTTTGCCAAAAGCTGCATTTGTTGAGCTTAACAAACAACTGATGTTCCCGCATTTTGTTTATAACCGTCCTCAAATAAGCCTTGTGCTCTTACTTATCCTTGGAGTAAACCAAGATATCATCTATGAAGATGATCATGTTTTCATCCAGGCAGTCTCTGAACACGTTTTTCATTAGCTTCACAAAAGCCGCAAGTACATTAGTCAATCTGAAGGGAATGACCACAAACTCATAATGCCCATACCTTGTCATGAATGCTATCTTCGGAACATCTGACTCAGCTATCGAAATCTGATGATAACTGTAATAACCCTACCGAGAAAGTAGAACGGCCAAACGCGAAATACGACCGGCCGAGAGGAACGGACGAAGAACGGCCAAAAATTCAAAGTTGTCGGAATGGTCCGAAACTTTCAGCATTGGTTAGAAACAACATTTTAAGAATGTTGGTCGAAGCGGAATGTGAAAATACGGAACGGATTGGGAGATATCCAAATTTTGGCCGAACGTCGGGTTAAAGTCACGTTTGTTGGATAAGAACCTTCCCGGAATTGATAAATGGTTGGAAAGGGATGTGGATCATCATTTTGGAGGATTTTAAGGGGAATAGTCGAGTTAAAATTGGTCCGGGTCGAGCAAAATGAGAATCGGGTCGAGAACGGTTGTGTACGGATGGATACGGACGACCACGGACAGACGTACGGACGTGTTCGGGTGGCCGTGTGGTCGTCAGGACGCACAGACGGACGTACTGGCGGGTGTACAGACGCACGGACAGGTGCTGGCACGCATGTCCTGACGAGCTGTCGCGACGCATGTCCTGACGAGCTGTCGCGACGCATGTCCTGACGAGCTGTCGCGACGCATGTCCTGACGAGCTGGCGCGACGCATGGACTGGCGACCTGGCGTGACGCAGGGCCTGGCGAGCTGGCGCGGTGCATTGCTGGACGCCCACACATGGCGCGACGCATGGCCGGGCTGCCGCATGTCCACCATTTGTCGCCGAATCACCTCCCCTTCTCCATCTATAAATACCAAGCTCTCCTTAAGCATTTTTCAACACTTTTCAGATCCAAGAAAAATTCTAGAGAGAGAGTGGGGCATTCTAGAGAGAGAAAGTGTGTCTAGAGAGAGAAAGTGAGAAAATGGGCGGATTAGCGCGGGACGGAGTGGACGTTCGGGACGGGGCATTCGGGTTATGCCTCGGGGTGTCGGTAAGCCATAGAACGAGTAGTTTCCGTCCATCTTTAGTTTGCTTCCTTTAGAACTCCGTCTTATTTAGATCTTTGCTCTAGATCTAGCGGAGAGATTCTCGGAGTTAAGGAGCGGGCTGCGGAACGGGTGAGTCCCGGTAGCTAGGACTGACGGATTTATGCAGGTCGTGTCTTAAGGATTGGAATACTCGGTCTATTCATCCTTAGGCACGTTTTCGTTGGTTTACTTGTGTTGCGATTGAGGTTTTAATCCGTTTCTTTTGGTGATTAATGCATGCATGATCTTTCGTGTTGAAATGGTATTGTGATACATGGTCTCGTTGATTGCGTGGGGAAATCATGGAGATTGTGGTAGCATGCATAGTGAGATAAGTACGGGACGGTCGGGGTACCTCCCGGAAACGGATTGTGATAAGTACGAGTCGGAAGTGAGATCCGCTCGGAAATGGTTGTTGAGAAAAGTGGTGTTTTCCCGTATGGGTGAGGATGCGGTAGCTTCGTGAGATCGTTGATCCACGCAAGTCTCCCTTCCGTTTGTTGAGACGGTTGTAGTGGCTGTCGTGATCTTCGGATCCTTTGCATGACCCTACACCGTGTGATATGTGTTGTTAACCTCATGTTGAGTGATGCATGCAGGTTAGACGGGAGTTGGTTCTAGAACATGCGTAATGTTGTTCTAGGAAGTGCATCCTAGAGTATGTGTAGACACTCTAGGGAAATGCTCGCGGTACCACCCTTGGAGGTCCTCCGCCTTTTCGGAGAGGCTCGGTTGGACTCGGGTCGCTCGCCTGCCTGAGCTGTCGTGTGACGACACGATTACCCGTGGATTCGGGTTACCCGTGGATTCGGGTGTGGTGCCGGCCCTGAACCTTTGTGGTGATTGGCCGGGTGTAGCCACGAGAGAGATGTGGGTGGTGGTGCCGGTGCATTTGAGGCCTCTGCATGTGGTTGTCTAGAAAGGTCTAGACGGGTTTAGCAATCATGATGGTAGTCATGTTTGCGGGTTGATTTTAAAAGCTTTCGCTTTGCGCATTTATTTCGGTTATGGTATATTGATGCTTGCGAGATGATTTATTGCATTATGCTTCGGCTATTGAGACGGTTTGGGCACTAATGCATGTTAGAGGGTTTGGGATTCACTGGGTAACCCATATGGTTGCTCATTATACAACTTTTGTCTCGCAGGAAACCATAGACGGGCTAGAGGACGAGTTCGGACGTTAGGCCGCCGGCGTAGTGTACGGGTTGTGAGTGTGAAGATCGTGGAGCTTGTACTATGTAGGATTTCTGACTCGAGCTCAATAAACTGTATGTTTTGGGTAACACTTTGTAATAAATCCTACTTAGTATTAATAAAAGTGTTTTCGTTAACTCCACGGTTCCATGATATAAGTTTGGTCCGAACTGACACAACTCGAGGTCGTAGTACGGGTTGCTAAGCCTTAGGCTATGACCGAGAGGTAGGTCGGATATCACGGATGGGACGGCCTGACCTCGGGAATGGCTGTACCGTTCGCGATACTTGACCATTGTGACATCTCCGGCCGTCTATTGTCCGTAGAACGGGTCGGGGGTGTTACAAATGGTGGTATCAGAGCATGGTTCATGATCATGCTCACGGAACTCGTGTTTTCAATGATTTTATCGAGTCAAAGGGGGGTCACACTCACAACATTAGGAAACTGGTACGTCCGACGGTAGATGGGTAGGTTGGGTTTAGGACTTACCTTTGTTTGATGCAGCGGAGAAAAGCAGGTGAACGGAGGTAAGCCAAGGAGCCCACTATCCACATGGATCGTCGGGAGGATGGAAATGGAGCAGACCAGGTATGCGCGGCTAATGGAGGGTGAATTCCTTAGATTTAGGATGTTAAACCTTCATGATCTTTTTAAGATTCCATGTCAGGTACGTATGGGTGCTAACTCTCTTTTGTGTGATTGAGTTTTAGCACGTTGGTGTGCGTTTGAATTTTGGCATGTTGGCTTTGGTGTGATGAGAGGTTTAAATTATATGCGGATTATAATTTGAAACCGGGAATGTGTGTGTTAGGAAGTTAAGTGGGACCGAATGCGTAGAAACATAACGGGGAGGTTATTGTTTCTAGCATGTCGGTAGCTTCCTAGGTTGGTTTTGGGGTGTGAGAATCCGTAGGTTTCCCGGAAAGAGTTCCGAAAACCGTAGGATTGTGTTGGTTGGTAATGTTTTAGGAAACCCGTACCTAAAACCAGTTACCTGAACCTAAACCCCGTAAACCTTTAAATCGGTTGGTGGTATGGCTTGTGAGCGGATCAAGGATAGTGTGGAAAAGAGCTGAAGATCTGGGAGATTGATCAGCAGACGGTGTTAAGACAGCCACGGATCAGTGAGGATTGAGAGAAGCTGAAGATAAGGTGGATCGTTCAGTAGACGGTTTTATGAGAGAAACAGATCACCGGATAAGAGATGGGAGATCAACCAGGAACGGTTTTGTGGAGATGACAGGTCAGGGAGATCAGTCATAAGTGGGTTCGGTGAAAGCCATGGATCAAGAGGATCTGTTGGCATGAGTTAGTGAATGATTGACCAAGACCAAGAAGAGTATAAGGAAGTGAAGGTTGCGGACCGAGAAGGTTCCGGATCAAGGTGTAAAACAATCACTTCTGGAAGAAGTAATGGTTCGAGACCTTATGGAGGAAGTATGAACGTGGGCAGGGGTGACGCTCAGACCTATTGGGTGATGAAGTCGGAATTGTGTTATCCTTTCACAAGGGTAGTGAAACAGGAGTAATGGTGACGGCCGTAAGAGGTCACAGCCCCAAGAGAGAAGAGTTCACGCAACAAGCTGAACTAGTGGTTACGAGCGGTAATGAAGAAGGACAGGACATGAGGTGTCATCTATGGAGAAGTAGTTCACACCGAGACGGTCTGAACTCATAATTACGTGTGGTAAAGGAGAGACTTAGGAGAAGTCTTTGCCAGGATCAAAATGGAGAAGGAACCTATTAAAGTCAGGTAGACTTAATGGGAGGAACCGATAAGGCAATCATCTAAGTCGTGTTCAAGGATGCAAGGCGTTGTACGAAGGGTAATCGTTAGCGGAGTAAGGACGAGAGGCAGTAGGGTCCAATATAGAATACCCCGGAGAACGGATTGAGTAAAGGCCCATGAGGAAGATAGTGGAATAAGAAGGACGGGGTCTCATCAACAAAGGCCTGGTTTTGGGAGTGTAAATGGGATCTCACGACAGCATGATCGAGAGAGTCCGGAGAAGGTTGCGGCCATTAGAGCTTGGCCGTGAACCAAGCAATGAAGATCGGTTATCAACCAACAACAGAGATGAAGGAGTTTGAGAAAGAAGTTCATGAAATGTAAATTCCAAGAGATAAGACAAAGCTACAAATGGTGAAGTCAAGGGGTAGTATATGGTAGTTTTGTCAAATGGTGGTATAACTGAAGATGGACCAAAGCAAGAAAGGAGTGGATCAGAATATTTAGTTGTGGATCGATGAGGGTCAAGAAAGAACGGAGAAAATTGAGTTATAAGAGAATGAACGGCCTCTACGGAAGTGAAGTACTTTCGGAATATTTCAACCAAGGGAAACATGAAGAAGGTCTTCATGCACCAAAATATTGAGGAGGATCATTCGGAGGCATCAAGCGGGAAAGTGTGAAGCAACTAAGGAGAGGCGGTCAAAGTACATTGAGGAAGATACGATCATGAAGAAATTGGAGAGACATGAATGCGGGTGAGTGCAAAGTCAAGACAGTAAGGAGGGACGTCAACGAGGAACCAAAGATGGATAAGGACGAAGATCAGAACGCGGATAAGAACAAGACATTGAGAAAAAAAAAATAATAATAAGAGATGGACAAGACGAAGGAGTAATTAGCTAAGGGAAGCCAACCAAGATGCCAAGGATGACCGTCGAGAAAAGAAAACGCGAACACAGAGAGGACAGTCCGAGGATAGCTAGAGTACCGACGATACAAGGAGAGACAGTTAAGGAGGAAAACCGTAAGAAAGGTTGAGATTGGAAGGGTAGCGGTCCAAGGTTATCAGACAGGGCGAGTTGAAAATGGACAAGAGTACGATGTTGTGAACCCAAAGCCGAAACGGTTCGAGGAATATGAGGAAGACCAAGGACGAAAGACATTAAAGAGTAAGGGAATTGATGCAAGAAACCGAGACGAGGGAGTTAAGGAAGCAGATGTAGAGGAAGAACCGGACAACTTCAGATGGAAAGGAATTTCAAGGAAGAAAGGATGAGAACGGAATGGTTTGGAGATCAAGAGTAATGACGCTAGAGGAAGAGGAGACTGTGAAAGGAAAGAAAGACCGAAGGATCTTTACCAAGGAAGGAAGGACCCAACAGCCTGAAGTCGGAAAGAGGTCCGAAGAAGGAGTTGAGGACGACATGAACTAAGAACGGTATCGAGACAGTAATGCAGCTGCAGTTTAGGACATCAGGGGAAATAGCGAACCAATACCAGCAATGAAAGAGGATGAGATCCACAGACCCGTATAATGAAGAGGGTGGTCTTAACTCAGTGGGAGCAAGGTGGTCTCTTCTCTTCTAATGCTAGAATTCGGGGACGAATTCTTTTAAGGAGGGAAGAATGTAATAACCCTACCGAGAAAGTAGAACGGCCAAACGCGAAATACGACCGGCCGAGAGGAACGGACGAAGAACGGCCAAAAATTCAAAGTTGTCGGAATGGTCCGAAACTTTCAGCATTGGTTAGAAACAACATTTTAAGAATGTTGGTCGAAGCGGAATGTGAAAATACGGAACGGATTGGGAGATATCCAAATTTTGGCCGAACGTCGGGTTAAAGTCACGTTTGTTGGATAAGAACCTTCCCGGAATTGATAAATGGTTGGAAAGGGATGTGGATCATCATTTTGGAGGATTTTAAGGGGAATAGTCGAGTTAAAATTGGTCCGGGTTGAGCAAAATGAGAATCGGGTCGAGAACGGTTGTGTACGGATGGATACGGACGACCACGGACAGACGTACGGACGTGTTCGGGTGGCCGTGTGGTCGTCAGGACGCACAGACGGACGTACTGGCGGGTGTACAGACGCACGGACAGGTGCTGGCACGCATGTCCTGACGAGCTGTCGCGACGCATGTCCTGACGAGCTGTCGCGACGCATGTCCTGACGAGCTGGCGCGACGCATGGACTGGCGACCTGGCGTGACGCAGGGCCTGGCGAGCTGGCGCGGTGCATTGCTGGACGCCCACACATGGCGCGACGCATGGCCGGGCTGCCGCATGTCCACCATTTGTCGCCGAATCACCTCCCCTTCTCCATCTATAAATACCAAGCTCTCCTTAAGCATTTTTAAACACTTTTCAGATCCAAGAAAAATTCTAGAGAGAGAGTGGGGCGTTCTAGAGAGAGAAAGTGTGTCTAGAGAGAGAAAGTGTGTCTAGAGAGAGAAAGTGAGAAAATGGGCGGATTAGCGCGGAACGGAGTGGACGTTCGGGACGGGGCATTCGGGTTATGCCTCGGGGTGTCGGTAAGCCATAGAACGAGTAGTTTCCGTCCATCTTTAGTTTGCTTCCTTTAGAACTCCGTCTTATTTAGATCTTTGCTCTAGATCTAGCGGAGAGATTCTCGGAGTTAAGGAGCGGGCTGCGGAACGGGTGAGTCCCGGTAGCTAGGACTGACGGATTTATGCAGGTCGTGTCTTAAGGATTGGAATACTCGGTCTATTCATCCTTAGGCACGTTTTCGTTGGTTTACTTGTGTTGCGATTGAGGTTTTAATCCGTTTCTTTTGGTGATTAATGCATGCATGATCTTTCGTGTTGAAATGGTATTGTGATACATGGTCTCGTTGATTGCGTGGGGAAATCATGGAGATTGTGGTAGCATGCATAGTGAGATAAGTACGGGACGGTCGGGGTACCTCCCGGAAACGGATTGTGATAAGTACGAGTCGGAAGTGAGATCCGCTCGGAAATGGTTGTTGAGAAAAGTGGTGTTTTCCCGTATGGGTGAGGATGCGGTAGCTTCGTGAGATCGTTGATCCACGCAAGTCTCCCTTCCGTTTGTTGAGACGGTTGTAGTGGCTTCCGTGATCTTCGGATCCTTTGCATGACCCTACACCGTGTGATATGTGTTGTTAACCTCATGTTGAGTGATGCATGCAGGTTAGACGGGAGTTGGTTCTAGAACATGCGTAATGTTGTTCTAGGACGTGCATCCTAGAGTATGTGTAGACACTCTAGGGAAATGCTCGCGGTACCACCCTTGGAGGTCCTCCGCCTTTTCGGAGAGGCTCGGTTGGACTCGGGTCGCTCCCCTGCCTGAGCTGTCGTGTGACGACACGATTACCCGTGGATTCGGGTTACCCGTGGATTCGGGTTACCCGTGGATTCGGGTGTGGTGCCGGCCCTGAACCTTTGTGGTGATTGGCCGGGTGTAGCCACGAGAGAGATGTGGGTGGTGGTGCCGGTGCATTTGAGGCCTCTGCATGTGGTTGTCTAGAAAGGTCTAGACGGGTTTAGCAATCATGATGGTAGTCATGTTTGCGGGTTAATTTTAAAAGCTTTCGCTTTGCGCATTTATTTCGGTTATGGTATATTGATGCTTGCGAGATGATTTATTGCATTATGCTTCGGCTATTGGGACGGTTTGGGCACTAATGCATGTTAGAGGGTTTGGGATTCACTGGGTAACCCATATGGTTGCTCATTATACAACTTTTGTCTCGCAGGAAACCATAGACGGGCTAGAGGACGAGTTCGGACGTTAGGCCGCCGGCGTAGTGTACGGGTTGTGAGTGTGAAGATCGTGGAGCTTGTACTATGTAGGATTTCTGACTCGAGCTCAATAAACTGTATGTTTTGGGTAACACTTTGTAATAAATCCTACTTAGTATTAATAAAAGTGTTTTCGTTAACTCCACGGTTCCATGATATAAGTTTGGTCCGAACTGACACAACTCGAGGTCGTAGTACGGGTTGCTAAGCCTTAGGCTATGACCGAGAGGTAGGTCGGATATCACGGATGGGACGGCCTGACCTCGGGAATGGCTGTACCGTTCGCGATACTCGACCATTGTGACATCTCCGGCCGTCTATTGTCCGTAGAACGGGTCGGGGGTGTTACAATAACCCTGAGCGAAGTCGATCTTTGAGAACCAAGTAGCACCTCGGAGTTGGTCCAACAACTCGTCTATCCTTGGGAGAGGGTACGTTTTCTTCACTGTCACTACGTTCAGTCGATGCACAGTCTGAAACTATCATCTTTCTTCTTGACAAACAGAACATGTGTGCCCCAAGTTGAACTGCTTGGTCGCACAAACCCTTTCTCCATCAATTCGCCTAACTGTTTCTTTAACTCGGCCATCTCTACCGGAATCATCCGATATGGAGCTTTGGAGATTGGAGCTGTCCTAGGCTCAAGATCGATCATGAACGAATTAGAACGATAAGGTGGTAATCCAGTCAAGGACTGGAACACATCCTCAAACTCATTTATCACCGGTGGAATATCACCTAAAATATCAGAAGCTTGCTCGGTGGAATCAGGTAAGTCTTCATCAGAAGATAAGATTGATCAGTCTACTCATCTATGGCGTAGTAGAATGGGTCACATAGGTCAGAAAGATCTTGAAGTATTGGCAAAGGAGGGATGTTTCAGAGATGATAATTTTAAAGATCTCAAGTTTTGTGATGATTGTGTCATAGGAAAGACACACATGGTGAGTCTTGGTCTTGCTCAACATGTCAACAAAGATAAGCTCGAATACATTCATTTTGATTTATGGGGATCACATAATGTTCCAATTACCTTCAATATTTTATCTCTTTCACATACCATTTCACAAAAAAGGTTTGGATCTACTTTAGGCGAGCAGATGTGTTGCTAGATGAGACATCATACTTGTAGGACTCTGTGAATGTTTATGAATTAGATATCAATGCATGATTTTTCCCATGGACAGCTGTGAGATTATGTGTTTAATTGTATGAGAATATGTTTTACACAGTTTATTGTTTCAAGTTCTAAGACCACTGTAGACTAAGTCTCATAAATCCTAGATATAAATCTAAGTAGAATTCGAACCCATGATCCTTTGAGAATTCTATGTGGCCCAACAATTCATTTATATTGCTTTCAAACGGCTCTCTACTTTTAGTTATTGCTTTTATTATTTACAACCCAAATCGTGAAAACTCTCAAACTCCATTTGATTAATGTAGGCAAGTTAGAATCTGATAGAAGTTAATAGTTCGTCATTTCAATGTGGATTCGATCTCTTAATATACTACTCTGATTGATGTATACTTGCAGTAGGTTTTAGAGGTAAAACCTGGTACACATTAGTTTGGTTCACTAACTAACATCTATCTCTCATGATTGGTCACATGTGTGTTGTATGTGTATGTATCTTTAATTTGGTTGGCTGAATATTTGTATAAGGGTCCACTACAAAAAATATTGAGTATTCATAGCAGTTGCAGATAACATTTTTGGTGTTTCTGCTATGGTTGGCTAAACCTGGATTTTTAGATAGTGTTTGTTTATTAATAAACGCTATCAATTTGATGGTCCGACTAAAAAAATTTCACCCGCTAATTTTTTGGCTTCGCGCCTATTATTTAATAGCACATACGACTTTAACGCTATAGATAGTCGACGCAGAAAAATAATTCATTTACGTGCTTAACACTTTATTGAAAAAACAAGCGGCTAAACTTTTCACTGTCCCTCTCAAAAAATCATTTGCTAGCTTAAGACTTAGTAAAAGATAACTCGATCGTCTCTTTTACTGTCCATCTCCAAAAACCCTAATTTCAATTCAACCTCTTAAAGAGAGCAGGAGAACGAAAATGGCAGCTGCCGCGCCTCCACCACTTCCAACCGCTGCACCGGAGCCGAACATGGTGCCAGAGACTTCGCCGATTGACGCTATCTGATGTTCAGGCGCAGCCTAGTCGCGTCGAGGATTAAGCCGACACCTCTCCACCATTTGTGAGATTTGATTTACTCTCTTTTCTTCCAAATTAGTGTTCGAAGACAAAAACCCTAGAGTCCATGCACATATTTTCTGTAGACATAAACAATCTCTCCAGTTGTTGTTCAGGATTTTAGTATCTAAGAGATTGGCCGTGAGATGGATCTTATCGCAGATCTGAGGATCTGGTGAGTAAGGTGTCTGCAGGTACGAGACTCGCTGAACGAGAAGCTCTTATATAGAAATTTGTTGAAGAATCAAAGCTCTTCCAACAAGAAGAAAAAAAAAACTCCAAGGTAGTAACAATCGATTAGTGAATGAGTTTCCTTTCAAGTTAAAAATATTTATCAATCCCGTCTTCTTTTTTCGGTTTTGTAGCTTCAAGAGTTTTTTATGGATTTTGGTCAGGTCTTTGATTCTTTACAGTAAGTCGGCACTCGACCTCACGATAATACTCTTATGTTGTTTTAAATCAATCAAAGTGGAGAATGGAGTTTAAATATTATGCAGATATGTCGTGTATCAATGAGGTTTGCCTCGTTATTTGTCCTTTGCAACTCTGCACCTTGGTTTCTCTTTAGAGGTACAGAAAAGCACTGAACACATTCCAGAGATCTGCCCTAAAAATGACAGGTAATTTTGTCAGAGGACTGGTATTTATAAATCTTTGGTTTCGTATTTTCAGGCCCTTAAAGTGAGAAACTATGCCTTTGAACCTCTCATACGTTTATGTGGCATCTCAATCAGCTCTGATACACTTGCTTTGATTAGTTTTGTCTTTGATAATATTATTTTAAAACTTTGCAAACAATTAACTTTCTCATCCTCTTTGATTGGCAGCAGAAAAATTATTCAAGACTCTCAAAAGCACGATTAAGGCTACTATCTTATTGACAAATTATACTCTTGTACATGTTTAAAAACACGGATTCCGAGTTAACTGGTCAGAATGAAGATGCGGTGTTCCGTAAAAAGATTACAGGTGAGTATTAATAGGTCCTTTTATTTTGTTGGTTTTATCACCATGGTTGAGGAAATTTGTAGCTTTGAAAGAGTCTTTGTTGGATATGGGTTTAGCACCCACTCATAAGCCCAATGGAAATCTCATTAAATCAACAATGATATCTCGGCCCAAGGAGACAAGCCCGTTAAGGAGTCAATGGCCCAAGGAAGAGTCAGGATCCAAGCGCTATAAATAAGACCCTTCACTCTTTATTTTGGCCAGATTGCAACTTGTGAGAGGCCGAGCTACTTCTATAAAGCTCCGACCTCAAGCATTGTCTAGTGAGCACGTCATTTGACAGACTCACACCTCGTACCATCTTGTTCATAGCTCGGCTCCGGCCTTAAGATCAATAAAGAATCATTTTGACCTCACTTAACATTTATATTTCACCTCGTAGTTCAGACATTCCAGATCGCAGCCCGTAATATTGTCTAGGTCGGATTTCTGTAACAACAATTGGCGCCGTCTGTGGGGACGAATAAACTTCTTTACTATCTAAGACGAAGCCGAGATGACAGGACCCTTGCTAGCAAACAACATGATCATGGGAGGACTCCCAACCTGCAGCGACTATGTGCGATCGATAAAAGAATACATGCGTAGAGTAGAAACGTACCGGCATCACAGGCCAGGTACGAACAGCGAGCTCACAAGCAAAGACGGGGTAGAATTCACCGAGGACGACGAGAGAGGGCTGTACAAACCGCACAACGACCCACTCGTCATCGAGGTACAGATCGGCGATTGCGAAGTACCAAGAGCCCTAATCGACACAGGGAGCACGGTCGACCTCATATACGAAGACACCCTGAGAAGAATGGAACTGCACAACTACGAGATAAAGCGCTCAGAAAGGCCACTAACCGACTTTACGAGTAGCACGACGACAACCGTCGGAACAATCAAACTGCCGGTTCGTGTCGGGCGAACAACAACGATGACCAAATTTGTGATCGTGGACCGACCGGCGATCTACAACGCCATTCTAGGCAGGCCATGGATTCACGCCATGAAGGCAGTCCCATCAACCTACTATCAATGCGTCAATTTTCCCACTTCGAATGGAACATTCACACTCCGTGGAAGCCAAGAAGTCTCTAGCACCTGCTTCCTAGTTGAGCACAAACTACGAAAAATATTTTGAGCTTGCTTACTCGCCGAACCCAGAATAGAGCTACCCCCTCCGGAAGGACCTAACCGCGACGTCGTCGAGCAAGTCAACATCGATATTAGCGACCCAAAATGGTGCGTAGGTATAGGCGCAGACCTGAGGAAAGATTTGAAGGACCAGATCATCGAGTTCCTTTGCCAAAACGCCTCAACCTTCGCCTGGTCGACCAGTGATATGAAAGGAATCGACCCCACCGTGACATGCCACGAACTCTGTGTTGATCCGATTTTCAAGCCCGTCAAACAGAAGAGGAGAAAGTTGGGGCCGGAACGGTTTCAAGCTGTAAACGAAGAGGTAGAAAGACTATCCAAAGCCGTCTCGATAACCGAGGTAAAATATCTGGACTGGCTTGCCAACCCGGTGGTCGTCAAGAAAAAGAACGGAAAATGGCGAGTATGCGTCGACTTCACAGATCTTAACAAGGCCTGCCCGAAAGATAGTTTCTCGCTCCCGCATATTGACAAACTCGTCGAAGCCACCGCAGGCAACGAGCTCTTGTCATTCATGGACGCCTTCGCAGGATACAACCAAATAATGATGCACCCGATGACCGCGAGAAGACATCCTTTATCACCGATCGAGAGACATATTGCTACAAGGTCATGCCGTTCGGCTTGAAGAACGCCGGAGCAACGTACCAAAGGCTCGTTAATAAAATGTTTGCCGACCAAATCGGGCAGACGATGGAAGTGTATATCGATGACATGCTGGTGAAATCTGCTTCGGCCGACGATCATATCGCCCACCTCACAACCTGCTTCAACAGCCTGAACAAATACGGGATGAAGCTCAACCCAGCAAAGTGCACATTCGGAGTCACTTCTGGGGAATTCCTCGGATACATAGTCACCAAAAGAGGAATAGAAGCCAACCCACAAAAGATTGCGGCGCTCACAGAACTCCCTTCACCAAGAAACACACGCGAGGTGCAAAAACTCACCGGACAAATTGCCGCGCTAGGCCGATTCATCTCGAAGTCGACAGATAGGTGCTTGCCATTCTACCAGCTCCTTCGAGGGAACAAGCAGTTCGAATGGGACGACAAATGCGAAGACGCCTTTCAACAGTTGAAAAATATCTGTCCACACCTCCAGTCTTATCCAAACCAGAAGAAGGAGAAACCTTATACCTCTACATATCAATGTCGAGCTCCGCAGTAAGCGACGTCCTCATAAGAGAAGACAGAGGAGACCAAAAGCCAATTTTTTACATCAGCAAAAGCCTCGACGACGCCGAGACTCGGTACTCCACCCTCGAAAAGCTGGCCCTCACAGTCGTCACCTCGGCAAGGAAAATTCGGCCATACATCCAATCCCACTCATTGACCGTCCTCACCAACCAACCACTACGAACCATACTCCATAGCCCGAATCAATCAGGATGAATGGCAAAGTGGGCAGTGGAACTGAGCGAATACGATATTGATTACAAACCACGAACAAGCACAAAATCGCAAGTCTTGGCGGATTTTCTAATCGAGTTGCCACTAGAACTGACCCGCGATGGGAGCCAAATTGCGGTCGAGAAGTGGACTCTTCACGTCGACGGGTCATCTTCCCGCAATGGGTCAGTCATCGGCATCAGGTTAACCTCTCCAACCAGGGAGATACTGGAGCAGTCATTTCGACTAGGCTTCCCCGCATCCAACAACGAAGCGAAATACGAAGCCCTGATAGCAGGGCTACGACTGGCAAAGGTAATCGGAGCAAGGCACATCGACGCATTATGCGATTTGCAACTCGTCGCTAGCCAATACAACGGCGAGTACGAGGCAAAGAACGACCGAATGGGTGCATACCTAAAAGTGGTTCAGAAGCTAGTCGGAGAATTCGGCATTTTCTCACTCACAAAATTCCACGAAGCGATAACTCACCAGCTGACGCACTGGCAGCCCTCGCCTCTACATCCGATCCAGACTTACGACGGGTTATACCGGTCGAATGCATCGAAAAGCCGAGCATAGGCCAGACCAAAAACCTATTCGCAATTACCGAACGCGAAGAAAGGATGGACGATTCCGACAAAGCAGACGGCTCCCCCACAAAAGAAACCCCCGAACAAACAAATGATTGGAGGAACGAGATCACGGTCTACATCTTGAGAGGCGAAACCCCGGAAAATAGATGGGAGGCCCAACGGAGAATCATTCCAGCTGGGAAAATGGGAAATGTACCGAGTAAGCGCATCGAAATCCCTGCTGACATGCATCAATGGAGAATAAATCGAACGGGTATTAGAAGAGACACACGAGGGGGCTGGAGGAAATCATTCCAGCGGTCGGGCACTAGCCGTAAAAATCAAGAGACAGGGACACTTCTGGCCAACAGTGGTAGCGGATTCCGAAAAATACGCCGCCCGTTGTGAGAAGTGCCAACGGCATGCACCAGACATACACCAGCCCGCCGAGCTCTTAACCACCTCGGCCGCCCCTTACCCATTCATGCGATGGGCAAGGGATATAGTGGGCCCCATGCCGGCTTCCCGACAGAAAAAATTCGTCATCATAATGACGGACTACTTCACCAAATGGGTAGAAGCCAAATCATACGCCAGCATCCGAGACCTCGACGTGCAAAAATGCGTATGGAAATATATCATCTGCCGCCACGGTTTGCCATACGAAATAGTGACGGACAACGGATTGCAGTTCATATCAAATATCTTTGAAGGCTTTTGCGCAAGATGGAAGATCCGCCTGAGCAAATCAACACCAGGCTACCCTCAAGGAAACGGACAAGCTGAAGCCACAAACAAGACAATCATCGATGGACTCAAGAACGTCTCGAAAGCAAGAAGGGAGTTTTGGCTGATGAGTTGGACGGAGTGCTATGGTCACACAGAACGACCCCAAGATGAGCAACGGGTCAAACCCCTTTTCACTATCACACGGGATGGAAGCAATGGCACCAGCAGAAGCCAGCATACCCACAATCAGGCGAAAGCTTTCACCGGAACACGAAGATCTCAACAACCACCTTATCATCGATCACCTCGACCACGCCTAAGAAATGCGTGACCAGGCGCTCCTCCGCATCCAAAACTACCAGCAGCAGGCCACACGCTATTATAACAAAAAGGTCAAAGGAAGACACTTCAACGATGGAGACCTCGTCCTACGGAAGGTGTTGGAGAATACCAGAGAGCATCGAGCAGGAAAACTCGGCACAAACTGAGAAGGCCCGTACATCATCTCAAAGGTCGTGAAACCAGGAGTATACGAGCTCGTCACCGTGAATGGAGAAGCAATACCCAGGTCGTGGAACGCAAATACGCTCAAACGATACTACTATTAAAAAAAAAACGACATGATAATATATATATATATGTATATCAGTGTAAAAATGAACTACAGTCGGCTTGATCCCTCCTCAGAGGGTACGTAGGCAGCCTTTTTAAAGAGGTCCAGCTACTTCAATGAAAATCTCTATAAAAATCCCTTTTCTCACAAAAACTATTGCTTGCATTCCCTCACGCTCGCCGACGTTCTGGCCAAACGATCGGTGAGAGCAATGCATCGCTTAAAGAAGTGACTAACGCAAAGTCACGGACCAAGCCGGGCCCAGACCCGCAAAAAGTCACACCTGAATAGATAAAATAAGCCGAGCACCCGCTCGCACACTCAGTTCAAAACAAGACTTCAACAGGATAAGCCGAGCACGTACTCGCACCTAACAAAAATATAAAACGAGATAAGCCGAGCCCGAGCTCGCCCTAAAAAAAAAGAATTACAGGATAAGCCGGCATCAGGTCCGCACCTACAATAGACCACAGGATAAGACGAGCACGTACTCGCCCCTCCAAGTCAGACACATGATAAGCTGAATTCGCTCCTAAAAATCATTAACAGGATAAGCCGGCAACAGCACCGCACCTAAGAGCAGCCACACGATAATCCAAGCACGTACTTGCACCTAAAGGTTATTATGGGATAAGCCGGCAATCGCCCGCACCCCAAGAAAATATATATATGTGTAAGCATATAAGTTAGAGGATAAACTGAGCACGTACTCGTCCCTGAAAACTATTAACAGGATAAGCCGGCAGTAACCCCGCCCCTAAAGACGCATAAGCAACAACTAAAGGCAAAAATACAACCATCCTCATTCATCGTTTAAAAACAAGAAACAAACAGGTTCATAAAGGACCAAATATACAAAAATCAAGAAAAGGAAAACAACAACAACAACGAAAACAAAGCTAAGGCCTAACACTCCTCCGCAGGAACAAGCCCTTCACCACGAAGCCTCGCGACATCAGCAGCGGTAATGATCCCCTCATTCGAACCATGCACGTCCCAAACAAACCGCCTCGCCAAAATATCCCTTTGACGATCCCGGCCACTCAAAGGAGTCATGTGAAGGTCCCCTTCGGAGAGCTCGGTATAGTCCATCGAATAATGCTCCTCCCTGAGAATCTTCTCGTCAACAACCAGTCGCTCAATCTTCGATCCCGGAACATCCAAACCACCGTCAACCAAGATCCGGTATGATGCTAAAACTGAGACGACCTGGTTCAGCTCCAGAAATTTATCCTGGGAACGTGCGTCCTCCTCCCTGGCCCTCCTAATTTTCGCCAAACTAGCCTCCGCCCTGCCAAAAACTTCGGCCCTCGATCGAGCAACCTCACGAGCACAAGACACACGCAACTTATCACACTCTGACCGATGTGAAACCTGGGCAGCAAGTAGTAAGTCTTTCTCCCGCAGAGAATCAGAAAACCGAAGCTCAAGGTCTTCAGCCCTCTTCTTCTCACGACGAAGAACCTCGCTAACTCCTTCCAGCTCGCGAACCCTGGAGCACGCCTCAAGAAGCTTCGACCTAAGCTTCTCCTTCTCAAGCCTAAGCACACGGATTTCTTTCTCATAAGCATCCGTCAATCGATTCTCGTCCACAATAGCCTAGCATCGGAACCAAACTTCGTCTGTTAAAAAAAAAATAATAAAAAGGGGGAAGGAAGGGACCTTACCTGAACGCGAGAACACCCGACCTTACGATGTAGGTCGGATCGAAAAAACAAGGAAACCGGAAAATGGTCGTTCGAAGAATTCGACCCCACTGATCGGAGAAATCGAGCACACGCGTCAGCATCACTCGTAATCTCCTCGGAGCCAGAATATTTGAAGCGTACTGAGAAGTCAACCGCTCTAGAACGAACCAACGACGCGGTCCCAGATGAAGAAGCCAGACAACCCCCATCTGTTTTCACCTTCTTCACCCTCGGCAAAAGGCAATCACCACCAGTAACATCAACCGACGCGATCCGACGGCCGCCCTTCTTTGAGTCCCCATTTGGCGGCACCAGCATCTGTACGAGAAAAACATCTTCGGATCCTCTCCATGTTGACATCGGGCCACACCAGAGGACCAAGCGAAGACAGCCTCCTCAAACCCAGAGAAAAATCCGTCGGATAGGGAGCACTGAACGTACGACGATCTGAAAGGAGGAAGCTCGAACAAATTAAAAAAAAAAAAGAGAAGATAGAAGCAGACAAGGGAGAAAGTGGAACCATAACATGGGCATGATTCCACGATGACCGAAACAATATGTTGCTATCAGGAACCGAAGCATCATTAACCTTCGCGAAAAAATACCTATCCTGCCAATAAAATGTCTTACTCACCGCTCCAGAAACAAGTTTGAGGCCGTACCGGCTCCTCGCCGAGACATAGCGCGTACCAATAATCGTTTTGTTTGTGGAAATCCTCATCACTTTCTCGAAAAACCGAAAAGTCACATCGACCCTTCCTTCAGCACCAAGCAATAAGGCGGCAACCATATTGCGAATCGCGGCCAGACAAATTTGGGAAAGAGTGATTCGACGCTGTTCACAGTAACCGATCAGAAGCTTAGGGAGAGGAAACCAAAGATGGCATTTCACAAACCAACAATCATAGAGACATATCCACCCATCAGGAACTAACCATGGTCGCTCATCCATGGTCGGAAGACGAAGCACAAGACCAGGGACGCGCGCATGAGCCCTCATGATTTCATCCAAAGTCGATTGCTTGCACGAAGATCCCCGGAAATCTCGCGAGACACCAAAACCTTTTTTATCCGAGGTGTCTCACAAACGGTATTCAAACCAGAGCTATTCACTTGAAACTCCGGAACATCAAAACGAAGACGACGACGCACGGAAGATGAATTCTTCACACGATCCAACAATCCTTCTTCCCCACCAGACGTCTTCAAAAAGGGGGAATCCTTTCCTAGAGAAACAAACGAGCCTTCGGTATCACTATCACTGCTAGAGGGGGAATCAGATGAAGAACTCATCGCTAAGAATCAAATGAAGAACAAAGTAAAAACAGAAAGGAACGAAGGAAAAAGCCTCCTCCGAAGGATACTTATACCAGAAAACCCTCAGCAGACATTCAGGAAACATCATCATTGCCCTTTTTACAGATCCCAAGGCTCGACGATTGCATGTATGACGTTGCAGGCGATGCGCAACAACCCCTTCTCCGTACGACCGTTAGCACTTTCCTGTCCCCCCAGTAATGTGAAGACACGTGCGCTAAAGTACAGAAGACCAAAAAAGACCCGAGAATCGAAAAACGATTTTAACCAGATTTCCTCCTGACTTAAATGCTCAAGAAAATTCGCCGAGCTCAGCTTCGCAACCCGACAAACTGGGGGGGACTAATTGTTGGATATGGGTTTAGCACCCACTTATAAGCCCATTGGAAATCTCATTAAATCAACAATGATATCTCGGCCCAAGGAGACAAGCCCGTTAAGGAGTCAACGGCCCAAGGAAGAGTCAGCATCCAAGCGCTATAAATAGGACCCTTCACTCTTCATTTTGGCCAGATTGTAACTTGTGAGAGGCCGAGCTACTTCTATAAAGCTCCGACCTCAAGCATTGTCTAGTGAGCACGTCATTTGACAGACTCACACCTCGTACCATCATGTTCATAGCTCGGCTCCGGCCTTAAGATCAATAAAGAATCGTTTCGACCTCACTTAACATTTATATTTCACCTCGTAGTTCAAACATTCCAGATCGTAGCCCATAATATTGTCTAGGTCGGATTTCTGTAACAACAGTCTTCTAGATTGTCCGTGATTGATTGCATTTGGTTAGTTTCTATGAGTTTTTAATTATTTTTGTTGATGTTCTCAGGGAAAACCATTTTTATAAAGAGACATCTTACTGAAGAGTTTGAGAAGAAGTATGAACGTAAGTAATTCTAAGGCATGAAACATTAGTAACACCTTATTCTCGATTTCACTTATTCTTATGTTGGATTCATGTTTTCTAATTTTGCAGCTACTTGGTGTCGAGGTTCATCCTTTAGATTTCTTCACTAACTATGGCCAAATTTGTAAGGAGTTCTACATGCTCTTTGCTTGTAAGCACTAGGCCACGTAATACCTCTCTCGGAATGGATGTGTTTGAGTTATCCCTCCGAGTATATTGATAAATAGCATGTGTTTTTTTTCTCTCTTTTAGAATCTATCATGTGTCAAGAGAAATTATGTGATTGATGATGTAGAAACAGACATTCTACTCTAATAGTTTCAGAAAATCTTAAGTGTTTTGTTTTGTCTAATTTGAAACTAATGACAATATCTCGTCATTTTCAGACCTGACAAAGAAAGTAAAAATTCAAGGATAAGAATATTCAAAGTCTTCAGTCTATCACCACAAGGCACCTTGAGTCTATGATCAGAATGTCTTTATAATATCAAAATTTGTCTTAATTTTTGTAAACTTCAATTGACTTTATGTAATTTATTTTTATAAATAAATTACATCTTTTTAAAAATTTATTGTATTCATAAAATAGCTTATAAATAATAAAATCTGCGAAACGGACTAAAAATAAATTACAATTACAAAAAATGAATGCTATATTAGATATATAGATAACAATCTGATAACGTTGTTATATACTCCCACTGTATGAAATTAAACTAGGTTTAAGAGAATTTTTTTGTCTAAACATAAATTATATGTTCAATTTTCAATTTAAAATTAATTATCAGTTTTAGCTTTTTGACCATTTATATTCTACAGATTAGTTAATGATTGGTTAATTTTTTCTAAAAAAAAATAGTAATAAATGATATTTTGGTTTAGAAAAAAATATAAAATTTAATGATTTCTTAATATGTGTGTAAAAACCTTAAACTTGGTTTATTTTTATACAGAGAGAGTATAAAATAATAACAAAACAAAAATGTTATTGTAAATAAAACTATAGTTGACACGAAAACACTATTTTAAATAGTCAAATCATAGCATGCAGAAAAAACGCTATCTTATGTGCCCGACTTTTTATCGTGGGCGATGACATAGCGTTTAACAAACTGCTATTGTATCGTTAGAAAGCGTTTTCTGGACGCTAATAATACGCTTTTTCTTGTAATGGTCAAAGGTTGTTGTATTCTCTCTCAGTTCGTTTAGTTTGTTGTAGAGAGAGAGAGAGAGAGAGAGAGAGAGAGAGAGAGAGAGAGATAGGGAGAGAGAGAGAGAGAGAGAGAGAGAGAGAGAGAGAGAGAGACGAATTTGTAACTGGTTTTTGATACGATCAGGTTTTAATCCCTAGATCTAAACTGCAAGTGCACAGACGTGAACTAGTAGTATATAAGGTATCGAATCCACAGAGACCCAAGACTCTTGCGATAGATTGTAGAACGTCGAATTAAGCTAGGTGAAATAAAGAATAAGTAGTAAATCAGAACAGAAAGTAAATCAAAAGGTTTGTAAGCAATCACACGAAGCATCAGGTCAAGGGAGTTCTCAGGAAATCAGGAACATAGGCAAATCAATCAATCGAGATCTAATTAGGAACTGTTCTAGAACTAGAATCACAGAAGTATAACAGACCAACTTTCGTTGCGGATATTATCTATGTCTAACAACCTAGCAAGCCAACTTTCGTTGCGAATCCTAGAGTTCTAAACAAGCATTAAACTCAGGTTCTTTCGTTCACAGTTCTCCTAAGCCAAATTTATTTGCCAATAGTCAAATTTCTCATGTAGGTTCTTTCTAGTTAATTAATCAACTTTTGTTGCAGAAATAACCCTAACATCAAAAATCTGGGTAGCTAATTCAGATCAAGCATTAAGAACAACCCTAGATGAAGAACTAGAAAGATATGAATCCCTACATATTGATCAACTTATAATTCCATGAAATCCCCTGTGAGAATCCCTAAACCTAACTGGTAAACTACTCAGACATGATCAATGAAACAGAAATCATAATGAATAGAAAACCAAATAGCATAAAATAGAATACGAAACTGGGGTTCGAAATCTCTTCTCTCTCGAGTACAATATCAGTCCCTAACTCTCTCAAATTAAAATAATGCGTAGCTTAAACAATGGCTTAAAACCCTAATATAATGATCTAATCACGGCTGAGGCTTCTTTGTAATTATGAGAAACTTCTGGGCCAAACTGCAATTTCCACAAATCTGAAGGAACGTTTAGATGTATCCTGATTCAATTCCAGATTCAGATCATCCTAAACATGCTGATCTAGGTTCTTCTCGAATAGAAACAATTGATGATCTCACCTTATACCTGATTTGCAGCGGAAAGGGACGGTATGTATGAGATCAGAGAGCCACCGAGAGATAACTCCTCCAAAGGTTCACACACGCGATCACAGAAAACGGCTGCTAGACCACAAGGAGCTCGGCGCAGAGAGAGAGAGAGTTTTCGGCTGTGGGATTAGGGTTAATTGCTCAGAAACTCGAGTTTTACCTTATAAAACTTGTCTGATTCCGTTTGGGCCATTTGGCCCAAACACCAATTAACTAGACGGCATTCGCGCACTGTGTCGACCGATACCCCTTGTGTATCGATCGACACACAGTGCCTAAACCGTTTTATTCTCTCTAAGTACAGTAAATGCCTAGCACTTTTACCGTACTTCTGCTAAACCGTTCCTACACATTTTCCTGTTAGCTTAGGCGTGTGACCCATATGGGATCATATAATAAAGGCAATAAGTCCAAGACTTATAGATCATGAGCGGACTCTAGCAAGCCATCATGACCCCCAGTATTATATGACTTATGTCTGATCATTGACATACTCTTACTTTCTAGAGACAGTACCGAGATTACTGGACACAATTCCAACAATCTCCCACTTGTACTGGAATCTCTGTATTCATAATCCTTTTGTCACAATATCTCGATTAGTCATAAAGGCAAGATTGGTGTCATCCTTATAAAGCCTAATCTTGTTCATCGGACTCTGATTCGATACTGACAATCCAAACGACTCGGGACAGTCCGTTTGAGCATGGCCATGCATTTTCCAGTATTCAAATCTCCGATTGGCCTAGAGATATTCACTCCATTTATATTGGAGGGACAAATTCCGTCTTGTTCCATCACTGTAAACTACTCATCTCATAATGTACCCAAACAAGGTCCTTATAACTATCGCAGAACGATAGCGTTAGACAATGATCAAAGTGCATCAGTCCATGTGCAGTCACATGCATGCGAACTCAGGTCTAAGGACTATACTCTATAGTCGTAGTAAGAATCTCTTATGACACAGATATAAATATCCTGAAGAGTTCTTATAAGCGGGTCTTGTCCGGTCGTATGTTCCCAAACATACACCTATGTACTGACTTTGATGCCGCGCATCTATGACACACTGAGACTTTGTCATAAGTCACGTACCAATCCAGTCTCACACGGTTGTTGGTGTTCCAATTTCAACAACCTTCGACTAGGGACGGGATGATATAAAACATCTATCAAATATAGGGTCTCATGATCAAGCTAAATGACTTCGATGACTCAAGATCAAGTCATTTACTTCGATGACCTATAAAATGGTTCATATCACTTTGGAACGATTATTTCATCACAGTTAAAATAATCTTGAAATAATAATTTCATTAAACATAAGAATGTTTTACAAGAACATATCCAATAACTAAATAAAGCCCTTTAATAACTCCCACTGAAATTAAGACTACATCTTAATTTCACTTATCCTACAGCAACAGTCCGCGACTCGTGCTTAGGCCTAAGGAGTGGCTTCGTTAATAGATTAGCAACGTTCTCATTCGTTGAAACTTGCTGATCTACTTAACATCTCTGTCATTTATCTTACGGAATAGGTTATACCTATCCTCAAGGTGTTTGGACCTCTGATGTGCAGCTAGTCTCATCTATGCTGGGAATCACATCAAGTTCAGTGACGAACTCTTCTTTCCAAACAACCTCTTTCGCCACTTCCCAAGCTGCGAAATGTTCAGTTTAAGTCATTGAGTCAGCAACAGTGCCTTGCACCGCCAGATAGACACAAGATATAACCGGACTGTGATCGGAAATCATCTTTGTCTATTGGAAACTTGCCTTTCAGACTCTACCGACTCGTAGCACCTCACTTTCTCCGTAACTCTAGAATTTATCCTTAGTATTCCTCAAATACTTTAGGATATTCTTTACGGCAATCCAGTGATTCTTTGCTGGATTTGACTGGTCTTTACTTGTCTTGCTTAACATTAAAGCAACATCAAACAAGTACGTTTCATGGCATACATGATAGATCCAATTGCCGACGCATATGGAATCTCATCCATGCATTTAAGCTCAGCAGTTATCGTAGGATACTGTATCTTGCTTAACTTAATGCCATGTGACATTGGCATAAAACCCTTCTTGGATTGCTCAAAACGTGTAGGACTTTGTCAATTTAAGAATCCTGACTTTGTCCTACCAGCACTTTTGGATCTCTATCTTTAGATCCAAAATCCAAGAACTACGTGGCTTTACCCATGTCAATCATTAAACCAACTCCCAAGCTAGTCCTTTACCGACTACAGCGTTGGGACGTTATATCCGAGAATCAGTATGTCATCGACATACACTTTGAGAAATGCAATATTGCTCCCACTTATCTATTAGTAAACGCACAGTTCCATTTCGTTCCTGCTTAAGTCAAAACCTTGACTACTTCAACAGAACGAAGATTCTAACTCCGATATGTTTGCTTCCATCCATCAATGGATCGATGAAGCCAACTTACACAAAATGTAATTCTTCGGAGTCTGGGCTCACTTTCGCTTCCTTGAATTTCACAGATTCGTCCCTTTCAATGATCATCAGATCATGCGAACATTCAATGATCATCAGGCTGAACTAATGACGAGAATTCACTCTCGGATTAGTGACTGATTCTTTCATATCTGCGAACTTCAGGCTCCACAGGTGTAGATTCTACAGAAATCTGTAAATCCTTCCGCTGCTCTCCCTCAATAGGTTAAGCAGCCTCCTGTATTTCTCGAATTTCTTCGAGTTATACTTTTACTCCCACTGTTCTTCTTGGAAAATAACTTCCCTTCTTAGAAAACAGAATGGACGTAAAAGTAACAAGCCTTGGTTTCCTTCGGACAAGGCTCCACAGGTGTAGATTCTACAGAAATCTGTAAATCCTTCCGCTGCTCTCCCTCAATAGGTTAAGCAGCCTCCTGTATTTCTCGAATTTCTTCGAGTTATACTTTTACTCCCACTGTTCTTCTTGGAAAATAACTTCCCTCCTTAGAAAACAGAATGGACGTAAAAGTAAGAAGCCTTGGTTTCCTTCGGACAACCAGCGAAGTAGTACAACTACAAATACTCAGTAAAGACGAATTTGGATCGATTCCAATCCACATTTACGTGGTGTCTTTCAACTGATATTTGTGGAACTATTTCAGCGTAAACTTAGATATTTTAGAGCGTTATTCTTAAATAATATCATGGAAGATTCGTGTGACTCATCTTTAATCATTTCTAATAAGATCTGATTCTTTCTCACAGAAACACCTTAAGGTTTTCAGGAGAAATGAGCTGTGAAACGATTTCACACTCATTTAGATGATCACATAATCAATGACTTAAGTATTCTCACTCGTGATCTAATCCAGAGTCTTAATACTTCTGTCATTCAGATCCTATTCTTCATTGTGGAACTCTTTCGACCATGTCAAAGAATTCCGACTTGTGTCTCATCAAATGAACACAGTCACACTCACTGAAGTAATCAGTAGAGACAATGAAGTACAGGAAAATTTTCTCTGGCATTACTGCTCATTGGGCCACATACTTCAGTATGTACCAGGTCCAATAAGCCTTTGGGCCTTTCTCTAGCTTGGCTAAGATAGGCCCTTTACCTTTTGGTCTAGTAAACAGAATTCAAGTCTCATAAGATATTTTATCAAATGAGCCCAACAGTCCATGACTATGGGATTTCTGAATCCGACTTACTCTATGTGACCAAGACTTTATGCCAAGAAAAATCAGGTTTAATTCATCAGATTTAAACCAATTCGGTATTTATGTTACATTTAGGCACTCTTTGGTTTAAGATATAAAACCCATTCCATGAATAGGGTGCTACAATTAATATTTCATTAAGATCAAAAGAACAAAACTTGTCTTTTATCAAAATGAAAAACATTCAAATTCTTACAAGAAAATGAAAGACAACTCTGCTTAAAGCAGGTACATTGTAGCAATTACTTAATACAAAACCAAGCCTCAAAGGGATCTATAAGTGAAAAACCCTACGGCTGAGGTAGCATCCCAAGCTCCTTCCAGACATGTAGTTTCACTTGCCCTTCCTTCAACGTTCTACTGTTGCTTAGGCTCTGCATATTATCACAAATATCAGTGCCACAACCAGTATCCAATACCTTTAAGGTAGAACTTGAAGTAATAACATGAATACCTGAGGAAGTAGTCTCATACATCAACTTCAATTCCTCATCATCTTCCATGAATTTAATGCAATTTCTCTTCCAATGCCCTGTCTCCTTACAGTAGCAGCACTTACCAACGCAAGAGGTATCTGACTCGGGCTCAGAAGACACACGCTTGCCATGATTCAAAATCTGGACAACTTTGTCTTCACCCTTGTCAGCATTAGGTTTAGTAAACCTACCCTTATCATTCATGAGATTGTACAGGGTACTCTTCACGTTTGGCTCAACTGTCTTGAGCATATTATGCAGTTCAGTCAGCGTCTTCGTTAAGCCTTTCTTGATATAGTTCCTTCTGAACTTATCATAGCTTGACGGCAGTGACTGCAGAATGATCTCAGTTGCCAATTCTTGGCTAACTGGATAATCCAGTTTCCTCAGGTTATCAATGTAACCCATCATTTTACTGACATGAGGACTCACTGGATGATCATTTGGTAGCTTGCAGCTAGTGAGAGACTTAACCAACCGGTATCTCTCCACTCTTATCTGCTCCTGAAATTTCAATTTCAGGCTGCTGATCATCTCTATTGGCGACTCCATGTTCTCATATTGCTTCTGCAAGTCTGAATCCATGGTAGCCAATATCAGACCACGCACATCTACCAGATCATTATAATGCTTATTCCAAGCATCATATACTGCATGAGAAGCATTGGACCCGATCCTCACGGGGAGAGCTCTCTCAAGGACATAGTCCTTTCTCTCCTGTCTGAGGACTAGCCTCAGGTTCCGCGACCAAGTCAAGAAATTTGATCCGTTCAGCTTGTCCATCTTAAGGACAGACCGGATCGAGAAAGTGTTTTGATTGTTTGTGCTAGTCATAACTGAAAATTAAGATAAAAGGATTTTAGTTAATATGTTCAATATGATTAATCTCGTATTAAATTTAATATGATTAATCACGCATTATATTCAATAACATCAGTTACCCTCAATAGAATATAATGATTCCAAGATCCACATATAACTAAGATTAAAGTGGGCCACTGGCCGTCACCCAACCTTAGCTTATATCGGTAAGCCCTATATCGGCTAATTATATCCGTGATATAACTCTTGGTTGTGAATCTGGGCCCGAGGCCCAATCCACTCTGATGTCTCAAGGCCCGGGACTCCCGATGGCCCAGTCAAGAAAACCAGACTATACAGTCATGTAATCATTAATGTCTGGGACTCCCAATGACATTTATGAATCACAAACCGTCTTATCCACGCAAAAGCAGACACCCTCACACTGTAAGGCCATGAATACAATTGAATGGGCTTCGACAGCTGACATAGAATGGACAAGACATCCAACGCTTGATATTGTTTGAGGTTCGTAGGTTTATTTAAAAATTCATTCCCAAAATAGAAGATTACTATTTCGGGAAACTTTCTATTTTTGGAAACCTACTATTTTGGAAACTTTCTAAAATTGGAAACTTTCTAAAACCGGAAACTTTCTAACTTTAGAAATTTCTTAAAATCCGAATCATGCAAATCTAGAAACTTCTATAAATTAAGAAACTTTCTAATTTCAAAATATCGGAAACTTTAATTTAAAATCGATTTATAATCTTTATAAAATAAATTTTAAATTAATCTGAAGAAAGACTCAAATAATTGGCCCAATTGTTTTAACTTCTTGGCCCGAGGCCCAAGAATTGGTCCATGTCCAAGACATGACCCAATTGTCCAATTAAATGACATAACCGGTCTGGTTCATTAAAATTGGTCTAACCAAATTTTAATTACTACGATGACCACAATTGTCAACCGGTTATTTACTAAACCGGATTTTCTCAATTTACTTGGTCCAACCAAATCAAATTAGAAAATCCTGGTTTAGGCACTAAATCCAATAATTCTTTCGACATTGGATTTCTTGTCCCGGTTTAACCAGACTCAATAAAATTATTAAATCTGTTTATTAAACCAGGACGAATTAATTTTAATCAAAATTAAACCGAGCCTTAAACCAACCATGTCGATCGATGAACCAACCGTGTCGGTCGATGCTCTTAGCATCGATCCTGCATCGATCGTGCATCGATCCTGTATCGATCGATGCTCTCACGCATGCACTGAACTGAGCCAAAACCCTAACCGTGTCGATCGATGTGCACCAACCGCACCGGTCGATGCACCAATATCGAACCTGCATCGATCCTGCATCGATCGATGCTTTCACGCGTTAACCGGGTTTTGCCGAGAGTCTGTATCGACCGATCCATGCGATCGTATCGATCGATCCATGCGATCTCCGATTGTATCGACCGATCCATGCGATCGTATCGATCGATCCATGCGATTCTGGCCGATTCTCATTCTCTCGGATCAGATCGCACACCAAATCATATAGCTTGATCATGCGATTTTTCATATGTTTAGGGTTCAATTCTTGTTACTTAAGTGATTTCTCTTATCAGTAGTTGATTCAAAACACTTTTAAACAAGAAAAACAATCCTAAACTTGAATCTAAACAAGAAAAACCAGAACCAACAGCTCTGATACCACTGAAGGAACGTTTAGATGTATCCTGATTCAATTCCAGATTCAGATCATCCTAAACATGCTGATCTAGGTTCTTCTCGAATAGAAACAATTGATGATCTCACCTTATACCTGATTTGCAGCGGAAAGGGACGGTATGTATGAGATCAGAGAGCCACCGAGAGATAACTCCTCCAAAGGTTCACACACGCGATCACAGAAAACGGCTGCTAGACCACAAGGAGCTCGGCGCAGAGAGAGAGAGAGTTTTCGGCTGTGGGATTAGGGTTAATTGCTCAGAAACTCGAGTTTTACCTTATAAAACTTGTCTGATTCCGTTTGGGCCATTTGGCCCAAACACCAATTAACTAGACGGCATTCGCGCACTGTGTCGACCGATACCCCTTGTGTATCGATCGACACACAGTGCCTAAACCGTTTTATTCTCTCTAAGTACAGTAAATGCCTAGCACTTTTACCGTACTTCTGCTAAACCGTTCCTACACATTTTCCTGTTAGCTTAGGCGTGTGACCCATATGGGATCATATAATAAAGGCAATAAGTCCAAGACTTATAGATCATGAGCGGACTCTAGCAAGCCATCATGACCCCCAGTATTATATGACTTATGTCTGATCATTGACATACTCTTACTTTCTAGAGACAGTACCGAGATTACTGGACACAATTCCAACAAAATCTTCATTAAACCACCGAGAATTATCTGACTCGCGTATGTGTCGATCGATGCATGCTGAGTGTCGATCGATGCCCAAGTCTAGAATTGACAGTGAACTCTTCCTCTCGGCCAAATGCTCCAAATAGCTCCAGAATGCGCTATAATGTCCAAATCCGCTCCAAACGTACCTAGACCTGTAAACACACATAAAAGGACTCCAAAAGACTCTAAAAGACTCGATAACAAAGACATATACCATGGTTGAAAGTCCTAAAAACCATGATAAATCAACTCCCCCACACTTAGCTTTTGCTTGCCCTCAAGCAAACAGAAGACCAAGATCAGGAGAAGAAGTTTTAAAACTTCAGAAACTCGTGTCATCGTAGGAGCACCACACTCAGATTCCCCTTAGTAAGCCACATGAAAATGAACCTGCAGACATCAAGACCAACATATACTTCTCCAACACTTAGCAACTATCCTGAGTAAACTCCACAATCACATTCAGAGCATCCAAATTCACCATACTGACTTCTATAAGCAATTAAATGCGGCCTTACCTATGGGGTATCGATCAAAGAACACATGAACTCTTACTATGTTAGCATCTGACCACTCAAATGTTGCTTCTGGTTCCTTTCTTTTCTTTTCCCTTCCTTAGAACTGATTTTTCCCCACTGGGTATCATTTTTTTTATCAGTGCTCTTCCCTTATTGGGGTGTACTTCGGACATGTTTCCATGGATGCACATGAGGTAATAGAGGTCTCTACCACTCCCACGACCACTTCGAAGCTACTAGCTTATCCTCAGTTTATCTCTTTTTCTACTTTCAAGGCAGGGGAGAAGGGAACCATAATCAGACAGGTTTACAAGCTGTGTCAGAACCAACAGAGGAATCCGATCCAAAGTATACCAAGCCCATAGGTAAGAAAATTAAGTCAAGTTAAAGGTGAAGTCAAATAATAGATTCTCTGAATACCTGAAGTGATATGGGTGTCCTCAGTAGGCTGGTCTGTGTTGGGTTTTCTAATAGTCATAGATCATCTGAAAATCATCCAATGGTTACTTAAGCTCATGCAAGTGTGGTAATCTCCTCAAAAATTCCTTGTTTCCTACTCAATTTTGACTCAATAAAACAAATTTGGACTGACTCTAAGAAAACAAAAAGTGGTGTGTCAGTAGCTACCTCCCCCACACTTGAAACACATTGTCCCCAGTGGTGTCAAGCTTAGGCTCGGTGAGAAGAGAAATCGGAATTAAGAGAATCCGAAAAAGGGTCAGAACACTTACATGTTGTCGGCCTGTGTCGATCGATGCACAATGTGGGTCGATCGATGCACGGCGAATATGTGCGCGGTTATATAGATAACCGGTGTCTGTACCGCAATTGAATCGGCAAACCGTAAATCGCATCTGCGTCGACCGACACAAAGGATGTGTCGATCGATGCTGAGCGATTCTGCCTGTTTCTCACGCTTTTGAACACACCAAAACAGAAAAATCAAAGCAACAAGATCAAAATGAAAAAAAAAAACGAACCTAACAGTGGGCTGCCTCCCACTCAGCGCTTGTTTAAAGTCAGTAGCTTGACTGTGGAAAGGAGATCAGACTTATGGTGGATTCAACAAAGACTTGGAGTGTCTCTATGAATGCCTCTTCATCCAAGGTGGCGTATAAGCTTTCGGATCATGAGATCTCCCAAGAAAAGAGCAAAAAGAGCCAGGGTGGGAGCGAGGCGAGGGTGGTTTACTGCGTTTACCTGTGTTCACAGCTTTGTGATTAGGAGGTTTGAGTTTAGAGGAATCATACATGTGCTTTGGTGGATGAGAGAGATCTGGAGCTTTCTGCTTAAGAGCAGTTGCAGGCTCTGAAGATGTTAGAGTAAGCTCAGAATGAACTGCCATCTTCTCTTCTCCAATAGGAATCTCTGGTTCCACTTCCACATTGAAGCTCTGTCCATCAATGGTGGATTTATGCAGCTTATCCATCTTGAACTGCAAAGGCTTATCTCTCAGATGGAGATCAATCAGTCCATGTCTCACATCAATCACTGATCCAGCAGTAGCTAAGAAAGGTTTACCAAGTAGCAAAGGATCAGTTGGCTCAATTTTATACTTCAGCACTACAAAGTCCGTTGGAATCAAGTAGTTTCCAACTCTGACAGGAATGTCCTCAAGAACTCCTTTTGGATACCTCTTTGAACGATCAGCTAGGATAAGAGAGATCCTAGTAGGCTGGAAATCCATCATTCCCAATCTCTCAGCCACAGAGTATGGCATGAGATTCACACCAGATCCTAAGTCTCACAGAGAATGCTTGAATATGTCCTTAGAGATGGAACAGTCTAGCACAAAGGCTCCTGGGTCTGGAAGCTTCTCTGAAATCTGAATCAGCTTCTTTTCAATCACTTTCATGCAATTAGCCGCGTCTAGCTCCTGTTTAGACAGTTTAGGAGCCTTAGGATATGAATCAGAGGGCTTGTAGACTCGTTCTGGGACTGTTGTAGGTTTCTGGTCCCGTCTGCGATCTGTGTCGATCGATGCATAAGATGTGTCGATCGACACAAGGCAATTACGAGCAATTTCATCAGACGTATCGGGGATGCATCGATCGACACCAAGAGTTTGTCGATCGACGCATGTCTCAGACAGACAATATTCATCCATAAAATCCGAGATTACGCTCTCTTCTTCTTCCTGCAGGTCAATCTCATCTCCTGTGATCACAGCATTGACGAATTTATTATGTTCAGCTCTTCCTGATCCATTTTGCCTTTGCTCGGCCCCAGCAATCTGCTGAACCTGAACATCTAGCTTCTTCACATGAGTGCTTATAGCTTCTATTTTCCCATTGAGATCAAGGTACAGAGCATCTATCTTTCCATTGAAGTCCACTGTACTCTTCTGCTGTCCTTCCAAGAGTTGTTCTAAAATACCCATCATCTTATCATTCTGCTCATTTTTAGGAGGAACATGCTGATACGATGAAGCACCATAATCTCTAGTAAATGAGCTGTTCTCCTGGAAAGGTCTCTGAAATGCAGACTTTGGTGCGAAACATGAAGTCTGTCCTTGCTGATTTCCATACCTTTGAACTTGATAACCAGATCCAGCTATGTAATTAACATCCTCAGTCTCCTGGACATCCACTTTCTTACCAAGTAAGATGGTATGGACAGGATCAATCTTCTTGTTCAACTCAGCTATCTGGGAATTGTCAGCTTTTCCACCAGAGTTCTGTCTCTCCAAATCAGCATTCTTGACGCTATTACTAGTCACCAAGTTCTCAATAAGCTCCTTAGCTTCTTCTGGAGATTTAGTGTAGAAGTTTCCAGTACTTGCAGCATCTAAAGCCATCTGATACCACAAATCAACTCCTCTGAAGAAGATACACAACAGCTGCACCTCAGAGAAACAATGATGAGGACAATCTCTCTGGTATCTCTTGAATCTCACCTAGGCTGTCTTGAAAGGCTCTGTAGATCCTTGCTTGAAGGTTAAGAGATCCTGTCTAAGCTGATCGGACCGAGCATCATGATAAAAGTGTCGCAGAAACTTCTCATTTACTGCATTCCAAATAGTTAGAGTCCCAAGTGGAATCTGATTTAGCCAATCAGCAGCTTCCCCTCCTAGAGAGTGAGGAAAAAGCTTGCAGTGCAAGTAGTCATAAGTCACTCCATTGTGCTTCATTCCAGTTACTATAGACTCAAAGTGCTCTATGTGTTCCAGGAAAAAGCTTGCAGTGCAAGTAGTCATAAGTCACTCCATTGTGCTTCATTCCAGTCACTATAGACTCAAAGTGCTCTATGTGGTCCATAGGATGCTCATGTGGAAGTCCGGTGAAGACACGATGTCCCACAATTGTGTAATAGGAAGTCTTAAGCTCGAACTCATTCCGCGGAAACGTAGGAGGTACAATTGCAGACCTATTAGCGTAGAACTCATTTGGGCGATTGTAGTCAGCTAGTGTCCTCCTAACAAGAGGATCTGGTGCTCGTGGATTCTCCTGTCCACCTTGTGCTTCTCCATCAGGCTGGACAATCTGCCTCTCAGGCTCATGAATCACATTACCTTCACCATCCAGTCTCTGACCAAGCGCATTGCAAACTTGGTTCTCCGAATTCCTCAGAACACCTTCAGCATCTCGAATCAGGATTATACGATTGGTGTCAGCCATCTTAGCTAGCTTCTGGGTTTTCATGTTCTCTCTCTCAAGCTTTGCAAGCTCCTTAAGTTCGATATTCACGAGTTCCTTGTCCGAATAACTTCGCAAGTCGCGATCATTCATAAACTGTTATGTTCACGCAGATGTGTCGATCGATGCAGGGAGAGCGTCTATCAATGCAAGGCGCGAAGATGTGAGGATCGACACACAGGACCGTGTCGATCGATGCAGTGCGAATCTAGGCGTACCTGAAACGCAAGAAAAACGAAAAATTAGTAACCAAAAACAAAAACGAAAAACCTAGTTTAAACCCTAAGTTCAAATCTATCAAAGACTCAAAAGAGTCCCCGGCAACGGCGCCAAAAACTTGATACGATCAGGTTTTAATCCCTAGATCTACACTGCAAGTGCACAGACGTGAACTAGTAGTATATAGGGTATCGAATCCACAGAGACTCAAGACTCTTGCGATAGATTGTAGAACGTCGAATTAAGCTAGGTGAAATAAAGAATAAGCAGTAAATCAGAACAGAAAAATAAATCAAGAGGTTTGTAAGCAATCAAACGAAGCTTCAGGTCAAGGGAGTTCTCAGGAAATCAGGAACATAGGCAAATCAATCAATCGAGATCTAATTAGGAACTGTTCTAGAACTATAATCACAGAATTATAACAGACCAACTTTCGTTGCGAATATTATCTATGTCTAACAACCTAGCAAGCCAACTTTCGTTGCGAATCCTAGAGTTCTAAACAAGCATTAAACTCAGGTTCTTTCGTTCACAATTCTCCTAAGCCAAATTTCTTTGCGAATAGTCAAATTGCTCATCTAGGTTCTTTCTAGTTAATTAATCAACTTTCGTTGCAGAAATCAACCTAACATCATAAATCTGGGTAGCTAATTCAAATCAAGCATTAAGAACATCCCTAGATGAAGAACTAGAAATATATGAATCCCTACAGATTGATCAACCTATAATTCCATGAAATCCCCTGTGAGAATCCCTAAACCTAACTGGTAAACTACTCAGACATGATCAATGAAACAGAAATCATAATGAATAGAAAACCAAATAGCATAAAATAGAATAAGAAACTGGGATTCGAAATCTCTTCTCTCTCGAGTACAACATCAGCCCCTAACTCTCTCAAAGTAAAATAATGCGTAGCCTAGACAATGGCTTAAAACCCTAATATAATGATCTAATCACGGCTGGGGCTTCTTTGTAATTATGAGAAACGTCTGGGCCAAACTAAAATTTTCACAAATCTTCATTAAACCGCTGAGAATTATCTGACTCGCGTATGTGTCGATCGAGGCATGCTGAGTGTCGATCGATGCACAAGTCCAGAATTGACAGTGAACTCATCTCTCGGGCAAATGCTCCAAAATGCTCCAAAATGCACCATAATGTCCAAATCCGCTCCAAACGTACCTAGACCTGTAAACACACATAAAAGGACTCCAAAAGACTCTAAAAGACTCGATAACAAAGACATATACCATGGTTGAAAGTTCTAAAAACCATGATATATCAGTTTTTCGCCCGAAAGTTAGTGGATTGCCATAAGTATATCTGGTCCCAGTGAATAAGCTCCCTTCCGGTTTAGAAGAAGAGTTGAACACTGTGTCAACATCTTGAGTTTTCTTATTCATTTTCGTTTCAATGTTTCTTCCGAGTTCGATTAATTTCTTCAATTCTTGGTTTAGGCTACAAAGTTTGAGATAGATTTGGTTTAGAAGATCTTTAGATGTGTATAGTTTGTCTAAAGCGCTCACCATGGAAGTTGCTCCTTCTTGATCTTCCTGAAAACTATATATGTAATGTTCAAAACAATGGTGCTCTGAGGTTTTCTCTTCTTATCTTCCAAAGCTTCTCACTTTTTTGCGCATCTTTTCCGTCTTCTTTGGTTCCCTTTGGGTCTGAGACTTAAGCACCAGTTTCATATTCCTCCCTTAGAGCAATTCTTAGGCCCATATTATCCATGTGAACCATAAGATAATTCCTTCCACATTGTGTAGTCTCCATGACCATCAAATTTCTCCACTTCTATTTCATTGATGACATGGTTCAATGTTTGACTCTTTACGAAACCACAAACAAAGAGCCTAGTTCTGATATCAAATTGTTGAGACTCATGGCATCAACTACAACCCGAGTTTTGAGAGAAAAAGAGATGATTTAACTTTAATATTTGGTTTGTCTAGAAACATAGTAAAACAAAGGAATTAAAGAAAACGAGATAAAAATAAGAAGAAAGACGACTGAAAAGAAGGATCACACACACAAAGTTATCGAGTTCACCCCCTTTAACTACGGAGATACGTCTCGCCGAGACACTAATTTGGAATCCACTGGATTCAAAGATAGTATTTGCAAGAAGAAAGCTCAAGTATTCTAATACCCTTCACTAAAACTTAGAAGCATACTATATCAATTTCAACAGTAAATAACAAGCAATGTACAAAATTTATGCTTACAAATTTTTTCTCACATACACTGATAGAAATTGGATATCTCGTATTAAGAAATCACACCAAATGAGTTCAACAGCCTCTCACGAGCTATTGTTTTCCTCTACAAACCACTCTCAAGTTGATCGTAACTCTTGATAAAGCTCCTATTACATTTAAAATTGTATTTATACTCTATTACAGCTAAAACCGCAAACCCTCTAAAAGAATAAGAATCTCCAAATGAGTTTTAGCTTCTTAGTTGTTTCCCTCCACCACTTCTTTTTTTTCCTTCTCTGATATAATGTCCAGGGCATATCAATATCCCCATCGCCAAGATTCAGCTTGTCCTAAAGCTGGAAATGTGGAAATTGATGTTCCACCTCACGCACCAGCATCCAAGAAATGTCATGGTCAGACAGGCCTTTCCAATAAATTAACACCTCCAATCGTCCATCCTCATTGTATCTTAAATCAATTACCTTCTCTGGTTGAATGATAAACTCAACAGTTAAATAAGTTGGTAATGTTGTAACCTCATGAGACCTACCCAATATTGGTTTCATTTGGGATACATGGAATACTAGGTTTATTCGTGATAAATCTGGTAGTTTCAGGCGGTACGACACCTTTCCAATTTGCTCCAGAACTTGAAAAGGACCATAGTATCTTGATGAAAGTTTATGACAAGTGTGTTTTCTTACACTTGATTGCCGATAGGGTCTGAGTTTAAAGTAAACCATTTGACCCTTTTCGAGTTGAAGATCTCGTCTTTTCTTATCAGCATTATTCTTCATCACATCTTGAGCTCGCAATCCATTATTCTTAGCTGATTGAAGCATCTCATCCCATTCTTTGAGCAGATATTCTAATTCGCTATTAGCTGTAGAACCCATCTCATACTTCAATAATGCTAGAGGTGGTCGGCCATAAACTAGTTGAAAGGGTGTTATTTTGGTCGATGTGTGGTATGAGGTATTATACCACAGTTCTGCCCAACCAAGGAACTTAGACCAACGATGAGGGTGAGCTGAAGTAAAACACAGAAGGTAAGTTTCTAAGTAACGATTGAAGACCTCTGTCTGTCCATCTGTTTGGGGGTGGTAGGCAGAACTGAATTTCAGTTTTGTAGCAGAGAGTTTTAATAATTCCTTCCAAAAATTGCTCTGAGCGTGGATATCCATGTAATCGTACCACTTCTCTAGCAAACTGGATGGCCAGTTGCACAGATGTATAAGGATGTCGAAGGCCAATAAAATGTGCATATTTGGATAATCTGTCAATTACTAACAAAATCACATTCACTCCTTAAGTGGAAGACCCTCTATGTAATACATAGATATATCATCCCATACTTGTGCTGGAACTGGCACTGGTTGAAGTAATCCTGCTGGAGACAACGTCGAATATTTGCAAGTCTGACAAATATGAAATTTGGCTCTCTACTTCTGGATATCTTTCTTTATACCCTTCCAATAAAAATACTGTTGAATCCTTTTGCTTGTTTTGATAACCCTCGAATGTCCTCCACTTATGTCATCATGAAACTCTTGCAGGATAAGCTGAACATGCTTAGAGTTAGATGGAAGAACCAATCTATGTTTGTATAACAACCTCCCTCTCACGACTGTGTATCCTTTCTTTATTCTCAGTCATGTTAACATATCTCTGATCATTTGCTGAATTTCTTCACGCTGATCCACTTCCTTCAGAATATCTTCCAACTATAATGTTTTGGGAATTGTTAATGCCAGTAAAGTCATCATCATAGATGTGTAAAGTGGATGATCAATATGAGATATATGTCTGCTGTCTTATTTTCAATCACTGGTTTATACACAATGTCAAAATCATATCCCAACAGCTTATGTAACCATTTCTGGTATTCCAGATTAACCTCTCGCTGCACTATATGTTGCCCAACAGATAATGACGCCAACGATGCACTGCTAATAGCACAGCCATCAGTTCCCGTTCATAAATTGGTTTAAGTTGTTCTTTATCAGTCAACCGATAGCTAAAGTAAGCAATCGGATTCTTTTGTTGCATCAAAACTGCACCAAGGCCAGTACCAGACGCATCTGACTCTACAATGAATGGTTGATTAAAATCAGGCAGGGACAAAACAAGGGAATTTATCATTGCTTCAATCAATCGATCAAATGCTTGTTGTGCCTCTACTGACCAAATAAACCTATCCTTCTTCAACAAGGATTTTAATGGCTTTGCCAAAACGTAAAAGTCTCTTATAATACCTGGTTAAGCCCAAGAAACCTCTTTAGTCTTTAACGTTTTAGGAGTAGGCCACTGAGATATTGCCAATGTCTTGTTCTTATCTGTTTCCACTCCTTCTACAGATATAATATGACCTAAATACTTTATTTGAGATAACGCAAAACAACACTTCTTCTCATTGGCTAACAACTTATGATCTTTAAAAATTCCCATAACAGTTCTCAAATGTTGTTCGTGTGACTCCATATATGAATTGTAAATAAGCACATCATTGATACGATCAGGTTTTAATCCCTAGATCTACACTGCAAGTGCACAGACGTGAACTAGTAGTGTATAGGGTATCGAATCCACAAAGACTCAAGATTCTTGCGATTGATTGTAGAACGTCGAATTAAGCTAGGTAGGCAGTAGTGAAAGCAGTAAATCAAAGCAGAAAGTAAATCAAACGGTTTGTAAGCAATTAGGCAAAGCGTCAGGTCAAGAGAATTCTCAGGAAATCAGGAATATAGGCAATCAATCAATCGGGATCTAATTAAGTAATTTTCTAGAACTGGAATCACAGAAGCATAAGAAACCAATTTTTGTTGCGAGTATTATCTATGTCTAGCAACCTAGCAAACCAACTTTCGTTGCGAGTTCAAGAGATCTTAAACATGCATTAATCTCAAGTTCTTTCGTTCACAATTTTCCTAAACCAAATTTCTTTGCGAATAGTGAAACTGCTCATCTAGGTTCTTTCTAGTTAATTAATCGACTGCCGTTGCAAAAATCAACCTAACATCATGAATCTGGTTAGCTAATTCAGATTAAGCATTAAGAACAACCCTAGATAAAGAACTAGAAAGATGTGAATCCCTATAGATTGATTAACCTATAATTCCATGAAATCCCCTGTGAGAATCCATAAACCTAACAGGTAAACTACTCAAACATGGCAGATGAAACAAAAGACATGATGAATAGAAAACCAAATATCATAAGACAGAAAAAAAGGAATATGAGTTCCAAATCTCTCTCTCTGAATAAAAAAATGTGTAAGTAAAGCGTAGCCTAAACAATGGCTTAAAACCCCTAATATAATGATCTAAACTTGGCTGGGGCTTCTTTGTAATTATGAGAAACTTCTGGGCTTTTGTGCAATTTCTAAACTCTTCATTAAACTCGCCGAGAATTTTCCATCTCGCATATGTGTCGATCGATGCCACAAGTGTGTCGATCGACACAAACATCTGATATCGTCACTCACTTCTTCTTCTCAGGCAAATGCTCCAAATAGCTCCAGAATGCGCCATAATATCCAAATCCGCTCACCTGTAAACACACATAAAAGGACTCCAAAAGACTCTAAAAGACTTGATAATCAAAGATATATACCACGGTTGAAAGTCCTAAAAACCATGATATATCAACTCCCCCACACTTAGCCTTTGCTTGCCCTCAAGCAAACAGAAAACCAAGATCATGAGAAGAAGTTTGAAAACTTCAGAAACTCGTTTCATCGTAAAAGCACCACACTCAGATTCCCCTTAGTAAGCCACATGAAAATGAACCTTCAGACATCAATACCAACATGTACTTCCCCAACACTTAGCAATTGTCCTGAGTAAGCTCCACAATCACATTCAGAGCATTAAAATTCACCACACTGACTTCTGTAATCTAATAAGTGCGGTCTCACCTAGGGAGTATCGATCAAAGAACACATGGATTCTTACTTTGTTAGCTCATGACCACTCAACTGTTGTTTTGGTTCCTTTCTTCTCATTTTCCTTCCTTAGCACTGATTTTTCCCCACTGGGTATCATTTTTTTTCTATCGGTGCTCTTCCCGCATTGGGGTGTACTTTGGACATGTTTCCATGGACGCACAGGAGGTAATAGGGGTCTCTACCACTCCCGTGACCACTTTGAATCTACTAGCTTATCCTCAGTTCTTCTATTTATTTTTTTACTTTCAAGGCAAGGGAGAAGGGAACCAAAATCAGACAGGTTTACAAGCTGTGCCAGAACTAACAGAGGAATCCGACTCAAAGTATACCAAGCCCCAAGGTGAGAGAAATTAAGTCAAGTTAAGTGCGAAGTCAGTAGTGGATTCTCTGAATTCCTAAAGTGATATGGGTGTCCTCAATAGGCTGGTCTGTGTAGATTTTTCTAATAGTCATAGATCATCTGCAAGTCATCCAATGGTCACTTAAGTTCCTGCAAGTGTGATAGTCTCCTCAAAAAGTTTTTGTTTCGTACTCAATTTTGACTCAATAAAACAAATTGGACTGACTCTAAGAAAACAAAAAGCGGTGCGTCAGTAGTTACCTCCCCCCACACTTGAAACACACTGTCCCCAGTGGTGTCAAGCTTAGGCTCGGTGAGAAGAAAATTTGGAATGAAGATAAACCGAAAAGGGTCAGAACACTTACTTGTCATCGGCCTGTGTCGATCGATGCCACAAATGGTGTCGATCGATGCTAGGCGAATCTGCTCACGGTTATGAAGATAACCAGTGTCTGAACCGCAATTGAATCGGCAAACCATAAATCGCAACAGTGTCGACCGACACAAAGTATGTGTCGATCGATGCGGAGCATTTCTGCCTGTTCTCACGCCTTTGAACACACCAAAACAGAAAAATCAAAGAACACAAAATCAAAACGAAAAAGAAAAGAAAAAAGAACCTACTAGTGGGTTGCCTCCCACTTAGCGCTTGTTTAAAGTCAGTAGCTTGACTATGGAAAGGAGAACGAACTTATGGGGGATTCAACAGAGACTTGGAGTGTCTCTGCGAATGCCTCTTCAACCAAGGTGGTGTATAAGCATTCGGATCATGAGATGAAACAGGGTGAGAGCGAAGCGTGGGTGGGATACTGCGTTTTCCTGCATTCACAGCTAATGGATTAGGAGATTTAAGTTTAGAGGAATCATACATGTGCTTTGGTGGATGAAAGAGATATGGATCTTTCTTCTTAAGAGCAGTTGCAGGATCTGAAGATGTTAGAGCAAGTTCAGAATGAACCGCCATCTTCTCTTCTCCAATTCAGAATCTCTGGTTACACTTCCACACTGAAGCTCTGTCCATCAATGGTGGATTTCTGCAGCTTATCCATCTTGAACCGCAAAGGCTTGTCTCCCAGGTGGAGATCAATCAGTCCATGTCACAAATCAATCACTGCTCCAGCAGTAGCTAAGAAAGGTTTACCAAGTAGCAAAGGATCATCTGGTTCAACATTATACTTCAGCACTACAAAGTCCGTTGGAATCAAGTAGTTTCCAACTCTGACAGGAATGTCCTCAAGAACTCCTTCTGGATACCTCTTTGATCGATCAGCTAGGATAAGAGAGATCCTAGTAGGCTGGAAATCCATCAGTCCCAATCTCACAGCCACAGAGTATGGCATGAGATTCACACCAGATCCTAAATCACACAGAGAACGCTTGAATCTGTCCTTGAAGATGGAACAGTCTAGCACAAAGACTCATGGGTCTGGAAGCTTCTCTGAAATTTGAATCAGCTTCTTTTCCATCACTTTCATGCAATTAGCTTCGTCTAACTTCTGTTTGGACAACTTAGGAGCCTTAGGATATGGCATAGAAGGCTTACAGACTCGTTCAAGGATTGTCGCAGGTTTTTGGTCTCATCTGCGATCTATGTCGATCGATGCACGATGGGTGTCGATCGACACAAGACGATTAATAGTAGTTTCATCAGACGTATCGGGCCTGCATCGATTGATATCAACAGTGTGTCGATCAACGCTTATCTCAGACACACAATATTCATCCAGAAAATCCGAAATGATGCTCTCTTCTTCTTCCAGCAAGTCAACTCTATCCCTTATGATCACAGCATTGACGAATTGCTTATGTTCAGCTCTTCCTGATCCATTTTGCCTTTGCGCTGATCCAGTAGTCTGCTGAACCTGAACATCTAGCTTCTTCACATGAGTACTTATAGCTTTTATCTTCCCATTGAGATCAAGGTACAGAGCATCTATCTTTCCATTGAAGTCCATTGTACTCTTCTGCTGTCCTTCCAAGAGTTGTTCCAAAAGTCTCATCATCTTATCATTCTGCTCATTTTGAGGAGGAACATGCTGATATGATGAAGCACCATAATCTCTGGAGAATGAAATGTTCTCTTGGAAAGGTCTCTGAAATGCAGACTTTGGTGTGAAACTAGAAGTCTGTCCTTGCTGATTCCCATATCTCTGGCCTTGATAACCAGCTCCAGCTATGTAATTCACATCCTCAGCCTCCTAAACATCCACTTTCTTACCAAGTAAGATACTATGGACAGAATCAATCTTCTTGTTCATCTCAGCTATCTGGGAATTGTCAGCTTTACCACCAGACTTCATCCTCTCCATATCAACATTCTTGATACTATTACTAGTCACCAAGTTCTCGATAAGCTCCTCAGCTTCTTCAGGAGATTTAGTGTAGAAGTTTCCAGTACTTCCAGCATCTAAAGCCATTTGATACCACAAATCAACTCCTCTGAAGAAGATGCACAACAGCTGCACCTCAGAGAAACCATGATGAGGACAATCTCTCTGGTATCTCTTGAATCTCACCCAGGCTGCCTTAAAAGGCTCTGTAGATCCTTGCTTGAAGGTCAAGAGATCCTGTCTAAGCTGATCAGACCGAGCATCATCATAGAAGTGTCGCATAAACTTCTCCTTCACTGCATCCCAAGTAGTCAGAGTTCCAGGTGGAATCTGCTTTAGCCAGTTAGTCGCTTCTCCGCCAAGAGAGTGAGGAAAAAGCTTGCAGTGTAAGTAATCATAGCTCACTCCATTGTGCTTCATCCCAGTGACTAGAGACTCAAAATTCTCTATGTGATCCATAGGATGCTCATGTGGAAGTCCATTAAACAGATATTGTCCCACAAGTGTGTAATATGAGGTCTTAAGCTCAAACTCATTTCGCGGAAACACAGGAGGTACAATCGCAGACCTATTAGCGTAAAACTCATCGGGTCGATTGTAATCAGCTAGTGCCCTCCTAGCAGGTGGATATGGTGCTCGTGGATTCTCCTGTCCACCTCGAGCTTCTCCATCAGGCTGAACAATCTGCCTCTGAGGCTCAGGAATGACATTACCTTCATCATCGAGTCTTTGTCCAAGCTCATTGCATACGTGGTTCTCCGCATTTCTCAGAACACCTTCAGCATCCCGAATTAAGATTACACGATTAGTATTAGCCATCTTAACTAGCTTCTGAGCTTTCTTGTCTCTCTCTCTAGCTTTGCAAGCTATTTAAGTTCAAGATTCACGAATTCCTTGTCCGGATTACTCCTTAAGTCGCGATCAGGCATAAACTGTCTCGTTTACGCAAGTGTGTCGATCGATGCAGGGAGAACGTCGATCGATGCTAATCGCGAAGTGGTGTCGATCGACACTCAGGACCGTGTTGATCGATGCAGTGGGATTCTAGGCGTACCTGAAACACAAGAAAAAACGAAAAATTAGTAACTAAAAGCAAAAACGAAAAACCTAGTCTAAACCCTAAGTTCAAATATATCGAAGACTTAACAGAGTCCCCGGCAACGGCGCCAAAAACTTGATGCGATCAGGTTTTAATCCCCAGATCTACACTGCAAGTGCACAGACGTGAACCAGTAGTATATAGGGTATCGAATCCACAGAGACTCAAGATTCTTGCGATAGATTGTAGAACGTCGAATTAATCTAGGTAGCCAGTAGTGAAAGCAGTAAATCAAAGCAGAAAGTAAATCAAACGGTTTGTAAGCAATTAGGCAAAGCGTCATGTCAAGGGAGTTCTCAGGAAATCAGGAATATAGTTAATCAATCAATCGGGATCTAATTAAGTACTGTTCTAGAACTGGAATCACAGAAGCATGAGAAACCAAATTTTGTTGCGAGTATTATCTATGTCTAGCAACCTAGCAAACCAATTTTCGTTGCGAGTTCTAGAGATCCTAAACATGCATTATTCTCAAGTTCTTTCATTCACAATTCTTCTAAACCAAATTTCTTTGTGAATAGTCAAATTGCTCATCTAGGTTCTTTCTAGTTAATTAATCAATTGTCGTTGCAGAAATCAACCTAACATCATGAATCTGGTTAGCTAATTTAGATTAAGCATTAATAATAACCCTAGATGAAGAACTAGAAAGATGTGAATCTCTACAGATTGATTAACCTATAATTCCATGAAATCCCCTGTGAGAATCCCTAAACCTAATAGGTAAACTACTCAGACATGGCAGATGAAAAAAAAGACATGATGAATAGAAAACCAAATATCATAAGACAGAAAACAAGGAATACGAGTTCCAAATCTCTCTCTCTCTCTCTCTCTCTCTGAATAAAATAATGCGTAAGCAAAGCATAGCCTAAACAATGGCTTAAAAACCCTAATATAATGATCTAAACTCGGCTGGGGCTTCTTTATAATTATGAGAAACTTCTGGGCTTTTGTGCAATTTCCAAACTTTTCTTTCAACTCGCCGAGAATTGTCCATCTCGCATCTGTGTCGATCGATGCCACAAGTGTGTCGATCGACACAAACATCTGATATCGTCACTCACTTCTTCTTCTTCTCGGGCAAATGTTCCAAATAGCTCCAGAATGCGCCATAATATCCAAATCCGCTCCAATCGTACCTAGACCTGTAAGCACACATAAAAGGACTCCAAAAGACTTGATAATCAAAGACATATACCATGGTTGAAAGTCCTAAAAACCATGATATATCAATCATTAAAGAAAACCAATACGAACTTGCTCAAGTACAGTCGAAACAGTTCATTCATCAATGCTTGGAAGGTTGTTGGTGCATTAGATAACCCAAATGGCATTACCAAAAATTCATAATAGCCATCATGGGTTCTCAAAGCAGTTTTCTCAATATCTTTGTCCAACATTTTGATTTGATGGTAGCCTGAACTTAAATCCAACTTGGAAAACACTGCAGCTCCATTAAGTTCATCCAACAACTGGTCAATAACTGGTATAGGAAAACGTTCCACAATTGTTTCTCTATTTAAGACCTTGTAATCTACACAGAAACGCCATCTACCATCCTTCCTTTTAACTAATAAAACCGGGATTGAATACAGACTCTTGATCGGTCTTATTATCCCATCTTCTAGCATCTTCTTAACGTGCTTCTTCATTTCTTCTTTCTGCACATGAGGATATTTGTAAGGTCTGACATTTATTGGACCAGCTCCCGGAGTTAAGATGATTGCATGTTCTCTGTTTATGACAGGAGACAGGTGTGTTGGTATTTCAAATACAACATTAAACTCTTGCAACACATTCTGAATGATCTCCGGGTAAACAATCTTGTTCGATTCCACTGATTGTAAGTTGATAGATGTGTTCTCACAGGTTTGTTTTCCAAAGATCGCAAAGAAAGTTTAGTAGAATGTAAAGAAGGATCACCACATTAACTAACTTGACGTCCCTTGTAGAGAAATGATAGTTCATGAGTATCCCAATTCATTTCTCATTTCCCTAACGTGCGTAACCATTGTATTCCCAAGATGATATCAGCACTTCCAAGCTCCAACACTATGAAATCAGTCTGAAACAACACGTCTTCCACTTTAAAATTCACCTTAGAGCAAACCCCCAATTCTTTAACTTACTCTCTCGATTTGGTAACAAGTTTGCATGATCATGCGAACCTATTACTGGAATCGTAAGGTTTGGTTCCGAGGATGAAGCGCGTACCTGAATCTTAGTCGATGTCATCATATTCTTCTGATACGGACTATCATCGATCAACGGAAGACGATCTTTGATTATCATCATCAAGGCGGTCATAGTTGCTTGTAACGAATTAACCGTATGATCAGTTTTTGTCGCTTGCATCTCCGATTTGAGCTGCCATTGAAGTAGGAGCTCGACCGATTGCGTCAATTTGTCAACTCGGACGGACGACTCAGATAGCAAGTCATTCAACTCATCCACTCGTTTCAGCTTCTCTTCCATCTCCAAACTCATCGCGATGAAAGTTGGATATGAACGTCACCCGCACCAATTTGATAGAAACTGGATATCTCGTATTGAGAAATCACACCAGTTGTGTTCAACAGCCTCTCACGAGCTATTATTTCCCTCTACAAAGATTGTGGTAAGCTAGAAGTAGGAAATAACAATGTGATGAAATTCCTCTCTCACTTTTTGTAGAGCATACACTTTGGTATCTTGAATCAGCAAATATACTACTCTGAACAAATATATATAATTCCATATATATTTTCACAAACACAGTTGTATTTATTTATTTCTTAATTTGGGTGTGTTTTGTGTTTCTCTGATATGGATGATCCTGCGGTATAAATCTTCTATGAAAATCAAACCAACATGATTTGTGTCCGTTCTTCAACAGTAATGCATCATTCTTTTCTTGACAATATGAACATGCTAATCTCCTATGCGTTGTGCATCCGGATAACATACCATAAGCCGGGAAATCGCTAATGGTCCACATTATTACTGTCCGCATCTGAAAATTTTGCTTGCACGAGACATCATATGCTTCAACACCGGGCTCCCATAACATTTGAAAATCATATATCAATGGCTGAAGGAATACGTCAAGTGATCGTCTTAGATGCTCTAGCCCGAGAACAAGTACATAGAGGAAACGAAACTCTCGAGGATTTTTTTGCTATAATTGGTTGTCACATTTATATGCAAGAGTTACTTTATTTTAATATAAAAACTGAAAGACAATACACGAAAAGCAACTCTTAGAAATCTTGAATAACCAAAAAATTAAAGAAATTTTATGTCTTAGACAAATGGAAAAGTTATTTATTATAAAATGTGTTCTTATAATATGTGTTCATTTCTGTTAACTCTTATATTTGTCGTTTATGTAAAGCTTCATTTGTATATTTTCTATTAAAACATTTTCCAAAACTGTTTATAAAATCTCAATGATTGTTTAATTGTAGTATCATTCTCCATTTTGTATCTCTTTATAAAGCTCCTATTACATTTTCAATTGTATTTATACTCTGGTACAACTAAAACCGCAAACCCTCTAAAAGAATAAGAGTCTTCCAAATGAGTGTTAGCTTCTTAGTTGTTTCCCTCCACCGCTTTTGTTTTCTTCCTTCTCTCATATAATGTCCAGGGTATATCATACACTATCACTCAATCTTGTCATAATGGTTATTTTAACTCTCTCTCTCTCTCTTCGTACCTGTAAGCATCAATTTATAGTGACTCTGCTTTTAGGGCTTCTTAATAGAGTTTGTGAACAAAGATTTGAATCGAATGAAAAACTCTTCTCAGATTGAAAAAGTTTTTTGTACATAAATTATATACAGACTATCTAACCAAACTAAACTGACTACAATTGAATTAAACTATACAATTGAGATAACCAGAGTAAATGATATATCATGTTTTTATAGGTTTTCAACCATGATATAGTTGTATATATTAAGTATTTAACTGGTTTTTAGAGTTTATTGAGTCTTCTACAGGTAGGCTTGCGTTTGGAGCAAAAGATGGAATTATAGGACGTTTCTGGTGATTTGTGCAACGAGCTGAAGTTGGTGTCTCGGACGACTGGATGTCGACCGATACTAACCTTGATGTCGGTCGACACTGAGAGCGACTGAGAGTTGAAGACATGTTTTGAAGAATTGCAGAATTGCCCAGAAGTTTCCCTAATTCTAATTTAGCCCCAAAACGTGTTTAGTGGTTTTTAATTAGGTTTTTGAGAGCAGACTCATTATGCTATCTTTTCATCTTGTTCTTACTTGTTCTTGCTTTGGAGATTGAGAGATTTTGGCTAGGGGGTGATTCTTGCTACTTGTAACCTTGAGAGAAGGATTTTGAACCCCTTTACTTTTATCTATTCAATCTTTGATTTTCTATTCAGTGATGTATTGTTTAACTGATAATATGTCTGAGTAGTAACCTAGTTAGATTTAGAAATTCTCATAAGGGTTTTATGCATGTTTGACAACTGATTTATTAGGATTCACCATATGTTTGTTCATCACCTAAGTTGTGCTTAATACTGAATTCTGGATTGATCACCTAGGGCTTAGATCTGAGATAATTGACAATAGCACGAGAGTGTGAGTTATAATCTGAATAAACTTAGTGTGAGCAATTTGACTAGATACAAAGATATTTGGTTTAGGAGAATTGTGAACCGATAGAACCCGTTCTTAATGCTTGTTTAGAACACTAGGATCACAAAGAGATTTGGATCGCTAGGTTGCTAGATATAGAAATAATCTCAGCGAGAGTTGGATTGTTTAGCATTGTGTTTCTAGTTCTTGAACCTGTTTTAATCTGAATCCGATTAGTTAAGTGTCTAGCATTGCGTAATTCCCGAGAACTTCCTAAGTCTGACGCCTTTCTCTTATTGAATTCACCTTCCTGTTTACATGCTTTTGATTACTGCTTTCTTGAATTGATTTAGCTTAACTTCACAACATATAATTTGTCGTGTGACCATGAGTCCTTGTGGATTCGATACCCTAAGTACTACATTCGCATATCTGTGCAGTTGCAGTAGAATAGGGATAATCCTTGACCTATCAGTAAACCACTCCTATACAATTGAAATTTCCCCTCAAGATGAGGATGTATAAATATTATATACTCCCAACTGAAGGAATGTTTAGATGAATCCTGATTCAATTCTCTGATTCAGATTATCCTAAACATGCGGATCTAGGTTCTCTTGATTAGAAACAATTGTTGATCTCACCTTATACCTGTTTATGCAGCGGAAAGGGATGGTATGGTCAGAGATCAGAGAGCCACCAAGGGATGGATCCTCCAAAGGTTCACACACGCACGCAAAGGAATCTGGCTGCTAGACCACGAGGAGGGAGGCGACAGAAGAGAGAGTTAGCGGCTGGCTAGGGTTAAAGAAGAAAACAGACTCGAGTTTTATTTATAAAACTCGTCCGGTTCCTCTTGGGCCATTTGGCCATTCGCGCACTGTGTCGATCGACACATCATGTGCATCGATCGACACACAGTGGCTAAAACCTTTTATTCTCTCCAAGTACAGTAAATGCCTGGCACTTTTACCGTACTTCTGCTAAGCCATTCCTACACATTTTCCTGTTAGCTTAGGCGTGTGACCCATATGGGATCATATAATAGAGGCAATAAGTCCAAGACTTATAGATCATGAGCGGACTCTAGCAAGCCATCATGACCCCCAGTATTATATGACTTATGTCTGATCATTGACATACTCTTACTTTCTAGAGACAGTACCGAGATTACTGGACACAATTCCAACAATCTCCCACTTGTACTGGAATCTCTGTATTCATAATCCTTTTGTCACAATATCTCGATTAGTCATAAGGCAAGATTGGTGTCATCCTTATAAAGCCTAATCTTGTTCATCGGACTCTGATTCGATACTGACAATCCAAACGACTCGGGACAGTCCGTTTGAGCATGGCCATGCATTTTCCAGTATTCAAATCTCCGATTGGCCTAGAGATATTCACTCCATTTATATTGGAGGGACAAATTCCGTCTTATTCCATCACTGTAAACTACTCATTTCATAATGTACCCAAACAAGGTCCTTATAACTATCGCAGAACGATAGCGTTAGACAATGATCAAAGTGCATCAGTCCATGTGCAGTCACATGCATGCGAACTCAGGTCTAAGGACTATACTCTATAGTCGTAGTGAGAATCTCTTATGACACAGATATAAATATCCTGAAGAGTTCTCATAATCGGGTCTTGTCCGGTCGTATGTTCCCAACATACACCTATGTATTGACTTTGATGCCGCGCATCTATGACACACTGAGACTTTGTCATAAGTCACATACCAATCCAGTCTCACACGGTTGTTGGTGTTCCAATTTAAACAACCTTCGACTAGGGACATAATGATATAATTCATTTATCAAATATAGGGTCTCATGATCAAGCTAAATGACTTTGATAACTCAAGATCAAGTCATTTACTTCGATGACCTATAAAATGGTTTATATCACTTTGGAACGATTATTTCATCACAGTTAAAATAATCTTGAAATAATAATTTCATTAAACATCTTAAATGTTATTTCAAGAACATATCCAATAACTAAATAAAGCCCTTTAATAACTCCCACTGAAATTAAGACTACATCTTAATTTCACTTATCCTACAGCAACAGTCCGCGACTCGTGCTTAGGCCTAAGGAGTGGCTTCGTTAATAGATTAGCAACGTTCTCATTCGTTGAAACTTGCTGATCTACTTAACATCTCTGTCATTTATCTCACGGAATAGGTTATACCTATCCTCAAGGTGTTTGGACCTCTGATGTGCAGCTAGTCTCATCTATGCTGGAAATCACATCAAGTTCAGTGACGAACTCTTCTTTCCAAACAACCTCTTTCGCCACTTCCCAAGCTGCGAAATGTTCAGCTTAAGTCATGGAGTCAGCAACAGTGCCTTGCACCGCCAGATAGACACAAGATATAACCGGACTGTGATCGGAAATCATCTTTGTCTATTGGAAACTTGCCTTTCAGACTCTACCGACTCGAAGCACCTCACTTTCTCCGTAACTCAAGAATTTATCCTTAGTATTCCTCAAATACTTTAGGATATTCTTTACGGCAATCCAGTGATTCTTTGCTGGATTTGACTGGTCTTTACTTGTCTTGCTTAACATTAAAGCAACATCAAACAAGTATGTTTCATGGCATACATGATAGATCCAATTCCTGACTTTGTCTTACCAGCTCTTTCGGATCTCTATCTTTAGATCCAAAATCCAAGAACATACGTGGCTTTACTCATGTCAATCATTAGAACCAACTCCCAAGCCAGTCCTTTATTGACTGCAGCATTGGGACGTCATTTTCGAGAATCAGTATGTCATCGACATACAATATGAGAAATTCAATATCGCTCCCACTAATCTATTAGTAAACACACAGTTCCTCTTCGTTCCTGTTCAAGTCAAAACCTTGACTACTTCAACAGAACGAAGATTCCAACTCCGATATGTTTGCTTCCATCCATGAATGGATCGATGAAGCTAACTTACATAAAATGTAATTTTTCGGAGTCCGGGCTCACTTTCGCTTCTTTGAATTTCGCAGATTCGTCGCTTTCAATGATCATCAGATCATGCGAACTTTCAATGATTATCAGGTTCAACTAATGACGAGAAATCACTCTCTGATTAGTAACTGATTCTTTCATATCTGCGAACTTCAGGCTCCACAGGTGTAGATTCTACAGAAATCTGTAAATCCTTCCGCTGCTCTCCCTCAATAGGTAAAGCAGCCTCCTGTATTTCTCGAATTTCTTCGAGTTATACTTTTACTCCCACTGTTCTTCTTGGAAAATAACTTCCCTTCTTAGAAAACAGAATGGACGTAAAAGTAACAAGCCTTGGTTTCCTTCGGACAAGGCTCCACAGGTGTAGATTCTACAGAAATCTGTAAATCCTTCCGCTGCTCTCCCTCAATAGGTAAAGCAGCCTCCTGTATTTCTCGAATTTCTTCGAGTTATACTTTTACTCCCACTGTTCTTCTTGGAAAAACCTATCCTCAAGGTGTTTGGACCTCTGATGTGCAGCTAGTCTCATCTATGCTGGAAATCACATCAAGTTCAGTGACGAACTCTTCTTTCCAAACAACCTCTTTCGCCACTTCCCAAGCTGCGAAATGTTCAGCTTAAGTCATGGAGTCAGCAACAGTGCCTTGCACCGCCAGATAGACACAAGATATAACCGGACTGTGATCGGAAATCATCTTTGTCTATTGGAAACTTGCCTTTCAGACTCTACCGACTCGAAGCACCTCACTTTCTCCGTAACTCAAGAATTTATCCTTAGTATTCCTCAAATACTTTAGGATATTCTTTACGGCAATCCAGTGATTCTTTGCTGGATTTGACTGGTCTTTACTTGTCTTGCTTAACATTAAAGCAACATCAAACAAGTACGTTTCATGGCATACATGATAGATCCAATTGCCGACGCATATGGAATCTTATCCATGCATTTAAGCTCAGCAGTTATCGTAGGACACTGTGTCTTGCTTAACGTAATGCCATGTGACATTTGCATAAAACCCTTCTTGAAATGCTGAAAACCTGTAGGACTTTGTCGGGATAAGAATCCTGACTTTGTCTTACCAGCTCTTTCGGATCTCTATCTTTAGATCCAAAATCCAAGAACATACGTGGCTTTACTCATGTCAATCATTAGAACCAACTCCCAAGCCAGTCCTTTATTGACTGCAGCATTGGGACGTCATTTTCGAGAATCAGTATGTCATCGACATACAATATGAGAAATTCAATATCGCTCCCACTAATCTATTAGTAAACACACAGTTCCTCTTCGTTCCTGTTCAAGTCAAAACCTTGACTACTTCAACAGAACGAAGATTCCAACTCCGATATGTTTGCTTCCATCCATGAATGGATCGATGAAGCTAACTTACATAAAATGTAATTTTTCGGAGTCCGGGCTCACTTTCGCTTCTTTGAATTTCGCAGATTCGTCGCTTTCAATGATCATCAGATCATGCGAACTTTCAATGATTATCAGGTTCAACTAATGACGAGAAATCACTCTCTGATTAGTAACTGATTCTTTCATATCTGCGAACTTCAGGCTCCACAGGTGTAGATTCTACAGAAATCTGTAAATCCTTCCGCTGCTCTCCCTCAATAGGTAAAGCAGCCTCCTGTATTTCTCGAATTTCTTCGAGTTATACTTTTACTCCCACTGTTCTTCTTGGAAAATAACTTCCCTTCTTAGAAAACAGAATGGACGTAAAAGTAACAAGCCTTGGTTTCCTTCGGACAAGGCTCCACAGGTGTAGATTCTACAGAAATCTGTAAATCCTTCCGCTGCTCTCCCTCAATAGGTAAAGCAGCCTCCTGTATTTCTCGAATTTCTTCGAGTTATACTTTTACTCCCACTGTTCTTCTTGGAAAATAACTTCCCTTCTTAGAAAACAGAATGGACGTAAAAGTAACAAGCCTTGGTTTCCTTCGGAAAACCAGCGAAGTAGTACAAATACAAATACTCAGTAAAGACGAATTTGGATCGATTCCAATCCACATTTACGTGGTGTCTTTCAACTGATATTGTGGAACTATTTCAGCGTAAACTTAGATATTGTAGAGCGTTATTCTTAAATAATATCATGGAAGATTCGTGTGACTCATCTTTAATCATTTCTAATAAGATCTGATTCTTTCTCACAGAAACACCTTCAGGTTTTCAGGAGAAATGAGCTGTGAAACGATTTCACACTCATTAAGATGATCACACAATCAATGACTTAAGTATTCTCACTCGTGATCTAATCCAGAGTCTTAATACTTCTGTCATTCAGATCCTATACTTCATTCTGGAACTCTTTCGACCATGTCAAAGAATTCCGACTTGTGTCTCATCAAATGAACACAGTCACACTCACTGAATTAATCAGTAGAGATAATGAAGTACAGGAAATTTTCTCTGGCATTACTGCTCATTGGGCCACATACATGAGTATGTTCCAGGTCCAATAAGCCTTTGGGCCTTTCTCTAGCTCGGCTAAGATAGGCCCTTTACCTTTTGGTCTAGTAAACAGAATTCAAGTCTCATAAGATATTTTATCAAATGAGCCCAACAGTCCATGACTATGGGATTTCTGAATCCGACTTACTCTATGTGACCAAGACTTTTATGCCAAGGAAAATCAGGTTTAACTCATCAGATTTAAACCAATTCGGTATTTATGTTACATTTAGGCACTCTTAAGTTTAAGATATAAAACCCATTCCATGAATAGGGTGCTACAATTAATATTTCATTAAGATTAAAAGAACAAAACTTGTCTTTTATCAAAATGAAAAACATTCAAATTCTTACAAGAAAATGAAAGACAACTCTGCTTAAAGCAGGTACATTGTAGCAATTACTTAATACAAAACCAAGCCTAAAAGGGATCTATAAGTGAAAACCCTACGGCTGAGGCAGCATCCCAAGCTCCTTCCAGACATGTAGTTTCACTTGCCCTTCCTTCAAAGTTCTACTGTTGCCCAGGCTCTGCATATTATAACAAATATCAGTGCCACAACCAGTATCCAATACCTATAAGGTAGAACTTGAAGTAATAACATGAATACCTGAGGAAGTAGTCGCATACATCAACTTCAACTCCTCATCATCTTCCATGAATTTAATGCAATCTCTCTTCCAATGCCCTGTCTCCTTACAGTAGCAGCACTTACCAACGTAAGAGGTATCTGACTCGGGCTCAGAAGACACACGCTTGCCATGATTCAAAATCTGGACAACTTTGTCTTCACCCTTGTCAGCATTAGGTTTAGTAAACCTACCCTTCTCATTCATGAGATTGTACAGGGTACTCTTCACGTTTGGCTCAACTGTCTTGAGCATATCATGCAGTTCAGTCAGCGTCTTCGTTAAGCCTTTCTTGATATAGTTCTTTCTGAACTTATCATAGCTTGACGGCAGTGACTGCAGAATGATTTCAGTTGCCAACTCTTGGCTAACTGGATAATCCAGTTTCCTCAGGTTATCAATGTAACCCATCATTTTACTGACATGAGGACTCACTGGATTATCATTTGGTAGCTTGCAGCTAGTGAGAGACTTAACCAACCGGTATCTCTCCACTCTTATATGCTCCTGAAATTACAATTTCAGGCTGCTGATCATCTCTATTGGCGACTCCATGTTCTCATATTGCTTCCGCAAGTCTGAGTCCATGGTAGCCAATATCAGACCACGCACATCTACCGTATCATTATAATGCTTATTCCAAGCATCATATACTGCATGAGAAGCATTGGACCCGATCCTCACGGGGAGAGCTCTCTCAAGGACATAGTCCTTTCTCTCCTGTCTGAGAACTAGCCTCAGGTTCCGCGACCAAGTCAAGAAATTTGATCCGTTCAGCTTGTCCATCTTAAGGACAGACCGGATCGAGAAAGTGTTTTGATTGTTTGTGCTAGTCATAACTGAAAATTAAGATAAAAGGATTTTAGTTAATATGTTCAATATGATTAATCTCGTATTAAATTTAATATGATTAATCACGCATTATATTCAATAACATAAGTTACCCTCAATAGAATATAATGATTCCAAGATCCACATATAACTAAGATTAAAGTGGGCCACTGGCCGTCACCAAACCTCAGCTTATATCGGTAAGCCCTATGTCGGCTAATTATATCCGTGATATAACTCTTGGTTGTGAATCTGGGCCCGAGGCCCAATCCACTCTGATGTCTCAAGGCCCGGGACTCCCGATGGCCTAGTCAAGAAAACCAGACTATACAGTCATGTAATCATTAATGTCTGGGACTCCCAATGACATTTATGAATCACAAACCGTCTTATCCACGCAAAAGTAGACACCCTCACACTGTAAGGCCATGAATACAATTGAATGGGCTTCGACAGCTGACATAGACTGGGCAAGACATCCAACGCTTGATATTATTTGAGGTTCGTAGGTTTATTAAAATTTCATTCCCAAAATAGAAGATTACTATTTCGGGAAACTTTCTATTTTTGGAAACCTACTATTTTAGGAAACTTTCTAAAATTGGAAACTTTCTAACTTTAGAAATTTCTTTAAAATCCAAAACCCGCAAATCTAGAAACTTCTATTTTAAGAAACTTTCTAATTTCAAAATTTCGGAAACTTTAATTTAAAATCGACTTTATAATTTTATAAAATAAATTTTAAATTAATCTGAAGAAAGACTCAAATAATTGGCCCAATTGTTTTAACTTCTTGGCCCGAGGCCCAAGAATTGGTCCATGTCCAATACATGACCCAATTGTCCAATTAAATGACATAACCGGTCTGGTTCATTAAAATTGGTCTTAACCAAAATTAATTACTACGATGACCACAATTGTCAACCGGTTATTTACTAAACCGGATTTTCTCAATTTATTTGGTCCAACCAAATCAAATTAGAAAATCCTGGTTTAGGCACAAAATCCAATATTTCGACTTTGGATTTCTTATCCCGGTTTAACCAGAATTTAATAAAATTATTAAATCTGTTTATTAAACCGAGACGTTTGATTTTTAATCAAAATTTTAAACCGAGCCTTAAACCCAACCGTATCGATCGATGAACCAACCGCATCGATCGATTCATCAACCGCATCGATCGATTCATCAACCGCATCGGTCGATGCTCTCAGTATCGATCGATGCGTTCACGCGTTGAGCAGGCTTGGCCGAGATATGCGAAATCCATGCGATCGTTCGATCGATCCATGCGATTGCAGTCGATCTCTAGCGGTTGTATCGACCGATCCATGCGATCGTATCGATCGATCCATGCGATCACAGCCGATACTTCTTTATGAAAATCGCATTCCAAATCAATATAGCTTGGATTTGCGATTTCAAGTGTGTTTAGGTTTCAATTCCTTGTTGCTTAAGTGATTTCTCTTATCAGTAGTTGATTCAAAACACTTCTTAAACAAGAAAACAATCCTAAACTTGAATCTAAACAAGAAAAACCAGAACCAATAGCTATGATACCACTGAAGGAATGTTTAGATGAATCCTGATTCAATTCTCTGATTCAGATTATCCTAAACATGCGGATCTAGGTTCTCTTGATTAGAAACAATTGTTGATCTCACCTTATACCTGTTTATGCAGCGGAAAGGGATGGTATGGTCAGAGATCAGAGAGCCACCAAGGGATGGATCCTCCAAAGGTTCACACACGCACGCAAAGGAATCTGGCTGCTAGACCACGAGGAGGGAGGCGACAGAAGAGAGAGTTGGCGGCTGGCTAGGGTTAAAGAAGAAAACAGACTCGAGTTTTATTTATAAAACTCGTCCGGTTCCTCTTGGGCCATTTGGCCATTCGCGCACTGTGTCGATCGACACATCATGTGCATCGATCGACACACAGTGGCTAAAACCTTTTATTCTCTCTAAGTACAGTAAATGCCTGGCACTTTTACCGTACTTCTGCTAAGCCATTCCTACACATTTTCCTGTTAGCTTAGGCGTGTGACCCATATGGGATCATATAATAGAGGCAATAAGTCCAAGACTTATAGATCATGAGCGGACTCTAGCAAGCCATCATGACCCCCAGTATTATATGACTTATGTCTGATCATTGACATACTCTTACTTTCTAGAGACAGTACCGAGATTACTGGACACAATTCCAACACCAACTTGCTCATGTTATCTCGGAATGGAGTTGGATAAAGTGTTTTTTTAACACATCCGCAAGCTGGTTGTCGGTTCGAACATACATGGTTTTGATGATCCCATCATCAATGGCTTCCTCACCTTGTGACAATCAAACTCGATATGTTTAGTCCTTTCATGGAAGACTGAGTTGCTAGCAATGTGTAGAGCTGTAGTATTATCACAATAAAGATATGCAGGTGGTGAAAATGGAACTCGGAGAGCTTGAAGAATCTGACTAATCCATAATAGCTCTTTAGTTTCCATACACATGGCTCGATACTATTCCTCATCCGAGCTCAAAGAAACCATATCTTGCTTCTTAGACCGCCAATACACAAGAGAATTCCCTAAGAACATATCAAATCATGTGACTGAGCGTCTAGAATCCGGACAAGCTCCCCAATCTGAATCTGAAAACCCACGAAGATCAAACTCTGTATCAGCACCATAGAAAATTTCTTGACCTATTGTACCCTTCAAGTAACAAAGTACTTTATGCAGAGCATGGAGATGATTATCTCGTGGAGAAGATGAGTATTGGGCAAGTTTTGAAACTGCAAAACAGATATCTGGACGAGTAATCGTCAGATATTTTAACTTCCCTACAAGCCTCCTATATTGTTTAATGTCTCTCAAAATGACTTCATCATCCTTAGACAGCTCTGATTTGGTTCCATCGGAATGAAGGAAGGCTTACAATCAGAGAATCTAGTAGAAACCAAGCGATCAATGATATATTTCCTTTGGTTAAGTGAGATCCCTTCTTTGGATCATGCTATTTCAATTCCAATGAAGAATTTAAGAGGGCCAAGATCTCTTAGTTGAAATAATGAACTCAACTGTGATTTCAGCTCTGTAACTGCAACATCATGAGTACTTGCGATCAGTATATCATCAACGTGTACTAAAACCACCATAAATTGTCCATCAAACTCTTTAATAAAGAGTGTATGATCTCCATGACATTTCTCAAAGCCAAGCAGAACAAAGGTAGAAGAAAATTTGAGAAACCATTGGTGTGATGCTTGCTTGAGTCCATAGATGGATTTATGAAGTCTGCAAACAGCTGTTGATGAAACAAATTCCCCCTGAATCTCAGAATATCCTGGAGGAATATTCATATAAATTTACTCTTCAAGATCCATGTAATACCTAGTCTCACAAATTGGGTCAACGGGCAGCAGAAAGTCCATTTGGGGGAGTTTTGTAATTTTCAGAAGATGGAGGGCATTTTGGTAATTTTGCCAAAATACGAGCTGTAAGTCGAGACGGGCCAAATGTTTCTCTTTTTAAATAAAGAAAACATTTAGAAGATAAATAATAAAGGAAACGTACGTTAGATGAGTTTTTCGGACTATCGGGAAAGGAAACCGATATAACCGAGAAAACTTGTAAAATTCATAACGAGAGATATGGGTGTTCAAATGGAGTGACTAGAATTGCTAAATTAACATAATATCATCAAGAATCTGATTTTGTGGCTTGGAGGATTTATGGAAGCGGATACGAAGTTTTTAAAATATTAAACTCGGAAATGGCTAAACCGAAGCAACGGAATGAAACAGAAAGAACAAGTTCTAGAAGATGATTAGTTCAATGGTTTTTGATCATAGTGAACCCCCATGGGATAGGTGTCTCCTTTCCCTGTTGCCACCTCACTCTTTTTGGGTGCAATGAACATTTTATTGTTCATGCATGTGGTTGTATGCAAAACCTTCCATCCTATCACTCAAATCTTTCATTCATGAACCTACACTCACACTCCCTAGCCTCTCTCATCTCTCTCTCGATCACCATCTCTCTCTCTCTCTCTCCAGATTCAACAAAAATCCAAGCCATCTTCAGTCTTCTTGAATATCTTCAAGAACTCATGAATGTTCTTCATGACTTCCAATGCAAGCTACCTCTATAACTCCTAAATCCCTTTGAATCTCCTTAAAACTCTTACATATTATTGATCACCATCTACTCCTCTTGAAGCGCCACCAGTTGGCTCACCTCACCGCCGCTGGTTCGCCGGAAAACTCGCCGGAGAAGCTACCTCCAGCAAGCCAACACCTCCTCCTCCGCCTTGCTCTGTCACTTGTCACTTGCTAAGCCTTTATTCTTCTTGGGGGCTCCTTCTTCACCATAATTCATCAGCAGTCGCCGGAGAATCCTTTTTTCCACCGGTCAACGCCGGAGCGCTGCGGACAACGCCGGAGGAAGCCACCGGAAAGGCCTTTTCCGTCGCATCTTCTCAACCGGTTCGGTCCACTGGTGGTTCAGCTATGGTTTTGGTATGGTTGGGTTTCGGTTCAACATTTCATTGGTTTAGTTAAACCGGTCAACCCTTGGTCAAACCGTCGGTCAACGCCGGTTCAATCGGTCAACGGTTTGATTTGGTCCGGTTTAGATAAACCGGTTCAATTGGATTGGTTAGCTTGGTTCAAGAATTGGGTCAATCGGTTAATGAAAATCAACGGTCAGCTTGGTCAACGGTCAACAGTCAGAAAGTCAACGTCGGTCAACCCTCCGGTCAACGCCGGAATCCAAGACGGTCAACGCTTGGTTGACGGCCGATTCTTGATCCGTTCAGCTCGGTGTGTTCGTGACTTGTTTCGGGATAGTTCGGGAGGTTCGGGGTTCTGTTGCTCGGTCTCGGTATTTGCCGTCACTTCCGTCCATCTGTCTGCATTATCACTGTGAGTCGGCCATTGCATCGTAGTTAGTTCAATCATGTAGAAGGGGAACCTTAAGCTGTAGTTCTAGAATTCGCATGCATGTTTGATTAACTTGGTTAGATCGGCTATTTAACGGATTAATGGTTAATTGAGTAATTGGTTAGGTTGTTGACGCATGCTAGATGATTGGTATTAATCGGTTGATCGTTCATTGATTTCTGCATTCATATAGACTATGCATGTTTAGGTTGTAAATGCATTTATATTATATTAAAGAACGATACTAAACGAATTTATATACGGGAATTAAGACATTGTTAAAAGATGAATTAAAACACTAAAAAAACCTTATAGAATACTATAACGGGTGGTTTAGGTTAATAGACGGGTTTAAGGGTTAATTGAATTAGAGTAATTAACAATGAGATGTCGGGAATTAGTAAGTTTACTAATTCTAAACTGACAGATCGAAGAGTTTCATAAAAGACAACTAGGAAAGCGAATTAAAAAGAGGTTAATGATTGGTGAGCTGTCTACAGGTTAGCAATCCGCTAATCCAAGGTAGTGGAATAAATGGGATTAAAAGACGTTAAAGAATTAAAAGGCTTGCTTAATTATTTGATTGTTTTTGTGGGTTTGATGATGTGTGTTGTGTGCAGGCTTGTTGTTTAGACTACTCCGGTTTTGGGCCGAGTAGTCAGTTTGTGTGGTACTTACCTCGTTCTTGGGATCGGGTAAGTTTGTAGTTACCTTTTTGGTATAGCACCGAGTAGGATTGGTGTTGGTGGTGATAGAATAGGACTTGCGGAATAGATTGGAGTTGTGTTATCTTTATGTTGACCTGGATGGTTTTTTGTTCTGTGTTAGAGTCCCAGTGATTCTGCGTGTTTACTTTATTGCACTATGACTCTAGGGTGCGTTATATCCCGCAAGTCTAGGTTGAAAGTGTTCCGGTACTTCTGACCTGATTGGATCCTCGGGTAGTTACCCGACTGGTTCACGTGGTGAATATGGTTATGGTGTGAACTTACTGAGTGACGCCGGTAGGTGTGTGGTCTGGAGAATACGGGGTCATGTCCTAGGGTCGGATTGCACGGAACTTAGGTTCCCGTGGGGTAGCCCGAGTCTCTTTGTATCGATGGACTGAGAACAGTGTCCTAGGTCGTAAGACTTCGTGTTTACGTCTAGGAGTCATGGGTAGTTTTAGTTACCATGTCGGTAGCTAAGTATTCCCGTGGAAGTTACCGAGTTCGCATAGTGGGCTAGTGGTGTTAAGTTTGTTGTTCGCGATATATAGATCGAGTCTAATCGAGGGCATGTGCTGCAGTGACTTCGATTTCCTTAGTCGTTCCTTTTGATAGAGAATGCTTGTATGTTGTGAGTTTATAACGTCGTGGTGGCACGTGATAGACATTCCTTTTTATGATTGTTATTTTGGGTTTTGGGGCGGGATTATTAGTTGTAGGTTAGATTAGAAGCCGTTAGTGGGAACCGACTCGCTGGGTGATCTTAGATCGCTCATTGGACTTTTTGTGTTTTCAGGTTTAGCAGCGACGGACGCGGGAGGTCCTCGGTGTAGGTTTAGGATTGCTTGCGGGCAAGAGGTTTTGATTCGATGATTTCGCTAGTTGTATTTCGGTTCGGGTTTCATGGCGCCTGTTTATTATTTGTTTATTTGTAATTATAATTAAAATAGGCAAATTGTTTGTAAAACGTTTATTTACTTAGAAATAAAATCGCTTCTCTGATATATTGGTTTAGACTGAACCGATGCAACTTGTGGAAGCAATACAGGTTGAAAAGCTTTGTATTGTGGAAGCGAGGTAAACGGGGTCAAAGACGGTTTGATGCGAGCCTTTGTCTCAAATCGGACTGTCTCTGGCTTCGTACTGTGATGAACTTTTCTCGTTTGACTTGCTAGGGTTCGATCGGTCATGTTCTTGTTTGATTGTTGACCGGTCAGCTCGATGGTCAGCGGATAACGGGAAAGGGACGTTACAATCCCCATTTAAGAAAGCATTTGATACATCCATTTGATGAAGAGACCAGTTCATCTTTGGTGTAAGAGCAAGAAGAATCTTTACGGTTGCCATCTTAGAGACAGGAGAAAAAGTATCAACAAAATCAATTCCCTCTTGTTGTGTATAACCCTTGGCAAATAACCTTGCTTTATGTCGTTATATGCTTACATATGTATGATACTGAATAGTAAACATCCATTTGCAACCTACTTCAACTTTTCCAGGTGGTAACTATATAACACTCCAAGTTTCTGTTCGCACAAAAGCACTAATCTCCTTACTCATAGCATCACTCCAAGCCTTGTCCTTCTTCGCCTCTGAATACTTTTGTGGTAAAGGAGTATTTGTGATGATGTTAATGAAAGAACGAAAAGACTCAGATAGATATGAATAAGAAATATAATTTGCTATAGGATATGGACTAGTTTTAGTAGGAGTATTATTATAGCAATGGAAATCCTGCAAGTGGGAAGGCAACTTCCTCTGCCGAGTTGATTTAAGTTCAGAAGGAACATAAACCAAAAAATATGACTCATCAGGATAAGGATGAGCATCAGATGATGATTGCACAAGAGGCATATATTCACCAGTGGGTGCAGGTGAGTGAAGTGAGGAAAGAAATGTTTTACACCTTCTGAGATGGTAGAAGATGCAAAAGGAAAAATATCCTCATGGAAAATGACATGTCTTGAAATAGAATTGAGTATGTCCTTATGTTTAATAGCTTGTAGCTCTTGTACCTAGCTGGATATCCTAGGGAAACACATGCTCTAGCTTTAGGATCAAACTTAGTTGTAGACTTAGGTGAAGTAGAACAATAACAAAGACAACCAAAAGCCTTTAAAGCATTGTAATTTGGGATCTTAGATGTTAATCGCTCATATGGGGTTTTGTTTCCTATCACTGGAGAAGGTAATATATTGATTAAGAAAGCCGCAGTCAACACACAATCACCCCAAAAAGCCAAAGAGATGCCAGATTAAAACATTAGAGCTCTAGCAACATTCAACAAATGCTGATGCTTACGTTCTACAACAGAATTTTGTTCAGGTGTTTCATGACATGAATGGAAATAAACTATTACTTTATTCAAATAAATATCAGTAAACTTCAATTAAAGAGCACGGACTGTAGTGTTATTTTGATTTTCTATCATAGGTATAAAACCAGGAAACAGATGTAAAACATATGATTTTTGTCTAAGCATGTAAACCCAAGTAGCTCTACTGAAATCCTCTACTATAGTAAGAAAAATATTTGAAACCATCCACAGTAGGAACTGAGAAAGGACCCCAAGTATCAATGTGAATCAATTCAAGCGGTTTATCACGAATATGATTCTGAGACTTAAAGGGAATATGTTTTTGTTTAGATAGATGACAAATATGACAATGATCATAGTTTTAAGATGTTTTGATTTTGAAACTTTAAGAATATCAGAAAACAAGTCAATCTTATCCATGGAAGGATGTCCTAATCGATTATGCCATGTGGCTACATCAACTCTTACAAAATAGATAGAAGAATTACTTGAAAAATCAGTACAAGACATTTTAACTAGTAACTTATTAAGATTCAGAACATACAGGTTTGAAACTTGACTATTGTATCCAATCATCAACTCCAAAGTAAGAGCCTGAATAAAGCATGAATCAGAAGTAAAACTTACTTTAGAATATAATGTTTTGGTTAAAACACTAACACTAAGTAAATTGAACTTAAAATCAGGAATGAAAAGAACAATATGCAAAGACAAAGTATCAGTAAGTTGAATATAAACAATTCCCTCTATCTTAACTGTAAAACCATTAGGTAATCTCACAAAAGTGTTATCTAGTGATCTAAATAATATGATCAGGTTTTAATCCCTAGATCTACACTGCAAGTGCACAGACGTGAACCAGTAGTATATAGGGTATCGAATCCACAGAGACTCTAGACTCTTGCGATAGATTATAGAATTTCATGTTAAGCTAGGTAAAAGCGGTAGAAAGCATTAAATCAAAATAGAAAGCAAGTAAACGGTTTATAAATCAGAAGGCGAAGGCGTCAGGTCAAGGGATTTATCAGGAAATCAGGAACACAGGCAATCAATCAATCGGGATCTAATTAAGAACTGTTCTAGAACTGGAATCACTTAAGTATAAGAAGCCAACTTTCGTTGTGAATCCTATCTATGTCTAACAACCTAGCAAGTCAACTTTCGTTGCGAATTCTAGAGTTCTAAACAAGTATTAATCTCAAGTTCTTTCATTCACAATTCCTCTAAACCAAATTTCTTTGCGAGTAGATCAAATTTCTCATCTAGGTTCTTTCTAGCTAATTAACCAATTGTCGTTGTGGAAATCAACCTAACATCATAAATCTGGGTAGCTACTTCAGATTAAGCATTAAGAACAACCCTAGAAGAAGAACTAACAGATATGAATCCCTACAGATCGATTAACCTATAATTCCATGAAATCCCAAATGAGAATCCCTAAACCTAATAGGTAAACTACTCAGACATGATCATCGAAACAGAAGACATCATGAATAGAAAACCAAATAGCATATAATAAAATAAAGAACTGGGGTTCGAAATCCTCTCTCTTTCAAGAACAAGATCAGCCCCTAACTCTCTCAAAGTAAATAAAAATGTAGCCTAAACAATGGCTTAAAAACCCTAATATAATGATCTAATCACGGCTGGGGCTTCTTTATAATTATGAGAAACTTCTGGGCCAAAGTGCAATTTCCATATTTTCATTAACTCTCGCGAGAAAAGTTCATCACGCATGTGCATCGATCGACACCAAAGGTGTGTCGATCGACACAACTCTCAAATATCGACAGTGAACTCATCTCTCGGGCAAATGCTCCAAAATGTTCCAAAATGCACCACAATGTCCAAATCCGCTCCAAACGTACCTAGACCAGTAAACACACATAAAAGGACTCCAAAGGACTCTAAAAGACTCGATAAGAAGACATACCATGGTTAAAAGCCCTAAAATCCATGGTATATCAACTCCTCCACACTTAGCCTTTGCTTGCCCTCAAGCAAAACAGAGAACTAAAATGTAGTGAAGAGGTTTGAAAACACAGAAACTCATTTCGTCCTAGGAACTTTCGCATTCACATTCACTTAGTAAACCACTGAAAACTTTCCTACAGAACTCAAGACCGCAATATACTTCCCCCACACTTAGCAACTGTCCCAAGTAAACTCCACAATCAAGTTAGGACATTCAAGTTCACCACACCAGTCTCTGTATACAATTAGGTGCAGTCTCACAGAGGGATTATCGATCAAAGGACACATGGACTGAACCTATCCAGTATCTGACCACCAAACTGTCGGTTCCTGGTTTCTTTCTTTTTCCTTTCTCCCTCAGCACTGATTTTTCCCCACTGGGTATCATTTTATTTTTCTATCAGTGCTCTTCCCTTTTATTGGGGTTTAACTTTGTTTGCCTGCATTCACAGCTTTGTGATTAGGAGGTTTGAGTTTGGAAGAGTCATACCTGCGCTTTGGTTGATGGGAGAGATTTGGAGCTTTCTGCTTAAGAGCAGTTGTAGGATCTGAAGATGTTAGAGCAAGTTCAGAATGAACTGCCATCTTCTCTTCTCAAAGAGGAATCTCTGGTTCCACTTCAACACAGAAGCTATGTCCATCAATGGTGGATCTCTGCAGCTTATCCATCCTGAAATCCAAAGGCTGATCTCCCAAGTGGAGAGCAATCGAACTCTGTCTCACATCAATTACAGCTCCAGCAGTAGCTAAAAATGATCTTCCAAGCAGAATAGGATCATCTGGATCAATCTCATACTTCAGCACCATAAAGTCTGTTGGAATAAAGTAATTTCCAACTCTGACAGGGATGCTCTCAAGAACTCCTTCTGGATATCTCTTTGATCGATCAGCTAGGACAAGAGCGATCCTAGTGGGCTGGAAATCCATCAGTCCCAATCTCGCAGCCACAGAGTATGGCATGAGATTCATGCTTGAGCCAAGATCACACAAAGACCTCTTGAATCTGTCTTTGTAGATAGAGCAGTCTAACATAAAACCACTTGGATCCTTTAGCTTCTCAGGAATCCTACCATGAATAACAGCATCGCACACTTCAGAGACCATCAAGACACTTTCTTCTTCAATCATGGGACTAGAAACTATGTCTGTAAAACATCTCCTGACCATAGGAATGTTCTTAACAGCATCTATCAATTGGGCCTCAGTTAGCTTATCTCTCATCATCTTCATGCAATTTTCTGACTGAATCTCTTGCTTGGACTTCTTAGGGAAAGGAATCTTCGGTTTGTAGACTTTTTCTTCATCTACAATCGGCTTCTCTACAGAGACTGGCTGTTTACGCCCATGGTGTCGATCGATGCTAAAGTGGTGTCGATCGACACTGACATTCGAAAGTTGTGTCGACCGATGCACATCTGTGTCGATCGACATAGTATCTTCATCTCGAGAATGTCTCGGATTTTTCAGCTCCAAAGCCTTAGTATCTTGATTCTGTTCAGCTCCATCTACTGCCAAAGCTGCCTTGACATGTTATGTACGTACACTGCCTTCCACTTGTGTTATCCTAGCATCCAGATTATCAACTCTGCTTGTCAAAGTCTCCAATTTTCCACTCAGATCCTGATACATGAAATCCATCTTTCCATTCAGATCTTGTGTCATCTTATTCTGTCCAAGAAGTAGCTGCTCAAGTATGGACTCAATCTTTGTTTGCTCATTGGATGGGGAGGCTTGGTGAGGTGAATAGCCAAAATCAGTCGATCTCGGAGCTTGTCTCTGTTGATTTCTATATGTCTCTCCATGATAATCAGCTCCATCTAGATAATTCACCTCTGCAAACTCTTCAGCTACTGCATCGGATTGAAATTGCCTCTTCCTAACTAGGATGTTGTGGACATAATCAATCATGTCCCTCATCTCAGCTATCTGCAAGCTATCATCTCTGCCACCAGATCTCTGCCTCTCCTTATTAGCATTCTTGACACTATTGCTAGTTATCATGTTCTCAATAAGCTCTTTAGCTGCCTCTGGAGTTTTGGTATTGAAGTTCCCATTGCTTGCTGCATCCATAGCTTTCTGATACCAAAAGTCCAAACCTCTGAAAAAGGCACATAAAAGCTGCACCTCAGAGAAACCATGGTGTGGACAATCTCTTTGGTGCCTCTTGAATCTCATCCAAGCTGCCTTAAAAGACTCTGTAGGTTCCTGCTTGAATGTCAAGAGGTCATGTCTAAGCTGTTCAGATCTAGCATCGTTATAAAAGTGTCTAAGAAACTCCTTCTTGACTGCATCCCAAGTGGTCAAAGATCCTGGCGGTAGCTGTTTCAACCAGTAAGCTGCTTCTCCTTTAAGAGAGAATGGGAAGAGCTTACAGAAAAGATAATCTAAAGAGACTCCCTCAGCCTTGATACTGCTAGCCAATTCCTCGAATGTGTCTATGTGATCCATAGGATGCTCGCTAGAGAGACCATGGAACTGATGTTGTCCAACCAATGCGTAGTACTTGATGGACTGTTTAGTGTTTGTCCTGGTTTAATTCTGTCAGATTAAACTCTATTAAACATATTGGATCTAGGTTCTTTGCAGAATCATAAAGGGATCTCAGTAAATACCTTGTTTATGCAGCGGATTAGAGAGGTATTGTCAGAGATCAGCAGAACCGCCAAGGGACAGCTCCTCCAGAGGTTCACACACGCACACTTCAGGAAGAATGGCTGCTAGACCAGAGAGGAGGGAGGCGCAGAGAGAGTTAAGAGAGAGAGAACTAGGTTAAGTTTTATTTATAAAACTTATGTCTAGTTCTTTTGGGCTTTTGGGCCCAAGTCCCAATCTGATTAAATCCCTTAGATTTAATCAGGCCCTTTAATCTCTCTAAGTACAGTAAATGCCTGGCACTTTTACTGTACTTCTGCTGAACCATTCCTTTATAGTTTCCTGTTAGCTTAGGCGTGTGACCCATATGGGATCATATAATAAAGGCAATAAATCCAAGATAGAGACAGTACAGAGATTACTGGACATAATTCCAACAATCTCCCACTTGTACTGGAATCTCTGTATTCATAATCCTTTTGTCTCAATATCTCGATTAGTCATAAGGCAAGATGAGTGTCATCCTTATAAAGCTTAATCATGTTCATCGGACTCTGATTTGACACTGACAATCCAAACGACTCGGGACAGTCCGTTTGAGCATGGCCATGCATTTTCCAGTATTCAAATCTCCGATTGGCCTAGAGATATTCACTCCATTTATATTGGAGGGACAAATCCCGTCTTGTTCCATCACTGCAAACTACTCACTTCATAATACACCCAAACAAGGTCCTTATAACTATCGCTTAACGACAGCGTTAGACAATGATCAAAGCGCATCAGTTCATGTGCAGTCACATGCATGCGAACTCAGGTCTAAGGACTATACTCTATAGTCGTAGTGAGAATCTCTTATGACACAGATATAAATATCCTGAAGAGTTCTTATTAGCGGGTCATGTCCGGTCGTATGTACCCCAACATACACCTATGTACTGACTTTGATGCCGTGCATCTATGACACCCTGAAACTTGGTCATAAGTCACATACTAATCTAGTCTCACGCGGTTGTTGGTGTTCCAATTTCAACAACCTTCGACTAGGGACAGGATGATATAAGCCATCTATCAAATATAGGGTCTCATGATCAAGCTAAATGACTTCGATGACTCAAGATCAAGTCACTTACTTCGATGACCTATAAAATGGTTTATATCATTTTGGAACGATTATTTCATCACAGTTAAAATAATCTTGAAATAATAATTTTATTAAAACATCTAAAAATGTTTTACAAGAACATATCAATAACTAAATAAAGCCCTCAAACTCCCACTCAAATTTAGATTACATTTCAATGTCTCTAATGCCTACAGCTTCAGTCAGGTACTCGAGCTTAGGCCTTGGGAGTGGCTTTGTCAATGGATCAGCGACATTGTCATCTGTCGCAACTCGGCTGATCTTGACTTCCTTTCTATTAATGATATCACGTATCAAGTGAAATCTTCTTAGTATATGCTTGGATTTCTGGTGTGATCTTGGTTCCTTTGCATGAGCTATAGCACCATTGTTATCACAAAACAGTGCCAGAGGCTCAGCTGCATTTGGTATCACACCTAGTTCAATAATGAACTTTCGTATCCAAACAGCTTCCTTCGCTGCTTCTGAGGCGGCGACATATTCAGCTTCTGTAGTGGAATCAGCAACGGTGTCTTGCTTGGAGCTTCTCCAACTAACTGCACCGCCATTCAGACAAAAGATATAACCGGACTGTGACCGGAAATCATCTTTGTCTGTCTGGAAACTTGCGTCCGTGAATCCACTGACTTCAAGCACATTACTTCCACCGTACACCAAGAACTTATCCTTAGTATGTCTTAGATACTTCAGGATATTCTTGACGGCAATCCAGTGGCTTTCACCTGGATCAGACTGGTATCTACTCGTCATGCTCAATGCATAAGCAACATCAGGACGAGTACAGATCATGGCATACATGACAGATCCTATTGCAGATGCATAAGGAATATTCTTCATGCGCTCAAGCTCAGCAGCCGTCGTTGGGCTCTGCTTCTTGCTTAGCGTTGTGCCATGTACCATTGGTGTGAAGCCCTTCTTGGAATCTGCCATGCTGAATCTATGCAGGACTTTGTCAATGTATGAATCTTGACACAAGCCTATCAGCTTTTTAGATCTATCCCGGTAGATCCTGATTCCAAGAACGTATGCGGCTTCACCCATGTCTTTCATGGAAAAACAACTTCCAAGCCAGTCCTTTACCGACCGCAGCATTGGTACGTCGTTTCCGAGAAGGAGTATGTCATCGACATACAGAATAAGAAATACTATCGTGCTCCCACTAGTCTTCTTATACACGCATTGTTCTTCTTCGTTTCTGATGAAGTCAAATTGCTTGATCGCTTCATCAAAACGAAGATTCCAGCTCCTCGATGCTTGCTTCAATCCATAAATGGATTTATGAAGCTTGCATACTTTCCCAGCATTCTTTGGATCTATGTAACCGTCAGGTTGTGTCATATACACATCCTCTTCCAGAATTCCATTCAGGAAGGCGGTTTTCACGTCCATCTGCCAAATTTCATAATCATGAAAAGCTGCAGTTGCTAGTAGAATCCGAATAGATTTCATCATAGCCACTGGGGAATAGGTTTCATCATAATCCACACCGTGAACTTGCCTGAAACCTTTTGCCACCAACCTGGCTTTATAAATCTGGACATTTCCATCCACGTCGATCTTCTTCTTGAAGATCCATTTACACTCGATGGCTTTTACACCAGCGGGTAAGTAAACCAATGAAAACACTTGGTTGACCGACATGGAGTCCATTTCGGAGTCAGTGGCCTTACGCCACTTAGAGGAATCTGGGCCCATCATGGCTTGATTGAAGTTCGATGGTTCATCACCATCAATGATCAGAAGATCATGACAGTCAGTCACGAGGAATCCTTGATATCTCTCGGGTTCGTGACGGATCCTCCCGGATCTTCGAACTTCAGGTACCACAGGTTCAGGCTCTACAATTTCTTGTAGGTCCTCCTGCTGCTCTTCCTCATTAGGTTGAGCAGTATCCTGTTCATCTTGAATTTCTTCAAGCAGTACCTTACTCCCACTGCTTTTCTTAGAGAGAAACTCCCTCTCAAGAAAATTACAATCCCGGGCAACAAAAATCTTGTTCTCGGATCGTAGGTAGAAGTAATAAGCCTTGGTCTCCTTCGGATAACCAATGAAGTAGCATTTATCAGACTTTGGTGTAAGCTTGTCAGAGATCAATCTCTTGACATAGGCTTCACAACCCCAAATTCTTAGATAAGACATCGCTGGAGTTTCTCCAGTCCACAATTCATATGGTGTCTTGGCTACTGCTTTTGATGGCGCTCTATTTAGGGTGAACACTGCTGTTAGCAGAGCATATCCCCAAAGGGATATTGGAAGGTCTGTGTGACTCATCATAAACCGAACCATATCCAATAAGGTCCGATTCCTCCTCTCAGACACACCATTCCATTGAGGTGTTCCAGGAGGAGTGAGTTGGGAAACTATCCCACACTCTCTCAGATGATCACTGAACTCTTGGCTCAAGTATTCTCCTCCTCGGTCGGACCGAAGAGCTTTAATGCTTTTGCCAAGTTGGTTATGTACTTCATTTTAGAATTCTCTGAATCTCTCAAACGATTCAGACTTATGTTTCATTAAATAAACATATCCATACCTACTGAAATCATCAGTGAAGGTAATGAAGTACTGGTAGTTTCCTCTTGCATTTGTGGACATTGGGCCACACACATCAGTGTGTATCAGGCCCAATAAGTCACTGGCCCTCTCGTTGGGTTTATTAAAGGGGGCCCGCGTCATTTTGCCCATCAGGCAGGATTCGCATTTCTCACATGACTCAAAGTCAAACGAGCCAAGAAGTCCATTCGAATGGAGCCTCTTAATGCGTTTCTCACTGATGTGCCCTAAACGACAATGCCATAGAAACGTTTGGTTCTCCTCATTAGGTTTGAACCGTTTGGTATTAATGTTATAAATTGGTGCGGATTGATCAAGTATGTAAAGCCCATTCGTAAGAGGGGCACAACCATAGAACAATTATTGCGATTGAAGGAACATAATTTATTCTTAACTGAAAAATCATAACCTTCCAAATCCAACAAAGAAACTGAAATAATATTTCTGCTTATCGCAGGTACAAAATAGCAGTTATTAAGTTCTAAAACCAATCCCGAAGGTAAAGACAACAAGTATGTTCCTACAGCTAGTGCATGAACTTTCGCTCCATTCCCAACTCGTAGCTCTACTTGTCCTTGCTTCAGCCTCCTACTGTTGCTGAGTGCCTGCATATTAGTACAAATATGAGCCCCACAACCAGTATCCATAACCCATGAGGTATTATCAGAAGTAGTTGTATTAACTTCTATAACAAAAATACCTGATGAAGAAGTCTCCAGAGTCTTCTTCTTCAATTCCTTTAGACCTTCCAGGAATTTCTTACATTCTCTCCTCCAATGCCCTGGTTCTTTGCAGAACCTGCAGATGTCAGTAGGCCCAGCCTTGGACTTGGGCTTGGGCTTGGACGTGTCCTTGTCCGAGACTTGAACAGCCTTAGCCTTTCCCTTGTCCTTGGCAGAGGATTTCTTAAAGCCCTTGCCCTTTTGCACCATAAGCACGTTGGGGTCCTTGGCTTTCCTCAAGCTGGGCTCTGCAGTCTTGAGCATTCCGTGAAGCTCAGGCAATGTCTTACTCAAGCCATGCATATTGAAGTTCAGGATGAACTGATCATAGCTTGCAGGTAAAGACTGCAGAATGATGTCGCAAGCAAGTTCCTGGCTGATAGGGCAGTCGAGTTTCTGAAGATGATCGAGATAACCCATCATCTTCAAGACATGAGGACTCACTGCCGCACTTGCAGCCATCTTGCAGTCTAAGAGGTTTTTAACTGTCTGGAACCTCTCAGTTCTTGCCTGCTCCTGAAAAAGCGATTTCAGGCTTGCCATTATCTCGATGGGCGACAGCACACTCTCGAACTGCATTTGCAGTTCAGGAGTCATGGTTGCCAACATCAGGCAATAGACATCATTTTCATCTGACGAATGCTTTTCCCAAGCATTCTGCAGATTCCTGGCGGCATTGTTTGGAGGCCTCTCGGGGAGGGGATCACGAAGGACATATTCCTTCTTCTCCTGCTTGAGGACCAGCCTCAAGTTCCTCGACCACGTCAGGAAGTTCGTTCCAGTCAGCTTCTCCTTGTCGAGAACAGACCGGATTGAGAATGTGTTTTGTGTGCTTGTTGTAGTCATAGCTTGTTTAAGATAAAAGGATTTTAGTTAATATGTTCTATATGATTAATCTCGCATTATATTCAATAACATTAGTTACCCTCAAAAGAATATAATGATTCCAAGATCCACATATAACTAAGATCAAAGTGGGCCACTGGCCGTCACCCAACCTTAGCTTATATCGGTAAGTCCTATCTCGGCTAATTATATCTGTGATATAACTCTTGGTTGTGAATCTGGGCCCGAGGCCCAATCCACTCTGATGTCTCAAGGTCCGGGACTCCCGATGACCCAGTCATGAAAACCAGACTATACAGTCATGTAATCACTAATGTCTGGGACTCCCAATAACATTAATGAATCACAAACTGTCTTACCCACGCAAAAGATAGACACCCTCACACTGTAAGGCCATGTGTACAATTGAATGGGTTTCAACAGCTGACATAGACTGGACAAGACATCCAACGCTTGATATTATTTGAGGTTTATAGGTTTTCTTAAAATCTCATCCCAAAATAGAAGATTACTATTTTGGGAAACTTTCCATTATGGGAAACCTTCTGTTTTTGGAAACTTTTCATAATTGGAAACTTCCTAAAATTGGAAACTTTCTAACTATAGAAATTTCCTAAATATCCAAACCATGCAAATCTAGAAACTTCTATTCCAAGAAACTTTCTAATTTAATATTTTGGAAACAAATTAATTTAAAATCGAATTTTAATTATTAAATAAAAATTTTTAAATTAAATCTGAAGAAAAGACTCAAATAACTGGCCCAATTGTTTTAACTTCTTGGCCCAAGGCCCAAGAATTGGTCTATGTCCAAGACATAACCCAATTGCCCAATTAAATGACATAACCGGTCTGGTTCATTAAAATTGGTCTAACCAAGATTAATTACTACGATAACCACAATTGTTAACCGGTCATTTACTAAACCGGATTTTCTCAATTTATTTGGTCCAACCAAATCAAATTAGAAAACCACTGGTTTAGGCACTAAATCCAATTTTAAACGACATTGGATTTCTTATCACGGTTTAACCAGATTTAATAATTTTTATTAAGTCTGTAAACCGTGACGGTTATTAAATAATTTTTTAAACCGAACCACAAACCAAAACGAAACCGGCACAAGTTGTGACCATCGATCCGGACAGCTCAGGCTTCACGTGATCGGGCAAGCTCGGGTCGTGCGATCGGGACGAGAGCGGGACGCGATCGCTGTCGATCCATGCTATCGATCCTAGTGATCGATCCATGCGATCCGCTCGGCCGATCGGTCCATCTCTCGCGCCTTAACGCCGATCGGACTGACGACGCAACACGATCCATGATCGGTCCGTGCGTCATGTACCGATCCGGACGTGTGATCCTTTGCCGATCAACACTCCGACGCATACCAATCCAAATGGATCGGTTCATGCGGTTTCGATTAGGGTTTTTATAGGTTTTAGTTCTTTTGTTTCTTAAGTGTTTTCTTATCAATATTTCAAGCAATGATTGATTCAAACACTTCTAAACAACCTAAACATGACTCTAACAAGAAATCCTAATAGAACCAATGGCTCTGATACCACTGATGGACTGTTTAGTGTTTGTCCTGGTTTAATTCTGTCAGATTAAACTCTACTAAACATATTGGATCTAGGTTCTTTGCAGAATCATAAAGGGATCTCAGTAAATACCTTGTTTATGCAGCGGATTAGAGAGTTATTGTCAGAGATCAGCAGAACCGCCAAGGGACAGCTCCTCCAGAGGTTCACACACGCACACTTCAGGAAGAATGGCTGCTAGACCAGAGAGGAGGGAGGCGCAGAGAGAGTTAAGAGAGAGAGAGCTAGGTTAAGTTTTATTTATAAAATTTATGTCTAGTTCTTTTGGGCTTTTGGGCCCAAGTCCCAATCTGATTAAATCCCTTAGATTTAATCAGGCCCTTTAATCTCTCTAAGTACAGTAAATGCCTGGCACTTTTACTGTACTTCTGCTGAACCATTCCTTTATAGTTTCCTGTTAGCTTAGGCGTGTGACCCATATGGGATCATATAATAAAGGCAATAAATCCAAGACTTATAGATCATGAGCGGACTCTAGCAAGCCATCATGACCCCCAGTATTATATGACTTATGTCTGATCATTGACATACTCTTACTTTCTAGAGACAGTACAGAGATTACTGGACATAATTCCAACAGTACTATGGTTTCAACCTAAACTCAGCTCTGGTAAATGAAGGTGGTCGAATCGCAGACCGATTAGCATAGAATATATCTGGTCTGTTATAGTCAGCAAGTGTCTTCTCGCGACCAGCTTCTTGTTGTGCATGTCCCGCGCCCACGGCAACATCTGGTATGATGGGGTTTCCTTCCCCATCCAGTTTATGACCCTTCGTGTTGCATATATGACCCTCCTGGTCTCATAAAATGCCGTTCTCGCCGCGAATCAGAATCACAGGCTCCATAGAGAAAAACCTGCTAAATGCTCAAGCTCTCGGTATCGCTGATTTCGCTTTGTGTCGATCGATGCAAGAGAAGCGTCGATCGATGCAAGCTCGAAGATGTGACGATCGACACACAGGACCGTGTCGATCGATGCAGGGCGATTACAAGCGTACCTGAAACGCAAGAAAAAGAAAAATTAGTAACTAAAAAAAACGAAAAACCTAGTTTAAACCCTAAGTTCAAATCTATCGAAGACTCAAAAAAGTCCCCGGAAACGGCGCCAAAAACTTGATACGATCAGGTTTTAATCCCTAGATCTACACTGCAAGTGCACAGACGTGAACCAGTAGTATATAGGGCATCGAATCCACAGAGACTCTAGACTCTTGCGATAGATTATAGAATTTCAGGTTAAGCTAGGTAGAAGCGGTAGAAAGCAGTAAATCAAAATAGAAAGCAAGTAAACGGTTTGTAAATCAGAAAGCGAAGGCTTCATGTCAAGGGAGTTCTCAGGAAATCAGTAACACAGGCAATCAATCAATCGGGATCTAATTAAGAACTGTTCTAGAACTGGAATCACGTAAGTATAAGAAGCCAACTTTCGTTGCGAATCATATCTATGTCTAACAACCTAGAAAGCCAACTTTCGTTGCGAATTCTAGAGTTCTAAACAAGCATTAATCTCAAGTTCTTTCGTTCACAATTCCTCTAAACCAAATTTCTTTGCGAGTAGATCAAATTGCTCATATAGGTTCTTTCTAGCTAATTAACCAACTGTCGTTGTGGAAATCAACCTAACATCATAAATCTGGGTAGCTACTTCAGATTAAGCATTAAGAACAACCCTAGATGAAGAACTAACAGATATGAATCCCTACAGATCGATTAACCTATAATTCCATGAAATCCCAAATGAGAATCCCTAACCCTAATAGGTAAACTACTCAGACATGATCATCGAAACAGAAGACATCATGAATAGAAAACCAAATAGCATATAATAAAATAAAGAACTGGGGTTCGAAATCCTCTCTCTTTCAAGAACAAGTTCAGCCCCTAACTCTCTCAAAGTAAATAAAAATGTAGCCTAAATAATGGCTTAAAAACCCTAATATAATGATCTAATCACGGCAGGGGCTTCTTTGTAATTATGAGAAACTTCTGGGCCAAAGTGCAATTTCCATATTCTTCATTAACTCTCGCGAGAAAATTCCATAACGCATGTGCATCGATCGACACCAAAGGTGTGTCGTGAAGGATCTTTTGTTGTTAATCCTGATTCAATTCATCAGATTAATAGATCCTAAACATGCCAGATCTAGGTTCTCTTGAGTAGAAACAATGTAGATCTCACCTTTTACCTGTTTATGCAGCGGAAAGAGATAGAACAGGTCAGAGATCAGCAGAACCACCAAGGGATGGATCCTCCAAAGGCTCACACACGCACACCGGGAATTGGCTGCTAGACCGAGCAGAGAGAGGCCGCAGACAGAGAGAAAAGAGGCGCAGGAGCTGAAGAGAATTAGAGAGCTTTAGGTCAAGTTTTATTCATTAAAACTCCCTTTAGTTCTCATGGGCTTTTGGGCCCAATTCTCAGTCCTCATTAAATCCCATGGATTTAATCAGGCCCTTTATACTCTCTAAGTACAGTAAATGCCTAGCACTTTTACCGTACTTCTGCTAAACCGTTCCTTCGTATTTTCCCGTTAGCTTAGGCGTGTGACCCATATGGGATCATATAATAAAGGCAATAAGTCCAAGACTTATAGATCATGAGCGGACTCTAGCAAGCCATCATGACCCCCAGTATTATATGACTTATGTCTGATCATTGACATACTCTTACTTTCTAGAGACAGTACCGAGATTACTGGACACAATTCCAACAATCTCCCACTTGTACTGGAATCTCTGTATTCATAATCCTTTTGTCTCAATATCTCGATTAGTCATAAGGCAAGATTAGTGTCATCCTTATAAAGCCTAATCTTGTTCATCGGACTCTGATTTGATACTGACAATCCAAACGACTCGGGACAGTCCGTTTGAGCATGGCCATGCATTTTCCAGTATTCAAATCTCCGATTGGCCTAGAGATATTCACTCCATTTATATTGGAGGGACAAATCCCGTCTTGTTCCATCACTGTAAACTATTCATTTCATAATACACCCAAACAAGGTCCTTATAACTATCGCTTAACGACAGCATTAGACAATGATCAAAGCGCATTAGTTCATGTGTAGTCACATGCATGCGAACTCAGGTCTAAGGACTATACTCTATAGTCGTAGTAAGAATCTCTTATGACACAGATATAAATATCCTGAAGAGTTCTTATATTCGGGTCATGTCCGGTCGTATGTTCCCAACATACACCTATGTACTGACTTTGATACCGCGCATCTATGACACACTGAGACTTTGTCATAAGTCACATACCAATCTAGTCTCACACGGTTGTTGGTGTTCCAATTTCAACAACCTTCGACTAGGGACAGGATGATATAAGCCATCTATCAAATATAGGGTCTCATGATCAAGCTAAATGACTTTGATAACTCAAGATCAAGTCACTTACTTCGATGACCTATAAAATGGTTCATATCATTTTGGAACGATTATTTCATCACAGTTAAAATAATCTTGAAATAATAATTTCAATAAACATCATAAAATGTTTTACAAGAACATATCAATAACTAAATAAAGCCCTTTACTAACTCCCACTGAAATTTAGACTAGATCTTAATTTCACTTATCCTACAGCAACAGTCCGCGACTCGTGCTTAGGCTTAAGGAGTGGCTTCGTTAATAGATTAGCAACGTTCTCATTCGTTGAAACTTGCTGATCTACTTAACATCTCTGTCATTTATCACACGGAATAGGTTATACCTATCCTCAAGGTGTTTGGACCTCTGATGTGCAGCTAGTCTCATCTATGCTGGGAATCACATCAAGTTCAGTGACGAACTCTTCTTTCCAAACAACCTTTTTCGCCGCTTCTCAAGCTGCGAAATGTTCAGCTTAAGTCATGGAGTCAGCAACAGTGCCTTGCACCGCCAGACAGACACAAGATATAACCGGACTGTGACCGGAAATCATCTTTGTCCGTTGGAAAATTGCCTTTCAGACTCTACCGACTGATAGCACCTCACTTTCTCCGTAAATCAAGAATTTATCCTTAGTATTCCTTGAATACTTTAGGATATTCTTTACGGCAATCCAGTGATTCTTTGCTGGATTTGACTGGTCTTTACTTGTCTTGCTTAACATTAAAACAACATCAAAACAAGTACGTGTCATGGCATACATGATAGATCCAATTGCCGTCGCATATGGAATCCTATCCATGCTTTCAAGCTCAGCAGATATCGCAGGACACTGTATCTTGCTTAATGAATTGCCATGTGATATTGGCATAAAACCCTTCTTGGATTGCTGATTACGTGTAGGACTTTGTCAATTTAAGAATCCTGACTTTGTCCTACCAGCTCTTTTGGATCTTTATCTTTAGATCCAAAATCCAAGAACTACGTGGCTTTACCTATGTCAATCATTAGAACCAACTCCCAAGCCAGTCCTTTACCGACTGCAGCATTGGGACGTCATTTCCGAGAATCAGTATGTCATCGACATACAATATGAGAAATGCAACATCGCTCCCACTTATCTATTAGTAAACGCACAGTTCCATTTCGTTCCTGTTCAAGTCAAAACCTTGACTACTTCAACAGAACGAAGATTCCAACTCCGATATGTTTGCTTCCATCCATGAATGGATCAATAAAGCTAACTTACACATAGTGTAATTTTTCGGAGTCCGGGCTCACTTTCGCTTCTTTGAATTTCGCAGATTCGTCGCTCTCAATGATCATCAGATCATGCGAACTTTCAATGATTATCAGGTTCAACTAATGACGAGAAATCACTCTCTGATTAGTAACTGATTCATTCATGTCTGCGAACTTCAGGCTCCACAGGTGTAGATTCTACAGAAATCTGTAAATCCTTCCGCTGCTCTCCCTCAACAGGTTGAGCAGCCTCCTGTATTTCTCAAATTTCTTCGAGTTATACTTTTACTCCCACTGTTCTTCTTGAAAATAACTTCCCTTCTTAGAAAACAGAATGGACGTAAAAGTAACAAGCCTTGATTTCCTTCGGACAACCAGCGAAATAGTACAACTACAAATACTCAGTAAAGACGAATTTGGATCGATTCCAATCCACATTTACGTGGTGTCTTTCAACTGATATTGGTGGAACTATTTTAGCGTAAACTTAGATATTTTAGAGCGTTATTCTCAAAGAATATCATGGAAGATTCGTGTGACTCATCTTTAATCATTTCTAATAAGATCTGATTCTTTCTCACAGAAACACCTTCAGGTTTTCAGGAGAAATGAGCTGTGAAACGATTTCACACTCATTCAGATGATCACACAATCAATGACTTAAGTATTCTCACTCGTGATCTAATCCAGAGTCTTAATACTTCTGTCATTCAGATCCTATACTTCATTCTGGAACTCTTTCGACCATGTCAAAGAATTCCGACTTGTGTCTCATCAAATGAACACAGTCACACTCACTGAAGTAATCAGTAGAGACAATGAAGTACAGGAAATTTTCTCTGGCATTACTGCTCATTGGGCCACATACATGAGTATGTTCCAGGTCCAATAAGCCTTTGGGCCTTTCTCTAGCTCGGCTAAGATAGGCCCTTTACCTTTTGGTCTAGTAAACAGAATTCAAGTCTCATAAGATATCTTATCAAATGAGCCCAACAGTCCATAACTATGGGATTTCTGAATCCAACTTACTCTATGTGACCAAGACTTTTATGCCAAGAAAAATCAGGTTTAATTCATCAGATTTAAACCAATTTGGTATTTATGTTACATTTAGGCACTCTTTGGTTTAAGATATAAAACCCATTCCATGAATAGGGTGCTACTATTAATATTTCATTAAGATCAAAAGAACAAAACTTGTCTTTTATCAAAATGAAAAACATTCAAATTCTTACAAGAAAATGAAAGACAACTCTGCTTAAAGCAGGTACATTGTAGCAATTACTTAATACAAAACCAAGCCTAAAAGGGATCTATAAGTGAAAACCCTACGGCTGAGGCAGCATCCCAAGCTCCTTCCAGACATGAAGTTTCACTTGCCCTTCCTTCAAAGTTCTACTGTTGCCCAGGCTCTGCATATTATAACAAATATCAGTGCCACAACCAGTATCCAATACCTATAAGGTAGAACTTGAAGTAATAACATGAATACCTGAGGAAGTAGTCTCATACATCAACTTCAACTCCTCATCATCTTCCATGAGTTTAATGCAATTTCTCTTCCAATGCCCAATCTCTTTACAGTAGCAGCACTTACCAACGTAAGAGGTATCTGACTCGGGCTCAGAAGACACACGCTTGCCATGATTCAAAATATGGACAACTTTGTCTTCACCCTTGTCAGCATTAGGTTTAGTAAACCTACCCTTCTCATTCATGAGATTGTACAGGGTACTCTTCACGTTTGGCTCAACTGTCTTGAGCATATCATGCAGTTCAGTCAGCGTCTTCGTTAAGCCTTTCTTGATATAGTTCCTTCTGAACTTATCATAGCTTGACGGCAGTGACTGCAGAATGATCTCAGTTGCCAATTCTTGGCTAACTGGATAATCCTGTTTCCTCAGGTTATCAATGTAACCCATCATTTTACTGACATGAGGACTCACTGGATTATTATTTGGTAGCTTGCAGCTAGTGAGAGACTTAACCAACCGGTATCTCTCCACTCTTATCTGCTCCTGAAATTTCAATTTCAGGCTGCTGATCATCTCTATTGGCGACTCCATGTTCTCATATTGCTTCCGCAAGTCTGAGTCCATGGTAGCCAATATCAGACCACGCACATCTACCGCATCATTATAATGCTTATTCCAAGCATGATATACTGCATGAGAAGCATTGGACCTGATCCTCACGGGGAGAGCTCTCTCAAGGACATAGTCCTTTCTCTCCTGTCTGAGGACTAGCCTCAGGTTCCGCGACCAAGTCAAGAAATTTGATCCGCTCAGCTTGTCCATCTCAAGGACAGACCGGATCGAGAAAGTGTTTTGATTGTTTGTGCTAGTCATAACTGAAAATTAAGATAAAAGGATTTTAGTTAATATGTTCAATATGATTAATCTCGCATTATACTTAATATGATTAATCACGCATTATATTCAATAACATAAGTTACCCTCAATAGAATATAATGATTCCAAGATCCACATATAACTAAGATCAAAGTACCCAACCTTAGCTTATATCGGTAAGCCCTATGTCGGCTAATTATATCCGTGATATAACTCTTGGTTGTGAATCTGGGTCCGAGGCCCAATCCACTCTGATGTCTCAAGGCCCGGGACTCCCGATGGCCTAGTCAAGAAAACCAGACTATACAGTCATGTAATCATTAATGTCTGGGACTCCCAATGACATTTATGAATCACAAACCGTCTTATCCACGCAAAAGTAGACATCCTCACACTGTAAGGCCATGAATACAATTGAATGGGCTTCGACAGCTGACATAGCCTGGACAAGACATCCAACGCTTGATATTATTTGAGGTTCATAGGTTTATTAAAATTTCATCCCAAAATAGAAGATTACTATTTTGGGAAACTTTCCATTTTGGGAAACCTACTAATTTTGGAAACTTTCTAAAATTGGAAACTTTCTAAAAACCGGAAACTTTCTAACTTTAGAAATTTCTTAAAATCCAAAACATGCAAATCTAGAAACTTCTATTTTAAGAAACTTTCTAATTTCAAAATTTCGGAAACTTTAATTTAAAATCGATTTATATAACTTTATAAAATAAATTTTAAATTAATCTGACGAATAAGACTCAAATAATTGGCCCAATTGTTTTAACTTCTTGGCCCGAGGCCCAAGAATTGGTCCATGTCCAAGACATGACCCAATTGTCCAATTAAATGACATAACCGGTCTGGTTCATTAAAATTGGTCTAACCAAAATTAATTACTACGATGACCACAATTGTCAACCGGTTATTTACTAAACCGGATTTTCTCAATTTATTTGGTCCAACCAAATCAAATTAGAAAATCCTGGTTTAGGCACAAAATCCAATAATTATTTCGACATTGGATTTCTTATCCCGGTTTAACCAGAACTTAATAAATATTATTAAATCTGTTTATTAAACTGCGACGTTTAATTTTAATAAAATTTTAAACCGAGCCTTAAACCGAACCGAACCATTACTCGACAAAACCCTAACCGGCCGTAAGCATCACGCGATGCAAGCATGAACGGCGTGGGACGGGACGATGTTCGGGACGGGACGCGGCTTCACGCGATCGCCTAGCGATCGGGACAGCCGGGCCGTATGCGGGACGAGACGCGATCATCGGGACGTGACGAGGCATGCGATCGGGACGATCCAGTCGGCTCTCGGTCACGATATTGGCGCGGGACGGTTGCTGGCTGAGACGCGATCGGGACGGATCACGCTCGCGATCGGGACGGCCGAGTGCCTCACGCGATCGATCCAGCTTGTGATCGGTTCGACCACGCGACGCGATCCAACGATCGGTCCGTGCGTCTCACGATCCGGATGTGCGGTTCAAACCACAATCCGACGCAACCAATTCATATAGATTGGATTGCGATTTTCATTAGTTTGTTTAGGTTTCAATTCTTGTTTCTTAAGTGTTTTGCTCTTATCAGTAGATTGATTCAAAAACACCTCTTTAAACAATCCTAAACTTGAATCTAAACAAGAAAAACCACAGAACCAATGGCTCTGATACCACTGAAGGATCTTTTGTTGTTAATCCTGATTCAATTCATCAGATTAATAGATCCTAAACATGCCAGATCTAGGTTCTCTTGAGTAGAAACAATGTAGATCTCACCTTTTACCTGTTTATGCAGCGGAAAGAGATAGAACAGGTCAGAGATCAGCAGAACCACCAAGGGATGGATCCTCCAAAGGCTCACACACGCACACCGGGAATTTGGCTGCTAGACCGAGCAGAGAGAGGCCGCAGACAGAGAGAAAAGAGGCGCAGGAGCTGAAGAGAATTAAAGAGCTTTAGGTCAAGTTTTATTCATTAAAACTCCCTTTAGTTCTCATGGGCTTTTGGGCCCAATTCTCAGTCCTGATTAAATCCCATGGATTTAATCAGGCCCTTTATACTCTCTAAGTACAGTAAATGCCTAGCACTTTTACCGTACTTCTGCTAAACCGTTCCTTCGTATTTTCCCGTTAGCTTAGGCGTGTGACCCATATGGGATCATATAATAAAGGCAATAAGTCCAAGACTTATAGATCATGAGCGGACTCTAGCAAGCCATCATGACCCCCAGTATTATATGACTTATGTCTGATCATTGACATACTCTTACTTTCTAGAGACAGTACCGAGATTACTGGACACAATTCCAACATGTCGATCGACACAACTCTCAAATATCGACAGTGAACTCATCTCTCGGGCAAATGCTCCAAAATGCTCTAAAATGCACCATAATGTCCAAATCCGCTCCAAACGTACCTAGACCTGTAAACACACATAAAAGGACTCCAAAGGACTCTAAAAGACTCGATAAGAAGACATATACCATGGTTAAAAGCCTTAAAATCCATTGTATATCACTAAACACTATATATGACTCTTTTCATGTGTGACATGGTGACTAGCTCCTGAATCTATGACCCAAGCCCTAAGAACAACTCAGTTTCTCGAGGTATAGATGAAGTTAACATGTCATAATAGGAATATTCATAGAGAGAAAGAAATGTATCAGATATCTGTGAGATAAATGGTGCAGAATTGGAAGTCGACGCAACCGATTTCTCAGGACTTGAAGTGATACCTGGAGCACTGAGCTTAAAGCTTAAATATGAAATCATAGTCTGGAGTTGTTCCTTTGACATGGATTCACTCATCTCTTCAGAACTCTCACTTCATCTACGTTCTAATTATATCGAGATGTTGCCAAATTAGCATTACCAACATTGTTGTTCTTCTTGGCTCGTGGATGGCCAGAGGGATAGCTATGAAGTTTATAACATTTTTTTTTGGTCAACAAACATTTTATAAATGCTTAATCTCCATAAGTGGAGTAATTGTTTTCAACATACAAGGCTAAATCAAAGCAAGGGAAACAATTTAAAAAGATAAGGGCGACATAACACTTAAACAAATAAAAGTCGTAGAGAAGTCCTCTGAACTCAGCGACGATCGAGTTGGTAAGCGAGACGAAGCCATGGGGATTGGAGAACACATATAGCGAACTATCACCCGAGATTGGAACAGCAACAAGTGCACAATTTACAATCTCCAAAGCGGCTGCAAAGCCTTTGATTAATCTTGAGACCGAAATCTTTGAAATCTTCAATAGATCACTCTCTGCACCAAAATCACTCAAAGCAAAAGGTGAACAAGAGAGGAAAGACATCTCCAAAATGGAGGTAAGAGGACAATAGATGTCCAAAACTCCCCGACTAGCGGGAAGAAGGAAAGTAACATCCTCACACGGAGGTAATTGGGTAACATCCTCAAACTGAGGTAATTGGGTAACATCCTCATAAAGAGGTAATTGAGTAACATCCTCATAAAGAGGTAAGAGAGTAACATCCTCATCATGAGATAAAACAAGTGACTGAAATCTATACCATAAGTAATAAATTCCTAAGCTAAAACCAATCAGGTTCACCAAATTCCACGAGGTATTTAACACCTTGCAAATCGCTACCGAGTCAAGGACTAAAGATTGGGACCAATATATCATACCAGAGTAAGATAGAAGCCGAATCTGATCAAGGACAAGAGGAGCAATGGCCAGGAGGACAGTCATGGGAGCGAGAGTTTGAGGAAGAGAGCGACTCGGGTCTGGAGGGACAGGTGGGTCCGGCGGATCTGGTCGGAGATGCGCATGCCAGGGCAACGAAGAGAACAACCTCGCTCCGAGAGGAAGAATATGAAACACCAAATCCGATTGAAACAGCAGAGAGGACGTCGGGGCAAATGGTCGGAAAACAGTCTCCATATCAGAGGAGCAAAAGCGGCGACAAACGCAACAGAGATGAACCGTACTCGACCAGTAGAGAGGGGAGCACGTGCGACAGCGTCGGAGAGTCTAGGAGAAGAGGAGACCAGCTGACAAGCAGAGACCGCAAGGAGAGCGACGACGGCGGATTTGGGAGAGGCACCCACGGCGGAGGTGGAAACGTGAGCAAAGGAGGATGTGAGGCGGAGCCGCGAGCCGAGGAGGAAGAGCAGCGAGCGTGAGCGGTAGTGAGTCAGGGGGTTCGGGTTCGGTATCCGGCGAGACAGCAGAGACCATGGTGCAGAAGGTGCAGACGAGGAGGAGGAGGAGGCGGGCTAGAAGCAGGAGGCAGATCGGCGACGTACGGGATGCATCGGAGATAGAGAGAAAGCTCGACGGCGGCTGCCTCGAAAATATCGCCCGAGAGCTTTTCTCTAGGGCGAACTCGCTTTAATCAATTGTAGATGAAGTTTATAACATTTATCAACCATATTTCCAAGTCTGAAACAGTGAGAGCACTTTGGTTTTTGGAGATTTCCATTTGCTGCAAATATCATAGATTGTTCTGAAGTCACCACTTGTGATTGAAATGTTGATGGATGTGATGGAGTGTGAGAAGTATAGCCTACAACTCTTTGACTTTTATCTTGATCCAACATGTTATAGATTTCATTCAATCCAGGTCTATGCTTCATGTTGAGAATCTATCCACGGATATTGTTGAAATTTGCATTTAGTCCCATCAGAAATTGTATGATCCGACTTGTTTCAGCTTCCTCAAGCAATTCTTTAACTTGTTCACAGTCACACTTCTTAACAGTACAAGATTTGGTGTTTGCCAATTGTTCCCATAATGTCTTCTTCTTCGTTAAATAGGTAAACATATCAAATTTTCCTTGCTTTAGAGTCATGACAGCTTGTTCCAAATGATAATGATGTGGAATATTATTAACCTTGAATCGACTAAACAAATCATTTCACATCTCAGTAGCATCATGATAGTAGAGAATGCTATCATAGATTTCCTTATTCACAACATTGAAAATCCATGATTTCACCATACTATTGCAACGACTCCATATCTTGGACGTATAATCATCTTTAGAAGGTCTAGCTAAGGATCTATCAACAAAACTTATCTTTTTCTTCGCATCTAAGCTAATACTCATTGCTATTGACCAACTATTGTAATTCGATCCATCAAGAGTATGAGCTACAATCAATAAACCTGGATTATCCGATGAAGTCAAGTAGAATGGACTGTGGTTGTTGTCAAACGATTCAGTATGCTTCGACAAAGATCTGTCACCATTAGAGTTCGTTGATCGTGTAGGTTGTTGATGTGAAGCTATCGCGATCTCAGGTTCTTCAAAGAAACGAGATACACGATTAGTCTTAGCTGCATAAGTTTCATCTTCAAGTGTAGATCCTCGATTCTTCATTTTGCTCCCTTTCTTCACCATTTTCTTCAAAATCGAATGTGTGATAACACAAGCCGAAGCGAATGAAAGAGAATGATCGGTGAGATTTCAGAGAAAACGAAGAAAATCGAAGATAAAAAAAGGGAAATCGCTGGAAAATGCGGAATAGAGTTGTGATACTATAATAGAGTATGTGAACAAAGATTTCAATCAAATGAAAAAAAAACTCTTCTTAGATTGAAAAAGTATTATGTGCATAGTTTATATACAAAACTATCTAACCAAACTAAACTGACTACAATTGAATTAGACTACAATTGAGATAACCAGAGTAAACCACTTCTATACAATTGAAACTTCTCGTGCGAACTTATCATCAACGTCTTGATTTGAATACATTCTTAGAATTTCTACAATGATTTCTCTAACTCTCTCTCGTACATTCATTGGAGTTTCGAATCAGCATCTTACCAGTTATCCGCAATCCAATAGTGCGTCCGAGAATGTACATTGCAAAGATTGGGTTGGAGTTGGACGAGACGAAACCCAGTTGGATTTTTACATAATGCCGCTTTCGTGTAAATTAATTTTCATTTTTCGGATTTTTCTCATATCAAAGATAATATAAAATAAATAATGGACATATCCCCATCGCTTCTTCCTCACCATTTTTTCTTCTGAAATTTTCATTTCCTCTGAATTGCACCATTTTTATTAGCTTGAAAGCTTCTCCGATTCAATTCAAAGATGCCTTCGTCGTTCTCCAAGCCAGCTTTGGATCCGTCTTCGTCGCCTCCGCTCAATTCTCCTTTGTCCCAGGACAGCTCGGAGGCTGAGCGCCGGCTTCGTGAGGCGGAGGAGAGGCTACGCGACGCCATGGCGGAGCTTCAGCGCAGACAACGCTCCGCGGCGCGTGGATCTCACGCCGATATATGCGATCACGCTGACGTCTCCTGCGTTGCCAATGCCATCGGCAATCTCTGCCAGAGCTTCCTACTCTCCTATGGCGTCAGAGTTGGGATCGGAATCCTTCTTCGCGCTTTCAAGCTTGCCAGAGGGCAGTCTTATTCGTCTCTTCTCGATCTGAAGGTGAGCAAGAAACGAGTAAATGGATAGATTTTTGTGGCAATTTTCATGGTTTCTGTTTTCGATGAATAGAGTCTTACGAGTCTTCATTTGATCGAATTCTTTTGAAATTAGGGCCAATGGGGTCATTGACTCAAACGCTGTTCCGAAATGGAACAAATGTTGCTATCAAGTGGCTAAGGTCTTCAGATCTTTGACACAAGCTCTATCATTTGTTCTTGTTCTCAAGCATTGCCATGTTGTATTCTTAATTTTCCAAGACGATTACACAAGTTTTCTTCTCTTTGTTAGATGCACTTGTGAGTAATAGGTCTGCTGGAACTGGAAGAAGCTACAATCTTTCATATGCTATATTGCTTCTACTTGTATAGGATGTGTCAAAAACACTTTGTTTCCTTAGCTCTCCGTTCAAGTTTAACTAATACTGCTCAGAGTCTTGGCTATATGTGATTCACTCACACGTGAACAATGGTTGCAGCAACTTGTCTCTGAGAAAGATTTGATAGTTCGGGAAGAAGCATGTCGTATCGGTCTACTTTTTGGTGGCTTTACCGGCTCGTATCACGCCCTTAGATGCTGTTTGAGGAAGTGGAGAAAGAAAGAGACGCCATTGAATTCGTAAGTTTATGCTTTGGTTATTTATTTCATGTTTGTTTCTCCTTTTCTTATATGCTTCTGCTGTTTGCTTGTGCATAGTGCTTGAAAAGTATATTCCTTATTATGACTTTGATTAAGGGTGGAGCAGAGTCTTAGCAGGTTCAATTGCGGGTTTGTCGGTCCTGGCGTTAGATGATTCCAACCAGCGGCGCACACTTGCTCTGTACCTCTTGGCTAGATTAGGCCAGGTACAAATTATCGTGTGTTGTGCAAGTAATATCACTACACAAGGGAGCCTAATCTTTCACATTGTGAACAGGCGGCTTACAATTCCGCAAAGTCAAAGAACAAATTCCATCTTTGGGGAAGCCATTGGAGACATGGAGATTCTTTACTTTTTTCTCTTGCTTGTTCCCAGGTAATTGAGATTCTTCGTTCTTTTTTTTTTCTTGTCTTAACAGTCTCAATGGTTGAACAAATGTAGTGGAGAAGTTCATGTAAGTGGATAGATGTTGTAGAGACCCATGTGATATTTTCTTCTCATCTTTTGACTTGCATTAGTGTGGAAAAGAAAAGCTTTGTGTATCATACTTATCCTCTTCAATCTGATTTAGTCGTAGTTATGAACAACAAGCTAATTGTGTTGCAATGAGACCAATGCAGGTTATGTATGCCTTTATAATGCGTCCTGAAACCTTGCCAAAATCATATAGAGAATTTATTCAGAAGACTGGTCCAGTTGCAAGGCCTGTCTACCAAGCTGTAAGAGAATGCTGCAGAGGTGGTCCAATCGATGTAGCCTCCTTATCAGCCTATATTTCTAGTAAAAACGAAGCCAGTGACGTGAAGGTGGACGAGTTTGCTTCCATCATCCCTTGTTCAGCTATTCATCCAAACACTAACTCGTGTCTGGCCCAAAATGCCAATGCAATGTCAGCTACATTCAAGAAAACATTCCCATTGTACTTCTCCCTGACATTTGTCCCATATGTTGTTTTACACCTGCAAAAGGTAATACTTACCTTCAAACTCTTCCGTTTCAGTCTTTTACAATCCTATTGGTTTATGCTTTTATGTACTTTCTGATGCCATCCAACTTCACTTTCAGTTCATGGCTTCTCCTTACCGAACATCTTGGCATGCAATCAGAGATTCAGTTCGATCCACTTCCTTCTTGTCTGCTTTTGTTGGGATTTTTCAGGTAGCTGTTTATGACATTTGTTCGTCTCCCTTCATTTTTCACTCAGCTAGTTTCCTAATGTATGCGCCTAAATACGCCTTTCTCTTTGCACAAGGCATTCATATGTGGCCATAGAAAAGTTGCATCCAAGGACCACAAGCTCGTTTATTGGTTTGCGGGTGGTGTAGCAGCCCTCTCGGTTATGCTGGAGAAAAAACCAAGACGCTCTGAGCTGGCTCTATATGTTCTTCCCCGAGCAGGAGATTCTCTTTGGGAGATACTTATCAACCGCCACCTTCTTCCCAATATTAAAAACGCTGAGGTACAATTCAACCACAATCATTCTATCAAACTTCCTTCGCCCTTAACAATAGACCTGATTTTCTTATACAATCAATGAAAACAGGTGGCTTTATTCTGTGGATGTATGGGAGGAATTATGTATTACCTAGAATATGAACCCGATACGTTGGCCCCGTTTCTGAGGGGACTCATCCGTCGGTTTCTTGCTAGTCAGATAAGTAATCCTAGCAGCAAAATCCGTCATAGTTCTTCATATATGTATCTCCAGACACTGGATGCGTTGGAGAAGCCGAAATCATCGGAGAGCCGAGGGAGTGAAACTCAAAAAGCTGAAGAGAAGTATAACCTGGAGGCAATTCCAGGTCTTTAGAAGCAAAGATGACTGATAGTTTCAACAGCTGTATTAGCATCAATGCATCATGGATCATGATTTTGATATGAAGTTAATGTGAAATTCCCTGGAAGAAAAGGGTTCATCAGCTGAGAAAAACTCGAGATATAGTCATTTTATAGGATTTAGAAGTCTTTTTAAGTGTCTTTGTTGTCTTTAAAATTCCAGTAATAACAAAAACTGTCTCTTCTTAGTTTTTTTGAGAAGTAGCAGAGTGGAGAAGATTTATGGATTCATACATTCACAAGCTTGGCCATTGACAATGAAGTTTTTTGAAATAAACATTTCTTCATGTGTTATATTATGAAAACTGCCATTAGAAATATAGAGTAACTAAATAACTCATTAAGGACATTTTCGGTTTAATAAAGTTAGACAATATGTGAGCCATCTAAATGTTTTCTAATTTATGATTGTATTCTAAAATATAATCATAATATCTTTAATATATTTTGTTTTAAATAGAAATATATATTTTATATTATAACAAAATTTATAAAAATATTTTTATTTTTACGATTTTTTAAGAAAAATAATTATTAATTTCGTATTTATTATTAAAATTTAGTATAAAATAATTTTAATTACATATTATTTTAAATATTCTCAATTTTATGATTCTATTAAAAATATATTGATAATATCTTTTTGAAATATAAATATATATTTTTATAATATAACAGAATTTTCCAAAAATTATTTTTATTTTTTATATTTCATAACAAAAATAATTACTAAATTCATATTTATAATTAAAATTTATTAAAAATAATTTTAATTACATTTTGATTTGTAAAATAAATATAAAAATCTTTATATTAAAACAAATTGTGCCTACTGAAAAAGCGGGTTAAAAACGGATTAACCACAATTGATATATTCTTATTTTGATAATAATAATAAAATTATTCAGTATTTATATAATTCGAAGGGTTAGATGACGGTTGGTGTTTTTACAATCACAATTTTAAAGGGTTGTTTTATCAAATTTTTAAAACACTTAGACTATTATAAGATGGGTTGAAATATAGATTAATTTATTTCGATTATAAAAATATTTTAAATTTTATTTATATTCATAGGAAGACAAGTTTAAAAAAATGAATTAACCTATTTAATTATAGAAACATTAAAATGAACTTAAACCAATCCAAATATGTTAAATGAACAAAGTATCATATTTTTATTTTCCTAAATCTTTAATTATATTTATATAAAATTATAAATTTAATTACGGAAATATTAAAAACACAAATAAATTACATATATGAGTATATGATGTTCTATAAAAATAAATAATTTAAATCAACGCAATACATAATAAACATATATCACATTATTTTTAAACATTGTTTTACTTAAAAAAGAATATTATAAAATTATTTTCAAGCACATAATCATCATAATATTCGGTAAATAAAAATTAGTGATAAATAATTAACAAACTTATTATAAAATAAAAATTGATTAAAATATTATGTTTTTAATTAAAAATATATTTGCGTTTTTTTAGCGCGGATCAAAATTTAATATATAGATTCAAATGGATGCATTTGAGACTCATTTACCGAAGGAGATCGTGTCTGATCCTTTACATAGTTCCTTCAATACTGATAGCGATGATTTTCTGTCAAAACTAAAAACAAATGAATTTGTTGGAGAGAAAATAAGAACATAGTATTGTTTTGGGCAATTGATATTGCTTTTTTGGCTTTTCATTGATATATAAAATAATGAAACAAAGCTGAAGACTCTGCTCCTACAATATAAAAATGGAAGAGATGGAAGAAATGGACTCCTAAACAACATGAAGACCAGATTCAGCAAGAAAAATCAAAGATTTAATAAATTAAAGGAAAAGGAATTACTATGCGTATTTCCGGATCGGAACTCTCGTTCGGTTTGTTACTCCTCTTTTCGGTTCTGTCAGTGCAACTTTGCCATTACTCTCCATGTCCAAATGAATCTTGTCCCCAAGATTTAGTGTTGGAAAACTCTCTTTGAGCTGTGCAAGATCTTCCCAAGTAGCATCAACTAAATGTAACCATTCCCAAAAGACCACGCTTCCTGTCTCTTGTTCCCATTATCATCATTGTCTCGCAATTTCAGCACAATTTTTTGTTTAAATCGTAACAGTCCATTTAAACGCAGAAGAGACAAGGAACCCGAGGTAGACGTGTCTGATCCCACTCTTCTCTTCAAAAGGGAAACATGAAAAACAGAACGCACTCTCGTACCTTCAAGAAAATTTAGACGATAAGCCACTGGTCCGATGCGAGCTTCAATATGAAATGGCCCAAAGTACCTTGTTGCGAGCTTCTGTGACGCCCACCAAAATACAGTATGTTGTCGATATGGTTGCAACCTGAGATAATCCCAATCACCAACTTCGAAACATAGAACAAGTCTTTTACCATCGGCAGTTTGCTTCATCCCATTAGTTGCCGCTTCCAAGTGGGTTTTCAACTCCTTGAGAATTTCATCTCTTTCTTTAAGATGTTCATCAAGCTCCTGCAGAGGTGTATGTTCAGATTTATAACCTGGAAGCGCTGGTGGTTCACGTCCATAGAGCGTTGTGAAAGGTGTCATCACTATTGATGACTGATGCAATGTGTTGTATGAATAATCAGCCTATGGGCTCATGAAACTCCATTGTTTCGTTTTGTTATGCATAAAGCAACACAAAAAATGTTCAATGCAGCGATTTATGACCTCAAACGGGCCATCCGTTTAAGGATGGTAAGCTGACGACATCCTCAACTTTTTACCAAACAAGCGCCATAGTTCATGCCAAAACACACTCACAAACACTAGATTGCGGTCACCAACTGTTGGTACCAAATCCACACATGTATTTGGCCCGACAAGTTGATATATCATGGTTTTTCTAGATTTTCAACCATGATATAGTTGTATATATTGAGTCTTTAACCTGGTTTTTTAGAGTCTATTGAGTCTTATACAGGTAGACTCGCATTTGGAGCAAATGATGGAATTATAGGACGTTTCTGGTGATTTGTGCAACGAGCTGAAGTTGGTGTCTCGACCACGATCGAGTGTCGACCGACACTGACTTGGATGTCGGTCGACACTGAGCGCGACAGAACAACATCTGCGAGTTGAAGGCAAGTTTTGAAGATTTGCAGAATTGTCCTGAAGTTTTCCTTAATTCTAAACTAACCCCAAAACGTGTTTAGAGAGTTTAATTAGGTTTTCAGACTCATGCTACCTTTTATCTTGTTCTTAACTTTGTTCTTGCTTGAGAGATTTGGAAAGGGCTGATTCTTGCTACTTGTAACATTGAGAGAAGAATTTCGAACCCTTTTTATTTATCTATTAAGTCTTTTGGTTTTCTATCCATGATGTGTTGTTTGATTACTAATATGTCTGAGTAGTAACCTAGTTAGATTTAGGAATTATCACAAAGGTTTTATGCTTGTTTGATAACTGATTGATTAGGATTCACCATCCATTCTTCATCACTTAAGTGTGCTTAATACTGAATTCTGGACTGATCACCTAGGGTTTAGATCTTAGACAATTAACAATAGCACGAGAGTGTGAGTTATAATCTGAACAAACTTAGAGTGAGCAATTTGACTAGATACAAAGAGATTTGGTTTAGGAGAATTGTGAACCGATAGAACCTGTTCTTAATGCTTATTTAGAACTCTAGGATCACAAAGAGATTTGGATCGCTAGGTTGCTAGATATAGAAATAATCTCAGCGAGAGTTGGATTATTTAGCATTGTGTTTCTAGTTCTTGAACCTGTTTTAATCTGAATCCGGTTAGTTAAGTTTCTAGCATAGCATAATTCCCGAGAACTTCCTAAGTCTGACGCCTTTCTTCCTATTGAAAACTCTTTCCTGTTTACTTGCTTTAATTTACTGCTTTCTCTGGATTTGATTTAGCTTAGCTTGACAACATATAATCTATCGTGTGACCGTGAGTCCTTGTGGATTCGATACCCTAAGTACTACATTGCATAACTGTGCACTTGCAGTAGAATATGATTAAAACTCTGAGCCTATCAAGTTTTTGGCGCCATTGCCGAGGACTCAACTGAGTTCGCCGATAGATTTTGTTTTAGAGTTGAGTCTAGGTCGTTTTTATTTAGTTTGTTACTGATTTTTCTCTTGTTTGGCTTGTTTTTGTTGCTGCAGGATTCGACAGACGCATTCAGTGTCGACCGATTTCTTCACCAGTGTCGCTCGACATCGACCTCGGAACAGTGTTTTGAGATCAGTGTATGCCAAGTCGACATACCCGAAGCAACCAGAGCGAAGAAATTCTGAACCTCAGACTTGAGGAGCTTGCTAGACTAGAGAGAACGAACAGAAAGAGTCAAAGAACAAGAATGATGAACAATCGTTTGATTTTGAGACCTGATGCTGGGGGTGTTCTGAGAGACCAACAGAACAACGCCTACAATGATGACGAGCAAAGAATTGATGCCCAAGGGAATGTAATCCCTGAACCTGCGCCTGAACAACCTCAAGGTCAGGGGCAGATGGTTATTGCTAAGAGGACTCTTGCTGACTACAACCGTCCGGGTGATTTTTATGCTAACTGGTCAGCAATTGTTCCTCCTTCTTTTGAGAGGAATGACTTTGAGATCAAGACTGTCTACTACTCAATGCTGAGACAGCACCCCTTCCATGGTCTCCCACATGAGCAACTCATGGACCACATTGAGGATTTTGAAGCCTTCATCACTGGAATGAAGTACAATTGGGTGGATTATGACTTCTTGTATCTGAAGCTTTTCCCATACTCTCTTGCTGGAGAGGCTGCTGCTTGGCTGAAGCAACTTCCACCTGGGATGTTAACTACTTGGGATGCTGTGAAGAGAGAGTTCATGCGACACTTTTATGATGATGCTCGCTCAGATTAGCTCAGACAGGATATTCTGACATTTGTTCAAGGTCCTACAGAGCCTCTTAAGTCTGCTTGGATGAGGTTTAAGATGTACCAACGTGACTGTCCTCATCATAGACTCTCTGAAGTGACGCTTCTGGTCATATTCTTCAGAGGAATTGATCTCAATTACCAGTCTGCATTGGATGCTGCCAGCAATGGCAATTTCAACACCAAGACTCATGAGCAGGCGAGATTGCTAATTGATAACTTGGTGAGTAGTAACAGCACCAAGACTGCTGATAGAAGAAGGAAAGAGTCTGGTGGAAAGATTGATAATCTGGAGATTACTGATATCAGGAACAAGCTGAACATTGTTCATAGCTTGTTAACCGGTAAGAAAGCTGTCAACTTTGCTCAAGAAGTTGAAGTGTTTGAAGCTGAAGAAGACTGCCAAGAAGAGGATGTGAACTACATCAGTGGCTATGGATTCCAAGGAAACAGGTTTGGAAATCAGCAAGGTAACAAGTTCTTTAATGGTGGACAGAAGAGTGCTTTCACAAGCAACCAAAACTTTTCTGGATATGGTCAGAATGCTGGTTATCGGAAACCATTTCAACAAGGTAATTCTTATCAGAGGACTACCTTGCCAAATGTTTTTCTTGTTAATTAAATAAATCGTTTAGAAGACGAAAAACGGCGAAAACATATTTTTAAAGAGTTTTACGGACTATCGGGAAGGGAAACCGATAAACTGTAAAATTCACGAGAAGCCTATTTTTGAGGTCCGGAAGCTACAAGAGGCCAAAATGGATCAATAAATTATGGAAAATTATTTTTAGAGATCTGGGAAAATAAAAATGGCATCGAAGTATTTTTAGCGGATTTCGGGAAGTTTCGAGAATTGTGTCCTGGAATTGACAGGACACGTGGCAATCCGTGAGTGGTTGGAGGTGCCACTTGGCAGCGGCTGGGACAAACACATTTATCACATGGTGAATTGAACTTTGAAAGCTTGGAAGGCAAGCATTCATGCATCTATGTAATAAAACTTGGTGATCAAGTTTCTATATTTCTATAAATTGGAGGTTTGAGTTTTCACTTCAATTCACACCTCAAACCAACAATCTCCTCTCTTCCTCTCTCTCCCTAGACGGCGGCCAGCCACCGGCACCTCCTCCTCTTGCTTGAGTTGCAAGAAAGTCTCTAAACCCTTAAATAAATCCTAAAAACCCTTAAATAATACCACAAATATCATAATCCCTTTCTAAATAATTATGAAAATCTCTAAACACTAAATAAATTCCCTAAACACTATTAGCCTAAAAACTAGCCTTAATCCCTCTTCTTAAACCCTTGTCGGAGCTCCGCCGGAATCTCGCCGGAAATAGAACTGAGATTCGCCGGAGCCGCCCTTAGCCTCGATGTCCTCTCGATGGTTTCCTTTACAGTCGCTGGAGCTCGGCGGAGGTTTGCCGGAGTGTAGACCATTAAATAACCGTCGGAGTCAACGCGGTTAGATTGGTCAAAGCTGGAGGTCAACATCGTTCAACGCCGGTCACCGCCATGGGAAACGCTGGAGAAGCCATCAGCCGCCGCGGTCACTGCCTCCTTGCCGGTTATCAGTCGTGGTCAAAGGTGGTCAACGGGTCAAAGGTCGAGTCAATGCAAGTCAAGCCTCTGGTCAACACGCAGATTAGTGGGTAAATGTTTGGGTCATACTCAGGTTAAGGACGGGTTTTAGTTTGTTGGTTCTGGAAGGGTTCAGGAAGGGTTTAGATCATCTCAGGGTTTGTTGCTCAGTAAGATCATCCATATGTCGCGTTTATACGCACTGTGAGTCAGCTAAACTTTGTGGGGTGAATTTAGTTTAGGATCATATAGACCCGAGATGATAAACCATAACATTAGGATTTCATTCCCATATAGTTGAATATATTAGAACGGTTAGGTTGATTAAATAACATGGATAAATGATTAATACGGATAGGAAATATGCATAGTATGTTAGATGGTAATTACTGATGATTGATATATCGTACCGTCGATTGGTGTTTGATTATTGATTGTTGCATTCATGTTAGATTGGAATGCCATGACCTATATGCATATATATGATATTAAGAACGTACTAAATGAATCTATATATGGAAAATTAAGAGTTAGTTAAAATACGGATTAAAACACCCAACAAACTTATAATATAATAACGGGGTGGGTTAATTAGTCAATAGTCGGGGTTAGCGGATTAAATGAATTAATTAAAGAATAATGTGAACTCAGGAGATTAGTAAGTTTACTAATCTCAAACTGAAGGATCAAGGAGATTAGGAATAAAAGTTAATAATAGAATTTGTATTAAGCCTTCTACAATCCCAATGTAGCAGATTGATTGATTTAAGGTTAAGAAAAGATTAAAATAATATTGAAACATAAATAATTGTTTGAGTGATGTTGTGATTGTTGTTGTGTGGTTATTTTTCTACTCCGGTGTTGAGCCGGGTAGACCGTTGTTTGTGTGATTGTTTATCTACTCCGGTTTTGGGCAGGGTAGACCATTGATTGTGTGTTTTTTAGTCTAGTCCGGTGTTGGGCCGGATAGACCGTGTTGTTTGTTACTTACCTCGGTACGAGACCGGGTAAGTTTGGATAGATGCCTTATTCGGTATGAAACCAGATAAGGTCGGGTGATGTGGAGGTTGGTGATAGGACTTGCGGGATAGATTGAGGATTGAGATAGTGTTTCTATTTAACCTTGTTGGTCTTGCATGATAGAGTTCCAGTGAGTCTGTTTGTTTACATTACTGTTATTAGGACTTTATAGGGTGCGTTAGATCCCTCAAATCTAGAGAGGGCATTCCGGTACTTTATGCCCGATTGGATCCTCGGGAGTTGAGTTCCTGATCAGCTCACGTACCTTCGGTAGTGGTTATGGTGGGTGTTAACCTATGGAGTGACGTCCGTAGGTGTGTAGTCTGGAGAATACGAGGTCGCGTCCTAGGGCCGGACTGCATGGAAGCTTAGGTTATCTAGGGGTAGCCCGAGTAACCGCGTATCGATGGACAGAGAACGGTGTCCTAGGTCATGGGGCTTTGTTTTTACGTCTAGGAGTCATGGGAGTGTTCCCGTGGAAGGTACGGAGTTCGCATAGTGGGCCCAATGGTGTGGAGTTGTGTTAGAGCCGCGATAGATAGATCGAGTCTAATCGAGAGCATGTGCCACAGTGTCTCGATTCCGTGGTCACCTTTTGTTGTTGTGTGTTGTTAATTGAATGCTTGTGTGTTGTGGAGATCATCACGTCTTGGTAGCACGTGACCAGCTATTGTACTTTAATGTTATTTTGGGTTTGGGCGGGATTATTAGATTGTTAGCAGCATGTAGTTGGGAGTCGTCTCACTGAGTAATCTAAGATTACTCATTAGAATATTTTGTGTTTTTCAGGTTTAGCATAGCTCGGCGGACGCGTATGGTGCTCGGAGTAGTCTTGGGTCCGCGTTTGGCTTTGGTTTGTTTTCGAGCACATTTTGACTTATTTTTGGTTTTGGATTTTGTTGGGATCCCGCTAAAATATTTGTATAAAACCGTATATTGTTATGAATAAGATTTATAATTTTAAATACGGAATAATTCCCTAATATATGGTTTAGTCCGAACCGAACACAACTCGCGGAAGCGGTACGGGTTGAAAAGCCTTGTATCGTGGAAACGAGGTAAACAGAGTCAAGGACGGTTTGGTTCGAGCCATTGAATCAAACCGGACTGTCTCTGGCTTCGTATTATGACAAACTCTTCTCGTATGGCATGCTCGAGTTCGATCGGTCATGTTCTTGTTTGATTGTTGGTCAGTTAGCTCGTTGGTCAGCAGTAAACGGGAATGGGGCGTTACACTAAAGACCTTATCACTCAAACATGTCAACATTAAAGATATCACTCTAGCTCAAACGGAAGCTCATCCTATCTCTGCCTTATCAAATGGAAAATGACCGCATACTAAAGAGGAAGTGCCCGATATTAAAGTCAATCGTTGAGCTAATTTAGTCAAAACGGATCACTCTGTGAGATCAGCTAAACCGCCTGGAGATCACGGAGATCGTTCCAACAAGAGCATTACGAGATTTACGGGATGGAGAGATCAACAAAAAGGCTATAAAAGGATTTCAATGACTTTAATTGAATGATCTTCTCTTTCACATACTTTTTACTCATAAGCAGCTCTATGAGCTCACTGTAAACTCTCTCTTGAGACCCCTTTGTAATCTTCTTTCTGTTGGATCCCGATGGATCTAGGGTTTGTTATATTGAATTTAGAACCAACCTCGTTCTTACCTTTTGGCAGCGGAAGAGATGGTGAACGAGATCAGTGGAGCAACGCAACGCTTTGCCTCTACCAGATATACACGCACGCTCGCTGGAAACGGGATGCTAGTGCCGGATCAATGGGGATCGAAAGGTTCTGGTGTGTCTAGTGTTTCTGTCAAGAAAACTGGACGGCTCTATTGTTTAGGTCGAACTAAACACGTTTTATTCGACCTAAACGTGCTTAACGGGCCAGACTCAATTAAGCCATAACCCGAAAAGCCTGTTCGGAAAATCCGAATTGTGTCGACCGACACACAAGCTGTGTCGATCGACACAACACCTTAATATCGATTCTTATGTGTATTTCAATACACATAACATGATCATTGTCACAATGATCATTCCCATGTCGTAGCTTCCAGTTCGCTTAGGTGTGTGACCCTATAGGATCATATAATACTGGCAGTAAGTCCACGACCTACAGATTGCAAGAGGCTTCTAGCAAAGCATTGCAAACGCCCAGTATTATACAAATGTCAGATCTCGACACACAACTATCACAGGAGTGAGTACAGGTGTGATTTCAGGACACTATCCCAACAATCTCCCACTTGTACTGGAATCATCAATTCCTATAATCCTTTTGTCTCTATATCTCGATTTGGCATAAGGCAAGATTTGTGTCATCCTTATTAAGCCAACATCGTGTTTATCGAACTCCTGATCTCATACTGAACATTACAAACAACTGAACTACAGTTCGTTTGAGTGCGGCCACACATTTTCTCAGTATTCAATCTTCGATAGGCCCTGAGATATTTATCTTCCGTTATACAGGAGGGACAAATTCCATCTTGTTCCATCCCTGTTTCAACGCACACTTCATGATAAACTTGAACAGTGTCGTTATAGCCGCCAGTTACGGATCAACGTTTGACAAAGTCAAAATGTACCAATTCATATGCAAGAAAGCATGATGAACTCAGGTCTTAGGACTATACTCTATAGTCGTAATGAGAACCTCTTATGACACATATATTACTATCTTGTAGACTTCTCATTAGCGGGTCATGTCCGATCATATGTCCACTGACATATATCTATGTGACTGACTGCGATAATTATATCATTAGCTCCATGAAACTTAGCCAACAGTCACCTCACAATCTAGTCTCTAACGGTTGTCAGTGTCCCGATTCTACAACCTTGACTAGGGACAAAATAATTTATTAACTTATAGGGTTTCATGATCAAGTTCTCAACTTGATGACCTATAATATGTCATAAACTTATTTTGGGACCATTATTTAGATCACAATAAATAATGCTGAAATCAAATTTCATTAAACACTTCTAAAAGAATGTTTGCAATAGCGTCTTATTATAACTAAAACAAAAACCAAAACTCCCACTAGAATCAAGATTACATCTTAAGATCTCTAATGCCTACAGCAGTCGTATGACTCTCATGCTTAGGCCTTGGGAGTGACTTGGTTAGAGGATCAGCGACATTCTCGTTTGTCGGAACTCGGCTGATCTTCACATCACCTCTATTGACAATATCACGAATCAGATGATATTTCCTCTCAACGTGTTTGGACTTCTGGTGTGACCTGGGTTCTTTCGCCTGAGCAATGGCTCCATTGTTATCGCAGAACAAAGCCACTGGCTCCAAGATACTAGGAACCACACCAAGTTCAGTCATGAACTTCTTGATCCAAACAGCTTCCTTTGCCGCTTCTGAAGCAGCAACATATTCAGCTTCCGTTGTGGAGTCAGCTACGGTATTCTGCTTAGAGCTCTTCCAGCTCACCGCACCGCCATTTAGACAGAAGACATATCCAGACTGTGATCGGAAATCGTCTCTGTCCGTCTGAAAACTCGCATCGGTGAATCCATTCACCATAAGTTCATCACTATCTCCATACACAAGGAACTTGTCCTTAGTATGTCTCAAATACTTGAGAATATTCTTGACAGCTGTCCAGTGAGCTTCACCTGGATCAGATTGGTATCTACTCGTCATGCTTAACGCGTAAGCTACATCTGGACGAGTGCAGAGCATGGCATACATAATAGATCCTATTGCAGAGGCATAAGGAATCCTATTCATGCGTTCTCGCTCAGCAGGTGTCGCCGGACACTGCTTCTTGCAGAGACTCTTGCCATGAGACATTGGTATGAAGCCCTTCTTGGAATCGTGCATCCTGAATCTGTGCAACACCTTATCTATATAAGTGTCTTGGCACAATCCAATCAGCTTGTTAGTTCTATCTCTGTAGATTCTGATTCCAAGAATGTATGCGGCTTCTCCCATGTCTTTCATGGAAAAACAACTTCCTAGCCAAGTCTTAATAGACTGAAGCAACGGAACGTCATTACCGAGGAGGAGTATGTCATCGACATACAGTACAAGAAATGCAATTTTGCTCCCACTTGTCTTCTTGTATACACATGATTCTTCTTCGTTCTTGATGAAACCGAATTGTTTTACTGCTTCATCAAAACGAAGATTCCAACTCCGTGATGCTTGCTTCAACCCATAAATGGATTTATGAAGCTTGCATACCTTCCCAGCGTTTTTAGGATCGACAAAACCTTCAGGCTGTGTCATGTACACATCCTCTTCCAGAATACCATTCAGGAATGCGGTTTTGACATCCATCTGCCAAATCTCATAATCATAATGAGCAGCAATCGCTAGAAGAATCCGAATAGATTTAAGCATAGCTACTGGGGAATAGGTTTCATCATAGTCAATACCATGAATTTGTTTGAAACCTTTAGCCACCAATCTCGCTTTGTAAATCTGTACATTGCCATCCACGTCAATCTTCTTCTTGAAGATCCATTTACACTCAATGGCTTTTACACCACTAGGTAAATCGACCAAGGACCATACTTGGTTTTCTGACATGGATGTCATTTCGGATTTAGAGGCTCCAAGCCACTTTTCGGAGTCCGGGCCCATCATTGCTTCCGCAAAGGTCGCTGGTTCGTCACCTTCAATGATCATCAGATCATTTGAATTGGTTACGAGAAATCCATAGTATCTCTCGGGTTCGTGACGGATCCTTTCGGATCTGCGAACTTCAGGCTCCACAGGCGCCGGTTCCACAGAACTTTGTGGATCCAACCGCTGCTCTTCCTCAATAGGTTGGGCAGTCTCCTGTGCATCTTGAATTTCTTCGAGATGTACTTTACTCCCACTGTTTTTCTTAGAGAGAAACTCCCTCTCAAGAAAAGAACAGTCCCGAGCAACAAATACCTTGTTCTCAGATTGGTTGTAAAAGTAGTATGCCTTGGTTTCCCTAGGATAACCAACGAAATAGCATTTATCTGATTTGGGTGCAAGTTTGTCGGAGATTAAACGTTTGACATAAGCCTCGCAACCCCAAATCCTTAGGAAAGACAGACTAGGAACGTTCCCAGTCCACAGTTCATGTGGTGTCTTTTCTACTGATTTAGATGGCACTCTATTCAGTGTAAACGCAGACGTTTCTAGAGCATATCCCCAAAAGGATAGTGGAAGATTAGAATGACTCATCATAGACCGAACCATGTCCAACAAGGCTCGATTCCTCCTCTCTGACACTCCATTCCATTGGGGTGTACCAGGAGGAGTGAGTTGTGAAACAATTTGCAAGTGCACAGTTAATGCAATCGTAGTATATAAGGTATCGAATCCCACGAGGACTCTCAGTCACACAATAGATTATTAGTAATTCGGATTAAATTAAGCGAAGCAGATGTGAAAACAGTAAACGAAATATCAAAGCGAATCAAGTGAGTTTGTAAGCAAGAGGGCAAAGCGTTAGGTATCAGGAGCTCTCAGGAAATCAGGAACGCAAGCAATCAATCAATCAGGATCCAATCGATAAATGTTCTAGAACTCAAAACACAGATATAGAATTAACCAAATTCCTTTGCGATAATTCTCTAAGTCTAAGTGCAGCAAACCAAACTTCCGTTTGCGAGAACTAACAGATTAAACCAGCATTAATTCCAGGTTTGATATGTTCACAATTAACCTAGACCAAACTTCCGTTTGCGAATAGTTTAATTGCTTATCTAAGTTCTTTCTAGTTAAATTAACCAACTTCCGCTGAATTAATCAACCTAACATCATAATTCTGATTAGCTACTTCAGATTAAGCATTAAGAACAACTTAGATAAAGAACTGGCAGATATAAATCCTTATTAACTAATTAGAACTGTAATTCTCTGAAATCCCTAATGAGAATCCTTCAACCTAACAGGTAAACTACTCAGACATGTTCATCGAAACAGAAAACATCTTGAATAGAAAACCAAATAATATATAAAATCAAATAAAGAACTGGGGTTCGAAATCCTCTCTCTTTCGAGAGCAAGATCAGCCCCTAAGGCTCTCTGAAAATAAAATAAGACTTAATGAAAGCGTTGCCTAAACAATGGCTAAAAAACTCTATTTATAACCTAAAACACGAATTGGGGCTTCTTTGTAAATATCAGGAACTTCTGGGCAGAACTGCAATTTCATCATTCTTCATTAAACCGTCGTTTGGCCCATCTCGCTGGTGCAACGATCGATGCATGTGTGCAACGATCGACGCAGTCTTCAAAACTGGACAGTGAACTCTATGTCTCGGCCAAATTCTCCAATTTGCTCCAGAAAGTGCCATAATCACCAAATATGCTCCAACTGTGCTTGTACCTAATAAATACCTGAAAAGACTCTAAAACATAGTAAAAGACTCGATAAATGACACATATACCATGGTTAAAATCCCTAAAATCCATGGTATATCAACTCCCCCACACTTAGCTCTTGCTTGCCCTCAAGCAAGACAAAGAACTAAATGTAGTCAAGAGGTTTGAAAACTCTTCAGAAACTCATTTTGTCATAGAAGCTTACAATACTCAGATTCCCCTTAGTAAACCACTGAAAGAATCAATCACAGGATATCAAGACCAACATGTACTTCCCCCACACTTAGCAACTGTCCCAGGTAAACTCCACAATCATATTCAAGCATTCAAATTCTCCCTACTGACTTCTGCAAATATTTAAGTGCGGTCTCACCTAAGGAGTATCGATCTAAAGGCACATGGATTCTTACCTTGCCAGCTCCAGACCACCATACTATCTTTCTCTAGTCCCTTTCTTCTCTTTCCCTTCTTTAACAACTGATTTTTCCCCACTGGGTATCATTTTATTTTTTTTTATCAGTGTTCTTCCCGTTATGGGGTGTACTTTGGACACATTCCATGGATCACATGAGAGATAATAGTGTTTGCTACTATTCCCATGACCACGTCGGAGTTACTAACTCATCCTCAGTTTATTATCTTTTTTTTTTTTTTTTTTTTTACTTTATAGAAGGGGAGAAGGGGACTAAATAGGACAGGTTTACAGGCTGTGTCAGAACTAACAGGGAATCCGACATAAAGTATACCAAGCCCTTAGGTGAGAAAATCTAAGTCAGTATTAGGGGTGAAGTCAGTAAAGGATCCTCTGGTACCTGAAGTGATATGGGTGTTCCCAGTAGGTTGATCCGTGTCTGGGTTTTCTAATAGTCAGAGATAGATCCTGCAACTTCATCCCAATGGTTACTTAAGTTCCTGCAAGTCTTGTAAATCTCCTCAGAAAATCATAGTTTCTTACTTAAACAATTTTGACTCAATGAAACAAAAAATTTTGAAAAACAGACTGACTCTTAAGAAAACAGAAAGATATAAGTCAGTAGCACCTCCCCCACACTTAAAACACACTGTCCTCAGTAGTGTCAAGCGAAGGATTGGTAAAAAGAAAGAAAAATTATTAATGGATGTTTTAGTTCTGTCGGGTTTTACCTCTGTCGCTCATGCATCGATCGTTGCACTAAGTGCATCGACCGTTGCTTGGCGATTTTTCGTTGAGTGTCGATCGTTGCTCAAAGCAGCAACGATCGTTGCAATGCGCATATCGGATCAGTCAGCAAGTTAGCAGGTTAGTCCGTCGGTTTATGTCAATTTTCAATCCTGCAAGCTGAAAACACTAGAAAAAGAGTAAAATCGAAACAACAAATATGTCTGATCAAGCATAACCATCCAAACATAGCAAATCCTAAAAATAAATGGAAAACAAAAGTGCAAGAAAAGATAAAAAACCAGAATACAGAACCGAAAGTCTGAACATGGGGATCACTCTCACTCGCTCTCATCATCTATCCCACCATACCGTGCATCGTCATCGGCTGCCTCAGCTGCGGGATCAGTATCAGTCGGGGAAGGAGGAGTCGGGGATCGATGTCTGCGTCGAGAAACGTGTACGGGCTGATGGACCTGTGGTGGCCTCCTGGAGCTGCAAGTGCGCATGAAGTTCCAAACAACTCGAAACATGCCATCGGATCTCTCTCTCCACTCGGCATCAGAATATGCACCGTAAGGCATCGTAGGCTCTGGAAAAGGACTTATATCGTCGACTGGGGCGGGCGCAGGCGCAGAGGAGGACGAAGCTCTCGCAGAAGGCTCTCCCAGCGGATGAGCCATAGTAGGTACTGCACATCGATCTCTAGCGGAAGGGTGGAAGCTCAAATCATCAATGGTATCGATCCGAGTGTACCTGGCAGCAGGAAGATCGATGCCATACTGTGTATCCTCAGGGTCGTAGTACACCCACACTCGCCCCTCCTTCAGCCACGTAGCACTTTGCAAGTGACTGAGATCCAAGAACTCGCGCTCAGTAACGCACTCTATACCCCCCATAGGGATCCTGCAGTGTCTGAAAATAGGAGTGAGAAGACTCCCTACTGTCTCCTTGCGCGCGCCTTCATAAGGCTTCTTCTGCAGCTCGCAAAGGTGATGGGCAAATACAGCTCCTAGGTTTACCTTCTCAGCCGGGTTCCTCACATCAGTACCCCTGAACTGCTCCCTCAGCCCTCTGAATAAAATCTCCATCTCGGTCTTGCGCATCTTGTTCGCCTCATGCTTGCACAATAAAGTGCGTCCCAAGATACGCAAGACATATCTGAGAACCGGATGCCTAACCTGAATCACTGGTGTAAGCCGTGAGTGATATCGTCCACCTCCAATGTACTCCCAGAAATCACGAGCCTCTGGTGGTTCCCACGGAAGGGATAAATCGGTGCGTGGCTGCGTGGTGCTGAACCCGTAGATCTTACAGATATCGAGAAGGGGCACTCGATACCTTGCTCCGAGACACATGAAAGTGAAGGTGCCTCCTTGGGCATTCCTGCTCTCTGGGTTTGGGTATACAACCCTGCACGTGGCAAGCAACTGCCTCACAAGCTCTGGGTACAAATCGTAAGGCTGCATTGGCATTGTCCCCAGACCAATACCTCTGCACAGCTCCATCACCTTCTTGTCCATTCCGAGACTCTTGCAGGTTGAGTAATCAGCGAACTTTGTTGGCGCTATCTCCATACCACACCAACCATTATACAGCAAGGTATCGTATTCATCCCAGTACTCGTGTAGCGGCCTCTCTGTGAAGTCAACTGATTTTAGTATCCCCTTAATAGAACCGCTCCAGATGCGATCAGACTCAATCAAAACTTTCTCTGGCCTTGGCCATGGCTGTCCTATGGTCGCATGAACCAAATTATACGGCTGTGGAGGATCTGATTCCCTGTGTAACCATTCCGGTGGCGGAATGTATTGTCGTGAGGCGCTTGCAGCTTGTGCTCGTTTCTTGCGGGGTTGATTCCGGGTTGCCATCTGCAAAATAGAAAATTTGAACAAATTAGTCTCGGCGACTCTCTGTTGAATCGTCGTGCAACGACCGTTGCACTAAGGTAGCGATCGTTGCAGGGCGATTCCGTGTAATCGAACATTTCCCCAGAATCGTCGAGTAACGACCGTTGCATCAAAGGCAGCGATCGTTGCAGGGCGATTCTGGCCGCAATCAACAGTCAACAAATTTCGTTCCAAATCATGCAATCAATCACACAGTCGGCAACAATATATCATCTAGCAACCTAAATCATACCTATTTGGGCATGCATTGATCAATTTCGGCTCAAAAATCTAACAATCTAGAACCCCTAAAACCCCAATCCGAAAGCTTGAAAATTGAAGAACATTACCTTGATTTCTTGAGATATGGCTAAAGGAAATGGATTGGTCGGTTAAAAACGAGTGAAATAGAACTTGAAAACGGGAAATTTGATGGAGAAATGGTGTTTTTCGGGTAGAGGCTCGGAGTGTCGACCAAAGGAGTTTTGAGAAGAAAAAGAGAAAATAGGGTTTTAAGGTAACTTACCTGGTCGTGGCTGCAACGATCGTTGCATGGCAGCAACGATCGATGCTGGTTGAATCTAATCGATTCCGGTTTAGCGACATGTACCTTAATTTTCGATTAAGACCAATTGCAACGACCGTTGCACATGTGAGCAACGATCGTTACTCCTCTCCAGACTTGGTTCTGTATCTGAAAAACTTAGTAAAAACAAATAAAAACGTGAAATCCTAAGAAAAACACTAAAAATGAAAAAGAAAAATAGTTAAACCTAACAGTGGGTTGCCTCCCACTCAGCGCTTGTTTTAAGTCATTAGCTTGACTTTTGGAAAGGGGTCAGACTCATGGAGGTTTCAACAGAGACTTTGAGTGTCTCTGTGAATGCCTTATCATCCATGGTGGTGTGTAAGCAGTAGCAGCATGATGTCGTCCAAGGAACGTCGGGAGGAATGTAGGGTGAGATTGACACTTGGGTGTTTTAACGCTCTTTCCTTTATTCAAAACAGTGGAGTCAGGAGGCTTAAACTTAGAGGTTTTATGCTTTACCTTTGGCAAAGATTTGATGTTCGGGGCCTTTTGTTTATGAGTAGCTTTAGGTCTTGATGATGCTAGAATAGGCTCTTGTGGAACCACCATCTTCTTGTCAACCACCGATGTGCGCTGAGCCATATTTGTAGATTTAACGGGAGCTTTTGGGAATGGCAACGGAGGTTTGTAGGTTCCTTCCTTAGCAGGTTCTCGAGATTTGGGTGAAACTGGTTCCTTTCGGGATGCAACGATCGGTGCGTGTGATGCAACGATCGGTGCTGTCGTCTCAACTCGGGTTTCAACTGTAGTCTCGGGTTTATCTGTTTCTTGGTCCATTCCAGCCGTCTCGGACTCAAATTTCTCTTCTTGGCTCGGTCCTGTTTCAATCTGGACTATCCAAGTCAAAAGATCCATGTCAATCTCTGCTGAGTCAGGTGCATCGAAGCTTTCGAGCTCTGGTAATTCAACATCAAATCCCCCTCTGTCTTCCACAAATCCCACAGCTTTAACTGCTAGACATGATCCATGATCCATTTGTGTGTGATCCTGAGTGAGGATGTTGTTGTCAGGAGCTTCATGAGAATCCTTTGTTGGGGTAGAACTTGGAATTTGATCCATCTGTGTGTCCAGCTGCTTTATACGAGTGCTCAAGGATTCAAATTTCTCATTCAAATTAGTGTACAGGTTCTCTAGCTTCGAGCTGAAAGAAGTTGAGTTCTGCTGTTGCCTTTCAATTGTTTGCTCTAACATCATCTCCAGTTTGCTCCTTTGTGTAGGAGATGCCAGATTAGAAGTATAATTGTGGTCTCCTGATCCCAGAGCGTGCCTAGAACCCTGCCTTTGCTGATGTTCCAAGGTATGTCTGTAAGAGTCGGCTCCAGCCATGTAGCGTACCTCTGCAAACTTATCAGTGTTTGCCTCTGCTCGGAACTGTCTCTCCCTAAGTAAGATGTCGTGGATGTCATCTATCTTATGTTGCATTTCAGCTACTTGCCCAACCAATACATGGTAATCTGGTAAGATGGGGTTTCCTTCCCTATCTATTTTCTGACCTTTTGCGTTGCATATGTGACCCTCTTGGTCTCGTAAAACGCCGTTTTCACCTTGAATCAAAATCAAAGGTTCCATGGCGCGGAACCTACCGAACGTCTCAGATCTCAGCATCGCTGTCTTCGCCTAGTGTCGATCGTTGCAAGGCGAGCAACGATCGATGCAGTGCGATTTCCTGAAATCCCAAAAATCAAAAACGTGAGTAAACAAGAAAATTAAAAAGAATGCTTAGTCTAAATCCTAGTACTAAATCTATCGGTGAACTCAAAGAGTCCCCGGCAACGGCGCCAAAAACTTGATAGGTGTATAGTTTTCCCTATTCTACTGCAAGTGCACAGTTAATGCAATTGTAGTATATAAGGTATCGAATCCCACGAGGACTCTCAGTCACACAATAGATTATTAGTAATTCGGATTAAATTAAGCGAAGCAGATGTGAAAACAGTAAACGAAATATCAAAGCGAATCAAGTGAGTTTGTAAGCAAGAGGGCAAAGCGTTAGGTATCAGGAGCTCTCAGGAAATCAGGAACGCAAGCAATCAATCAATCAGGATCCAATCGATAACTGTTCTAGAACTCAAAACACAGATATAGAATTAACCAAATTCCTTTGCGATAATTCTCTAAGTCTAAGTGCAGCAAACCAAACTTCCGTTTGCGAGAACTAACAGATTAAACCAGCATTAATTCCAGGTTTGATATGTTCACAATTAACCTAGACCAAACTTCCGTTTGCGAATAGTTTAATTGCTTATCTAAGTTCTTTCTAGTTAAATTAACCAACTTCCGCTGAATTAATCAACCTAACATCATAATTCTGATTAGCTACTTCAGATTAAGCATTAAGAACAACTTAGATAAAGAACTGGCAGATATAAATCCTTATTAACTAATTAGAACTGTAATTCTCTGAAATCCCTAATGAGAATCCTTCAACCTAACAGGTAAACTACTCAGACATGTTCATCGAAACAGAAAACATCTTGAATAGAAAACCAAATAATATATAAAATCAAATAAAGAACTGGGGTTCGAAATCCTCTCTCTTTCGAGAGCAAGATCAGCCCCTAAGGCTCTCTGAAAATAAAATAAGACTTAATGAAAGTGTTGCCTAAACAATGGCTAAAAAACTCTATTTATAACCTAAAACACGAATTGGGGCTTCTTTGTAAATATCAGGAACTTCTGGGCAGAACTGCAATTTCATCATTCTTCATTAAACCGTCGTTTGGCCCATCTCGCTGGTGCAACGATCGATGCATGTGTGCAACGATCGACGCAGTCTTCAAAACTGGACAGTGAACTCTATGTCTCGGCCAAATTCTCCAATTTGCTCCAGAAAGTGCCATAATCACCAAATATGCTCCAACTGTGCTTGTACCTAATAAATACCTGAAAAGACTCTAAAACATAGTAAAAGACTCGATAAATGACACATATACCATGGTTAAAATCCCTAAAATCCATGGTATATCACAATTCCACACTCGCTCAGATAGTCGCTGAATTCTTGGCTCAAGTATTCTCCTCCGCGATCCGATCGCAGAATCTTAATACTCTTGCCAAGTTGATTCTGTACTTCATTCTTGAATTCCTTGAATCTGTCAAAGGATTCTGACTTGTGTCTCATCAAATAGACATAGCCATACCTACTGAAATCATCAGTAAAGGTAATGAAGTATTTGAAATTTCCTCTGGCAGCAGTACTCATCGGCCCACATACATCAGTATGAACAAGGCCCAATAAATCACTGGCCCTTTCATTTGGTTTGTTGAAAGGGGCTCTAGCCATTTTGCCCACCAAACAAGACTCGCATTTCTCACATGATTCAAAATCAAATGAGCCCAGAAGCCCATTTCGATGGAGCCTCTGGATGCGTTTCTCATTGATATGGCCCAAACGACAATGCCATAAGAAAGTCGGGTTTTCGTCATTGGACTTAAACCTCTTTGTATTTATGTTAAAGACATGCATTTCTTGGTTTAATATATATAACCCATTATCTAATGGGGTGCTACCATAATAATTACCATCACGATTAAAAGAACAAACTTTATTCTTAACAGCAAAATCAAAACCTTCCAAATCCAAAACGAAAACTGAAATTATGTTTCTGCTAATCGCAGGTACATAGTAGCAATTATTCAAAATTAAAACCATGCCCGAAGGTAAAGACAACTCGTAGGTGCCTACGGCCAGTGCAGCAACCTTAGCTCCATTCCCGACTCGTAGCTCTACTTGTCCTTTCTTCAGCGTCTTACTGTTTCTTAGTGCCTGCACATCAGTACAAATATGAGCACCGCAGCCGGTATCCAATACCCACGAAGTAGGACTAGAAGACATAACATTAAGTTCGATAACATAAATACCTGAGTCAAACGCATCATACGTCTTCTTTAGCTTCTTGTAATCTTCCATGAACTTCTTGCAGTCTTTCTTCCAATGCCCCAACTGCTTGCAGTAGTTGCACTTATCCTCAGGAGAAGGCCCGGATTTGGGCTTCGGCTTGGGCTTGTCCTGACTTTCAGCCTGGACAACATGGGCCTTACCCTTACCCTTCTTAGGTTTCTTAAACCTTTTACCCCCTTGTACCATCAGGACATTGGGAGTAGCCTTCTTGAGATTCGGTTCTGCTGTCTTCAACATACCGTGCAACTCAGTCAATGTCTTAGTCATGTTTTGCATGTTGTAGTTCATAATGAACTGATCAAAACACGACGGCAATGACTGCAGAATCATGTCAGTGGCCAGCTCCTGGCTAATGGCACAGTCCAGTTTCTCCAGGTTATCAATGTAACCCATCATTTTAAGGACATGAGGACTTACTGGACTGTCCTTAGCCAGCTTGCAATCCATGAGAGATTTAACCGTCTGGTATCTCTCTGTGCGAGCTTGCTCCTGAAACAAAGCTTTCAGGCTGTTAATCATCTCAATGGGTGACAACACGTTCTCATATTGCTTCTGTAGCTCAGAGTTCATAGTCACCAGCATTAGACAATTAACATCTTTGACATCCGCTGAATGCTTATCCCAAGCATTCTTTTCTGTCTGCGGAGCATTGGAACGTGGCATCTCGGTGAGAACTCTTTCAAGGACATATTCCTTGTTCTCTTGCCTGAGAACTATTCTCAGGTTCCGATACCATTCCAAGAAATTAGATCCATTTAACTTGTCCTTCTCAAGGACGGATCTTAGTGAGAAAGTGTTGATGTGATTTGAGACAGACATAGCTGTAATTCATAAAGAGGTAGATTTTAGTTATAAAGCACAAGAAATGAGAATTCTTATCTAATAAGAAAACTCGCACTGTATTCAAACTATGTTTCCTCATATGAATACAATGCACCAAGATCCTCAGATTACTAAAATTCGAGTGGGCGACTCGCCGTTACTCAAGCTTTAGTTATCTAGGTAGGCAAATCATTGCTAATTGTACTCAGTACAACTCTTGGTCGTGAATAAGACAAACTATGTCCAATCCACTCTGATGTCTCTGGGCCCAGAACTTCTGACAGCCCAATCAAGTATAACCAATCTTTTATCTGTCTTGTGATCACTGACAGTTGCACTGCAAGTCTGTCATTGACAACCTGCCTTACCCATGTTGCAGTGGATATCAAGGACTCCAAGATATCCAACAAATGACACGAGTCTTGACAGTAGACAAGATCGGGCAAGACATCAAGATCACTTGATATTTAGTTGAGGAAAAGAACTATTCTTATCTTGATTTATATTCACTATATATATCAAAAAATAATAACTTTTAATTAAAACATTTAGTTTTGTTAAGTTTAGATTCATCTAATACTTTTAGGATTAAATTATTCTGGTTCATGCAAATTTGTGGTCAAACCAACATGTCTGCGGACGTTGTGTCGATCGACGCCAACCATTTGTATCGATCGACGCAACTCTATTTAAACCGTTCTTCGATAACCGGTTAAACCGGATCGAATTTACTTAACCGATTCAATTCAATTGAATCAGTTCGGTTTAATGGTCCATGTCGATCGTCACACACTGTGTGTCGATCGATATGACCAAACCAGAATCAATTTGGTTAATAAAATTAACCGAGCTAGATAACCGGTCCAATCCAATTGAACCGATCTATCTGATCGCATTGCCTGTGTCGACCGACACACCCAGTGTATCGATCGACGCAACACGATTACGGGTACTCGATCTCAGATCGAAACCCTAGAATTATTTACGGATTTTCGCTTTGTATCGACCGACACACGCTTTGTGTCGATCGATACTGTGCGATAAACCCTAAATTTTATTCGCGAGTTTTCGCTCTGTGTCGACCGACACACGCTTTGTGTCGATCGACACCCTGCGACAAACCCTAAAATTTTACATTTTGCGCCGCGGCGTGTCGACCGACACACGCTTTGTGTCGATCGACACAGTGCGTTTTCATCAATTCTTCGTCTTTTCAACAGGAACAAAACCGAGAATTATTCTATGAAAACACGATTTAGCAAGCAATATACGGATCAACAACATCAAGTTTCGATTTTATATTACCAGTTTCAATAGCTAAACCCTAAGCATGCTCTGATACCACTGTTGGATCCCGATGGATCTAGGGTTTGTTATATTGAATTTAGAACCAACCTCGTTCTTACCTTTTGGCAGCGGAAGAGATGGTGAACGAGATCAGTGGAGCAACGCAACGCTTTGCCTCTACCAGATACACACGCACGCTCGCTGGAAACGGGATGCTAGTGCCGGATCAATGGGGATCGAAAGGTTCTGGTGTGTCTAGTGTTTCTGTCAAGAAAACTGGACGGCTCTATTGTTTAGGTCGAACTAAACACGTTTTATTCGACCTAAACGTGCTTAACGGGCCAGACTCAATTAAGCCATAACCCGAAAAGCCTGTTCGGAAAATCCGAACTGTGTCGACCGACACACAAGCTGTGTCGATCGACACAACACCTTAATATCGATTCTTATGTGTATTTCAATACACATAACATGATCATTGTCACAATGATCATTCCCATGTCGTAGCTTCCAGTTCGCTTAGGTGTGTGACCCTATAGGATCATATAATACTGGCAGTAAGTCCACGACCTACAGATTGCAAGAGGCTTCTAGCAAAGCATTGCAAACGCCCAGTATTATACGAATGTCAGATCTCGACACACAACTATCACAGGAGTTAGTATAGGTGTGATTTCAGGACACTATCCCAACACTTTCATCAATACAAGATAATTACGAAGTCTAGATTTGTTTTAGATAGTTCTTTGAAGCATCGTGTGATCTTTGAGGTTCTAGCCCTTCGACAAATGTCCCCATTCCAAATCATAAATCTCTAGTGTGGATTTTCGGATCCACATTTTTGTGCCATTTGATGGGGACGATCACAGTATCCTCTGTAAAAAAGATTTGATAAAATATCCTGAAAAATGAAATGGGTGCTGAACAAACAGAACTCGCGAGATTTGGCTCAAAACAGCTAGCCATCATAAACGTCTTCTCCGCTCAAAACAGCCAGCAATCACAGATTTGGCTCAAAACACCAAACCAATATAGGTAATGGTGACAATTAGGATCATGTGTTGTTGCAAAAACTAGCATACTACCATGTACAGTTTTGAGAAAGGTTGCATCCAAAACTATCACTTTTCTCATGACTTAAACCCTTCAATGCTAGCTCCCAAAGCGATGAATATGTACTAGAAATTTTTTTGTCCATCCAATTTCACACTTGTTACCATACCCAGATTACCCTTTTCTAACACGTACATATAAATATACAATATCCTATTGCTTTCTTCAGGAGTGCCCCGCACATTACTAACATATAGTTTTTCCCTCGGAAGTTGGTCGAGTAGAACAACTGCACATCAAGTGTCACTTTAACAATAATTATGGTACTGTTAGGAGTAGGGGTGTCCAATTGACTTGGATAGTCTTCTTGCAAAAGAGAAGCTATAATGCGTGGTGTACCTTTCCTTCTATTGATGTTGGTACTTACAACAACCCGAGAACATGTGTGCATCTTTATGTATACTATAACACTGAAATAATATGATTTCTTAATTTTCGCAACACGTACATACCATTTACATTCTTATTTCTCTTGACAGAAACATAGCACAAGTCGGTCTATATCAAACTTAATAGTGGCGATCCCAAAACAGTTTTTTCTTATGTGAAGCTTTGTCAACCAAATCTTGTACTGCCTCCTTAGAACTAAATTCTTGACCTAATTCAAGATCTGTACCATCTTCGCATTCTTCAACATACTGACTTTCCTCTACAGAACGTGGAAGCTCAACATACTCATGCATATCATCCAAAGCAATATTCACATGGTCTTCCACAGCCGCAAGTTCATCACATGATACATTATCACAATCTTTATTAACATCTTCCTCAATAAACTCTTCAATAATCGGTTTATTGTGTTGGTCTTGTGTTTCACCACCTCTGTAGATAGTTAAAACACCAGCATTACATACATTATCAACTCTGCCATTTGAAACCAGAACCTCATAATTCAACCTAATAGAACTTCCCTCAAACGCTTTTGAAATTTGGTCGTCCATCCCATTTGTTTCCAAATCTTTTATTACATAAATAATAACATCCTCATCATTTGTAATATTTGACGAGTATAGTGACTCAAATGCCAACAGAATGTAACTCAATTTCAACTCCGTAATCGTTTTATCTACCCCCCATCTTCTGGCATACATTTTCTACTAACTTCGCATAAGTAATCTCCTCTAAAGATGAGGTCCAAACTAAAATAGCACATATTGAATTCCTAGAAGAAATTTGTTTATAATCTTTTGAATAGTCTCATCAATAGTTGAAATGTATGTTGGTGTGCATAATGCTCTTTGCCTCGTGTAGGTAGAATAAAAACTCAATTAGCAATCACATAAGGTGTCACAGTCATACCAGTTGTCCATGTCACATTTATACCATTTATTCCAATTGTTATATATATATATCTCAGTTATACCATTTGTTCCAGTTGTCTAATCACTCCCGATTTCATGAACTTTAAATCGGACTCTAATCGTAAGAATTACTCTGGTTCAACAACTACATTTCACAGATTTACCAATGCAAAGACTTAAACATCACACAACCCTAAATTCCGACCAAATGTACAAACAAGATAATTTCATATCAAATCTCTAAAATAATAAATTTTCCAAACATATCAATTTGTTTAGACAGATTCAGCAATGTCTTAGGAAAGAGAAAATGCTACAAAAAGTTTGATCGGAGGAAGTAGGCGGCGTCGGAAGCGAAGTCCGTCGTAAGCTGGGGATTTCGTTAGAATGGAGATGCGAGAAACTGGAAAATGAAAACGTGCATCAACGGTTTCAGCATGCAAAACCCATAAATTAATTGATGCAAATTAATCAATTAATTTATTTGTTTTTTTAATTCCATTTCAATTTCTTACTAAAATTATATTTTATCAGATTTATAAAGAGTATATTTGTATCCATAAAAACATTCATATTAATGAAGGGTGTAGCCAAAATGTTTTTCCATATTTCATGGCATATAAGCTATTGATTCGATGAAAGGCACCGTAAAAAATTGTCAATGTTTCCTTCTCCCGTAAATCAAAAGCCAAAAATACAATACAAAATATTTCAATTTCTAAAAACAATCGTGATATTTCAATACAATGATTAAAGTTTCTATACTAGCAGACACCGGAAGAATAGTAGTTCTCATAGACTTTATCGGTCTTTAAAGAAAAAAGTTTAAATTCTAGGACTACGAGAACGACATTAAACCAATCTAAGAAAACCAAATTAAATTGATCCCAAGTTACATCCGCGAAAACTAACGGGCTGATTGATAATGGGCCTTCACCGAAGACTTAGCAAAACCCTAACTACCCCTTCACTATATAGGTAAACAGCAATCGCCGTAAGTCTCATCAACTAGGGTTGTTTTCTAGCTTTCTCTGCTTTACTCATCGTCGTCTATTTCGTTTTTTCCTCAATAATATAGAGAAGGCAGTGATGACTCGGAAATTTCAAGCTCAACAGACCGGAATTAGGCGTTTCTTCCGAGATTCGTTTCTGTGTCGATAATCCCGCTGAACTGAGCCTTCTCTATCTCTTTTATTCGATCCTTTTTTTGAATTTGAGGTTTTTGTTTTTCTCTAAAAGTTATTTCTTTGATTTTTGAAATCGGTTATACGTTTGATGAGTGGGGGGTTTGGAGATGACGATGAGGATATACAGCTCCCTCTTCTGAGTTCAGCTGAAGAAATTTGCTGGCAGAATCGAACCTAAAATTACTAGCCACCACTGAGTCATCTCCTTATCCCCTAAATAATTTTCAAACAGTTTTATTTAAGTTTCAGGTTTTGTTTTTCAATTCAGATTAAGCGAGAAAATGCATAGTGTGATAATGGCATAGTGTGATAATGATGAAGCAATTATTCTAATCCAACACTTGATCTGATTGATGCTTTGTGCATCTGATGTTACAACTGTTTAGCTTCTGAATCTGCCCTTTATCCCCAAGTTAAAGAAAAAAAAACATCCTATTTCTTAATTAAGATTAGTTTACAATTCAGTATTTCAGTGGTCAGTTCGAATGATTAAATTCAACATAATTTTAAAGGTTTCAGCATAGTTCTAATTATCAGATTAATCTGGAAAATTCATTTAGACGGTGATAATAAAGAAACAATTAATCAATCCCAAAAATGAGTACTTTGATTTGAAAATTGCACTCTTATGCTAAAATGTTGTGGAAAATAGGTTTCGCGCTGCTAAGAACTCTAACCTTAGTATCCAAAATGGAAAGTTTATTCAACGCTACAAATAAATTAAAAAAAATACTCAGTACAGTTCCGTACACCATGTCTCAGAGATTAGCCATGAACTCCGGGTTTGATTATTCAAATGACCAACCAAGTAGACCGATCTCAGCAAGAATGTGCATATGTTCTGACCGATGGCTTGTACGTCTAGTCTGGAAAATCCCTTGGAAAGAGAACCAATGTACGGATGTTTATATGGTAAATATATCCAACCATATGACCATATGAATTTTCTTTTAGAAAGATAGGAAGTTCGCCACTTGGAATGACGAACATTTACTATCCAATCATCTTATGATTTAAGCATTAAAAACAAAAAAAAGGTCTGTTAATAACATACACAAATTCATGGCGAACGTTCACTAACCGAGAAAAATAAGAACATCAAATTCCTTGTGTCCAAGTGCTTTAGTTAATATATCCGCTAGTTGTTGTTTAGTAGAAACCTGAAGAGGTTGAATCACGTCTGCAATAATCTCATCACGTACGAAATGTAAATCTAATTCAATGTGTTTCGTACGTTCATGGAAAACAGGATTTGAATTGATGTGAATAGCAACTTGATTATCACATTGTATTGTCATTGGTCTAACATGATTGAGGTCGATTTCCTTGAGAAGATTGTGAAACCACAATAACTCTTGAGTGACTACTGCCATGGCTCGGTACTCAGCCTCAGCCGACAAGCGAGAGACTGTGTCTTGTTTGGTTGTTTTCCAAAAGATCAAAGAAGAACCATGATGAACAATGTAGCCCGTCAAAGAACGTCGTGTGAGAGGGCATGCTGCATAATCAGAATCACACCAAAGTGATGTGTAAAGAGGTTGTTGCACTCAACAGTAATCCTTGTCCAAGAGTACCTTTCAAATAGCGAACAACTTTAAGTGAAACAAGCCAATGTTCAGCAAGTGGATGCTTCATGAATTGCGAGAGAGTGTGTACAGCATACTACAAGTCAGGTCGATCGCGGAGAGATAGATTAGCCAGCCAATCAACCATCAATAACGTTCAGGATCAGCCAATGATGGTCCATCATCGAGAGCAAGTCGATGATTTTGATTAAGAGGTGAACTTGTCGGTTTACAATCAAGGAGACCAGCTTCTGCAACGATTTCAGACGCGTACTTACGCTGACAGATGTAGAAATGTGCTGGGCTACGCGCCACCTCCAAACCCAAGACGTACTTTAGGACTCCGAGGTCTTTCATATGAAAACAAGCCGACAAGTACTGTTTGAACAGCAGAAAAGAGTTACCAGATATGATCAAATCATCGACGTAAATGAGTATGCGAAGAACAATATCAGCCTTCTTGTAAACAAAAAGAGAATAGTCCGATCGAGTTTGGCGAAAACCATAAGCACGCAGCGCGGTAGTCAGCTTAGCAAACCAGCACCTTGGTGCTTGTTTAAGACCATACAGAGATTTGTGAAGGCGACATACTTTCGTACTACCAGTGGTATTAAAGCCTGGTGGCGGCTTCATGTATACTTCTTCATGTAGATCACTACAAACGTCCATTTGATGGACTTCATGATTCTGCTCAGCTGCAATATCAAGAAACAAACGTATTGTGGTCATTTTTGCAACATGAGCCAATGTTTCAGTATAGTCAAGCCCTTCTTGTTGTTTGTTGCCAAGAGCAACCAGTCGTGCTTTATAATGCTCAAGCGTTCCATCGGACTTTTGCTTAATCTTGTAAACCCACATAGACCCTATAGCTTTCTTATCTGGAGGTAAGTCTACCATGGACCATGTTTCGTTGAGTTCAAGCGCCTCTATCTCTGTACTGTTGCCTGCTGGCGCCAATGTTTTGGCCACACAACAAGGAACAGTTCGACTGACGCCATCTCTCTCTCTCTCTGTTGAATGTTTTTCTTGTCTCTGTGTTTCATACAAACCTTATATATTTCGGTCAACTTGTTACAGACAATCATTTGGTGGTACAAGTAACTGATAAGTTGATGATTTTATGGGACCGCACCTTTGTGCTTGTTTAAGACCATACAAAGATTTGTGAAGGCAACAGACTTTCATACTACCAGTGATATTACATTCTGGTGGAGGCTTCATGTATACTTCGGCTTGGTGCTCTGATACCATGTTAATTTGGGCTTATTATGGGCTTCCAACTCAAAACCAATTGGCGATGAGTGGATTAGCCCTTACCCTATATATATTAGTTAATTATTTCTCCAACTACCGATGTGGGACTTACTTTCATCAACACCCCCTCCTCACGCTCATGCGTGGGCAATTGTGGGAATAACATCCACGGATGACCCAACATCGGGTGGCTCTGATACCATGTTAAATCATGTATCAAGGAATTTGTGTATGTTATTAACATACCTAAAGGTCATGTACTTATACAAGCCGATTAACCGAGAAATAAGGAAATACAATATATACACAATCTTAATCAAAGATATTGAGAATATACTCAGCATATATCCTAATATTTCGAGAAGAAAACCTATTATTGTCTACCAAATACTTTTGTTAAGGGTTAATTGGGTCAATATTATGAATTGGACCAAAAATTAGGTCTATGAAAAGTTTTTAGTTGAAATTAGGTTTATGACATAACACAACTAAAATGACACACAAATTTGGACAATTTTACCCTTGCTTTTTCCATGGATACAACTTTCCAAACCTGCAAAAAGCACTTTTCAGACCTGCAAAAAAGTAATTTTTTTTGAAATATAAAGTACTGATTGAAAGTGACAGGTACTTTTGTCTGTTTCGACCAGAATAGTTATATACTTTACATTAAATATTTTGAGAATATAGTCAACTACTATTTTATAACATACATAATTAGCTTTAAATAATATAAATTACATCAGTCTTTTAAAGTATACAACTATTTTACGTGGATAAATTGTTGAAAAAGTAGTTGGATATGTTTTACATCCAATCTTAATTATAGTCCATGATGTATTCAAATATTTGATGTACATAGCCAACTACTTTTTCAACTACTTTACAGTTTACATTGAAATACTTTGATAAGATAGCTAACTACAATTTTATAATGTATATAGTTAACTATTTAGATAAGATAAGTTATATCATATCTTTAAAAGTATACGACTATTTCGAATATTAGATATACATAGCCAACTACTTTTCAACTATTTTATTATTTACATTAGAATTAGATGTACATAGCCAACTACAGACTGAAAGTGACAGGTACTTTTGTCTGTTTCGACCAAAGTAGTTGTCTACTTTACATTGAATATTTTGAGAAGATAGTCAACTACTATTTTATAACATACATAATTAACTTTAAATAATATAAATTACATCAATCTTTTAAAGTATACAACTATTTTACGTGGATAAATTGTTGAAAAAGTAGTTGGATATGTTTGACATCCAATCTTAATTATACTCTATGATGTATTCAAATATTTGATGTACATAGTCAACTACTTTTTCAACTACTTTACGGTTTACATTGAAATACTTTGATAAGATAGCTAACTACTATTTTATAATGTATATAGTTAACTATTTAGATAAGATAAATTATATCATATCTTTAGGGTTTAGGGTTTAGAGTTATATCATATCTTTATAATGTATACAGTAACAAAGACGAAAACTGAACCCGAGAAAGACCATAAACCAGAGCAGGCAACACCGGCTAAAATCTCAGGTAGACGAACCGGAGAAGAAAATCAACCGCCGGAAACAAGCTGCACCACTCCGAGACTCACTGAGTCGACTTGGCTTTACTCTCACTCTTCTCCACAAGCTGGAATCAAGCTGGAAACAAGCTGGAATCAAATTCAGTAACCACAACCCAATCACCTGGCTTTACTCTCACTCTTCTCCACAATCTCCATATCGGAAGCTAAATCATACTTCTCATTCAAAACTTTCGGTAAAAATGCGAGCTTTGAGTCCGACGGCATTGCTTTGTACGGAGACGCAAAGTCCGTCGACGGCGGTTCTTCGATCCAGCTGAATGACTTAGCGAGTCACGGTGGTGGGCGAGTAGTCTATAATAAACACATTAAGTTCATCGAGACTAAATCAGTGTATCCCGCAGGATTCTCTACTTTCATCTCTTTCTCGATTCCTGTTAAATCCGTGGTGGGAGACTCGGATTTGTCGTGTTTCCTGATAACGAAACAATTGAAAACTTTTTTCTTTTTTTTAGGTGAAGAGCTCATTCCAATCTGAAACGAGAGAGAGATGAGAGGATGAGAGGATGAAATTTTTAAAAAGAAAGTCACAACAATAATATAAAAATTGTTTTTTTAAAGAAGAAAGTACAATGTTAGATTAAATGAAAAAGTTTTCAATGTGTGACAATGATATGATGATGGGCAATATTAAACTTTCCAACCTTTCTAAATGTTGCTTTTTATTTACTTAATTTTGGTCTCATTTATAGCTATGAGACCTAATTTCCCTTTTGTTAATACTGTTTGTGCACGAATACTCTATCTTGACCAACGTTTTTGAGTTCCTCCTTTGGATAGACGATCTTCCGGTGAACATAATATTCTCATCCTCCCATGTAACATAATTTGTACCTTACATTCACTCGCTTATTCTAATGATGGCTTTACTTACTGTTGAAGGGTAACTTTATACAAAGGTATTTTGGTAAATGTGTCGAATAACTGAGGTGAAAAGTGATATATTTTTTAGTGGTAGAGTAACGTGAATTTTAGTAGCGAACAAAGTATCCAGAGATCTTTCGTCTGATAAGGCAGTAGATCGGAAAAGTAGGTCGGACGAACATATGTTTATTAATCCGAATGAAAATGGTTACAAGTGGAGTGAATACATAAGTAGAAGTGATAGAGTTACAAAGGAGGCAAGAAAAGGTGTTTAAAAGAGATCAGAAGAACAAAGGAGCGTAGTTTATTTTACCAAAAGAAAATAGAAGAAAGAAGAAAATAGTTTATTTTACCAAAAGGCAAAAGATAAACAGAGAGATTTCTTTTGTTCCGTTAAGTCGGCATCTCCGTCCCGACTTGAAGCCGACCTCTTCACGATTCCTTTCTTCCACCTCACATTTTCCTTTCCTTCTTCTGCTGTCTTCATTTTCACTTCACACACAGTTTCAACTATTAACACAAAGCCTATCCTCCTACAATTTTCTGTCGTTTCTCAGATCAAATCGAATTCGAATCGTTTGTTTTTGACTTGAATTGATGCTATGGAGAAGCACGAGGACGGTGTTTGCTCGGCGGAGTCTGTTGATGGAAGCAGTCTCGACGTTTGGAGTTGTATGAATTCCGATTCTCCTTCCGCCGATCACCTCGTCGTTATGGTCCATGGGATCTTGGGAACGTAAATAAATACTCTACCGCTCTCGAATCTGCTTGAGAATTTCTTCGATTATGCTAATTTCTCTGCAATTCGCAATATCAATCATACAATTTGTGACGAGTAATGTTATTTTCCTTATTCAGTACGGATGATTGGAAGTTTGGAGCCCAACAGTTGGTCAAAATGCTACCAGACAAAATATTTGTTCACTGTAAGATGAATTGCTTTGTTCCATAAATGGTGTCTTCATATTTTCAGAAATTATGGATTGTTTCCTTTTCCAGAGATAAAACTATTCATTATATAGTTAGTGATCCCTTTTCGGCTACTAACTAGGTTATACTTTTCCTCCTATTTGATCTGTCTTACTGCCAATTATCCATAAATTGCAATGCTTTATCTTATGATCTTGCTGTTTAAGCAGGTAGTGAGAAAAATGCGTCTGCGCTTACTTTAGATGGTGTGGATGTAATGGGTGAACGTCTTGCATCTGAGGTCAGCAGCTTCACATGCTTCTTCTTTCATTAATATTAGCCAAGCCGGAACCAAAAATGCATGATAAAAAAAGACATTCTTCCATGTCTCAGGTCCTTGAAATTATTCAAACAAGACCAAACATTCGTAAAATCTCCTTTGTTGCACATTCTTTGGGAGGGCTTGCAGCAAGATATGCAATTGGGAAGCTGTACAAGCCACCTAATCAGGAAGATCCGAAAGACTCGTTAGGGGACAGTAGCCAAGTGCCTTCCCAAGGCACAATTTGTGGCTTAGAGGCTATGAACTTCATCACTGTAGCTACACCACATTTGGGTTCGATGGGTAATAGACAGGTAACTGTGGTTATATGCTTTATTGTAGCAAGGCGTTTTGTTATCTCGTCTTTGTTTGATATTGAAACGAAATTTTCTTCTACAAAAAAATTCATTGCATAACATGATTTTGGTGAATGCAAAACACAAACAATTTAAACATGGCTTCTTTGATATCTTAATAAAGCTATTTGTTAACCTGGCACTCTGTTTTACCCAACTTTCCACAACCTAGTGTATGAAGATATAACGGGCACTTACTTTTCTTGAACCATGGAAATCTCTTTGTACGATTGAGTTACCTTTTTACTTATGTATGGATGCTATTCTCACAGGATTAGAACAATTTTGGTATATGCTTCCAGGTTCCGTTTCTCTTTGGCGTTTCTTCCTTTGAGAAAGTTGCAGGTCTCATTATCCACTGGATATTTAAAAGAACGGGCCGTCACCTTTTCCTGAAAGATGAGGAAGAGGGAAACCCACCCTTGCTTAGACGCATGGTGGAAGATACCGGGGATTGTCATTTCATGTATGCCAGTCTATGCCCATTTGTCACAAGTTGTATTCCACCTAACCATGTCTAAAAGATGTTCTCACTAAAATTTGTTTTCCTCTATTACAGATCTGCACTGCGTGCCTTTAAAAGGCGGGTGGTTTATTCAAATGTGGGTCATGATCGTATCCTGTCTGTGTTATAGTGTTAGTAATATGCTCTTTAGCACGTGCCATTACATTTATTTTCCTTTACTAGATCTGAATAGACGTAGTTGGTTGGAAGACGGCTTCTATTAGACGTGACAGTGAATTGCCCAAGGTATCCGACTCTGACTAGATTACTTCATTTGGTTCAGGATTTTGATAGGATGGGTCTCTGTTAATTGGACAATTTCGTGTATATTAGTGGGACGATTCTCTGAACGAGAAGTATCCTCATATTGTTTACGAAGAACTCTGCAAGTCATGTGATGCTGAGGACATAGCAGAAGGCGAGAATCATTCAAATGACATAGGTCTGTCCGTTTAGGAGTTTATCAGCTCTGTTGTAGAGCTTATTGCTCACTGCTCCTCTTATTTCTATTTTTTTTTTTTTTCGATGCTTTAGATCCCATTAGCTGGTAAAAGAAGTTAGTGTTAATTACAAACAGTTCATATGTGGGTCTACCATATGTAGTGCTTCTGCTTTCTTATTTTCATGTTTTAATAACGTAGTGCCTTTTCGATTTTGCAGAAGAAATGATCAAAGGCCTCTCATCTGTCTCATGGGAAAAAGTTGATGTTAGTTTTCACAGTAGCAGGCAGAGATTCGCTGCCCACAGTGTTATACAGGTCTCTCACTCTCATAAGATATAACATTTATTTTTATCCTGCCCATAAGCATTTTAATTGCATCTTCTCTTGATGTTTATCTTTCCGTTGTTATAAGCTTGAACGTTAACACGGTGTCAATTCATTCAGATAAAATTAATGTCCACATACCTTCTTGTAAAAAAACATGAAGTCTAATAATAGCCTGTGTTATGCCGTTTACAGGTTAAAAACGAAACTATGCATATAGAAGGCGCAGATGTCATAGAGCATATCATCGATCATTTCCTTGCCTAAATCAGTAGAATTTTCATCGACAACTAAGGACTCAAGTTTCTTATAGGTAAGCAACAGTTTTCCAGTTGGCCGTTTAGATGTCACTTCCACGTCACGTAATTGTTTAGACTTTGAAATCATCTCAAATTCTGTGTGGTTGCAGGTAGCAAGACTTCAATACATGATGTTAGTAACAAAGGAAATCTTGTCAATTCAATTGTATCATATCATGTATTCATGGATATTTTGTAATGGGAAGTATCAAATAGCGTACTTAAGAACTGAAGCTTTGTGCCTATATATATATTCGTTCTTCTCTGAGTTTGCGTTGTCACTTGATAATCAACGTCTTAACAGTCAGGGTGAAGCACCAAAGGGCAATCAATACACTTTCATCGTCAACCTTCCCTTTGGTTGTTTCACTTAATTTGGTGACTTGGCTTACTCGAGGTAAGCTTGGGGTAAGATGTGAACATGCCACGACCTTAGCATTAAGTGTATCTGGAAGTAGAAGCTCTGGTGGAGCGGACGACAACGAAATGGTTATTAATTTTATCTGCGTCTTGAGCATTGAATTGTCTTACACAGTGTACATATCTTAACTTCTACTTCTCCTGAAGGTAGGTCCAGCTCTGCTTGAAGTCCGCATGTAAGATATATGCTGCGATCTACTTTATTAGCTGCTGAGCCTTTTCTTCTATGGTGAAATTTATTTGTAGGGTTGAAGCAAGGTACATCTACACACTCTCTCCTTTTAGACGACGACACAAGTCTTGGATTCGTGGCCATTGTTTTGTTGGAAGGGCTCACTAGTATAGTCTTGTAAGTTTGAACTTCCTTTTTGTTCTATAAGCAGACTGTTGTCCTCTTGAGCCCTTGTAAGGAAGAGTATAAGGAATTGCATTTAAGAAGAACGAATGAATATACTAAAGCATTTACAATCACAGCGAATCTAGAAGCTAATTAACAAGTTCTGTCATTATTGTCTTCTGTCTTTTTGCTTGTGATGATATATAATCCAAAGTTGCTGATGTCACCTAATTTTGGGATTTTCCCAGTTTGACCCCAGAAGGTTTACTTAACCACGAGCTGAGAGTGTCCAAGAGATGGATAAGGAGATAACGGAGGCACGGTGAATATTCCCATCCCTTTACTGTTTACTCCGTCCCAAAACCCCATCCAACTTGACGGTGTTAACGGACAAGCCTCACCCTGAGCTTCCGTCTCTTCCCGTTTCACAGCTTTATGGCTGCTCAGGTTTATCCCATGGCTTTCTTCCTCCCTTACATGTCTCTTCCTCTTTCCTTTTAAAGAGACAGTGTTGTTGTCGTCGTCTCCAGAGTCCTCGTGCTTGCCTGCTTCGAGTGGGAAGTTAAGAATGGCTTTACTTCCTCGTAGTTTAAAAGCAGCCTTGTCGTAACCTCTTGCAGCTTCTATTGCTGTGTCAAAAGTACCTAACCAGATACGAACACCTTTCTTGTTTGGGTCTCTGATCTCAGCGGCATACTTACCCCACGGTCTTCGCCTCACGCCTCTGTAATGCCTATGATGATCATCCTCTTGAGTCACCGGTGCAACAGTAGGAACTTCAATGGTTGCAAGAGGTGGCTTGCGTTGGCTAAGAGTTGTTGAGGAGGTGCAGTGGTGGATGCTAGAGACGAGGTGGTGGGTTATGAGGTCCAAAGCTGATTGGTCTTGTTGTTGTTGTTGAGAAGCCATAGATGGATATTTTGGATTCTTGTTTGGGGTTTTGATTGTTTATGGATTTATGGTTTTTGAGATTGGGGAGGTTATATAAAAGAGGGAAGTGAGACTGAGAGGTTTCGTAGTTAGCTTCTTCTTGGGTTGGAGAGAGGAAGGCTCATTTTTAAGTCTTTTTGACTTATTTAATTGTATTGTTGATTTGGAGTGTGGCAAGTGGACTCTCTAGATTATTATTCTAAGATAAGGTGGGGATTGTGTGGATTTGTCACATCATCAAAACTAGTGTCTATCTATTTCCAGGCTTCTTCATACACGATACACAAACGACAAATTTGGTTTTTGTAAACAAAATTGACAACTTGACTTATATGGGCAAAGCTTAATTATACTTTTTTTTTTTGTCAAAGCTTAATTATACTTTGGAAAGGTGGATGCACGAGTGACTGTCCACTTGGCTGCATTAGACAAAGCATCTTTTTTTATCTGCAGTTGCATTTTTGATTACGGCACCTTCCGGATAACTGAAATTAGAATTTGTTTTGCTGAATAGATAATTTTATCTGCAGTTTTCTGATATAGATAAATGAAGGATAAATATTATAACATGTGTAAGGCTCAGATGAAAAGATTAATAACTGAATCTGAGTATACAAACTCATATTGTATTCATTTTTACATTCATTCGAAAAGTAATAGAAAGTTTCTTCTTCTTGTTCTCTCTGTTGGATTCTTGGAATTACTATCTGAGCTTGAGAATCGTTCTTCCATTCGAGATTCTCTGCAGGTTAGTACCGAATTGGTGTTTGAAGTGAACATTGATTTGGATTTATCTCGGTTACACGTTTGACGCTAACAAAGGTATCAGATATTCCAGTCTTTCCTCGGAAACAATGGCGGAAACACGCAGTCAAAGAGTCGAAGCTTCGGTTCGTGAAGTAGAAGAGAACCTTGGGTCCAAAATCGAAGCTCTGGAACAAAAGATTGACAAAAGTGTGGCCGATATGTTTGAGGCGGTTCGATTATTGACTACGCAGTCGCGAACGACGAACAACCAAGACGGCGCACACCAAAATGGCAGTTCATCGGAGACACATCATCAGTCTGGTATAGGGAATTCGTCGAATTACTCAGCTGTAACTCGTCTGGCTAAGCTAGATTTTCCAAGATTCAATGGCGACAACGTGAAAGAATGGTTGTATAAGGTTGAACAGTTTTTCGGAATGGATAGAACACCAGGGGATTTGAAAATTGGTTTGGCTTCGATGCATTTCGACGGAATTGCTGCGACTTGGCATCGGACCTTGGTAGAATCCGAATTCGCAGTTACTGGTGTTCCGAATTGGCCTGGATATGTGTTGTTGGTGAAGGAAAGATTCGAAGACATATGGGATGATCCAATTGCGGAGCTAAAGAGGTTACAGGAAACATAAGGGATTATTCAATATCATAACAAGTTTGAGTTGATCCGTGCTAGGGTAAAGCTATCTGAAGAATATTTGGTGAGTGCATATCTAGCTGGTTTGAGAACAGATACGCAGATGCACATACGAATGTTTCAACCTCAATCTGTCAAACAATGTCTGATGTTGGGTCGATTATATGAACAAGCTCACCCTAAACAACATCAAACATCAAACTGGTCAAATCCCAAGTATAGGAATGAAGGTAAAGGGATACTTCAGCTAAAGAAGGAAGAAGAGGTAGTGGGAAATAAACCGGTAGTTCAGGACAAACATAAGGAAGTTGTTAAGAAACCAAGGAAATTTCTGTCTAATGAAGAAATGAGTGAAAGAAGAGCAAAAGGATTATGCTACTATTGTCCTGAGAAGTTTACACCTGAGCATTACAAGCAACACCACAAGAATCAGTTGTTCTTAATGGAAGTAGAAGATGAGTATGAAGAAGAAGAGATAACTGAGGAGATGATGGATGAAGTACAGGAAGGGAATTTGGCACAAATTTCTTTGAATGCAATTTCTGGTATCACCAAATATACCACGATGAAAGTAAGAGGAGTTCATGCTAAACGGTTCATCTTTGTGCTAATAGATTCTGGCTCAACGCACAATTTTATGGATCCAAAATTAGCTGACAGATTGGGTTGTAAGCTGAAACCAGCTGGGAAGTCTACAGTTATTGTAGCAGATGGGAGAACACTAACTGCAAGTGCCAAAGTCGAAGAGTTTCAATGGACTTTCCAGAGTACAACCTTCAATGCAGATTTCATGATCTTGCCATTAAATGGATGTGATGTCGTTTTAGGAGTCCAATGGTTACAAACTCTTGGTGCCATTACTTGGGACTTCTCAAAGCTAGAGATGAGATTCAAGTGGAGAAATCAGAAGGTAGCATTACATGGCCTGCAACAAGGTTCAGTGAAGGAAGTGAAGACACTGAACTTGAACAAGATGAATGAGGAACATGCCCATCTGTCGATGATTATGGTGCATGAAGAATCACCTAAGGAAGAGTTGTTCTTGTATAATCTAGAAATGGTGAATGAGACTGAGGAAGTTAACACGCAGATAGAACAATTAATCACTGAATATGGAGACATTTTTGAAGAACCAGAGGCCTTACCACCCTTTAGGAAACACCATAACCACAAAATACCATTGGTGGAAGGTGCAAATCCTATTAACATGAGACCCTACAGGTATGCACTCTATCAGAAGAACGAGATAGACAAAATAGTGCAAGAAATGTTAGACAAAGGAACTATACAGCCTAGTTCTAGTTCTTATGCTTCTCCTGTAGTGTTAGTCAAGAAAAAGGATGGTAGTTGGCGACTGTGTGTGGATTATAGGGGCTTAAATGGATTGACTGTGAAGGACAGATTTCCAATACCATTGATAGAGGATTTGTTGGATGAATTGGGGGGTTCAAAGTTGTACTCCAAGATAGATCTTCGTGCTGGATATCATCAAGTGAGGATGGATCCTCAAGATATACACAAGACTGCTTTTAAAACACATAGCGGTCACTTTGAGTACTTGGTGATGCCATTCGGATTAACAAATGCTCCATCGACGTTTCAGGGCCTTATGAACGCTGTATTCAAGACATTTCTACGCAAGTTTGTCCTCATTTTCTTTGATGACATCTTGATATACAGTACCTCCATGACAACACATTTGGAACACTTGAGAAGTGTATTTGCAGTGATGCGAGAGCAGAGCTTATTTGCTAAAAGAAGCAAATGCTCCTTTGCCACAACAAGAGTGGAGTACTTAGGACATTACATAGAGGCTAGAGGAGTATCTACTGACCCTAATAAGATCAAAGCAGTAGCTGAATGGCCCGTTCCAACAAATCAGAAGCAGCTGAGAGGGTTTCTGGGGCTAGCAGGATATTACAGACGCTTTGTGAAGAATTTTGGCACCATTGCTAGGCCTTTAACTGCTTTAACTAAGAAGGATGGTTTTACTTGGAATGAAGAGGCTATGGAAGCATTCAAAAATCTGAAAGCAACACTATGTTCTGCGCCAGTGTTGGTGTTACCACAATTTGACCGACAGTTTGTTGTTGAAACAGACGCTTGTGGTCAAGGAATAGGTGCAGTTCTTATGCAAGATGACCATCCCTTGGCCTACATTAGTCGTCATTTACATGGTAGACAGTTGCAGCTATCAATCTACGAGAAAGAACTCCTTGCAGTTGTCTTTGCGGTACAAAAATGGCGCCATTACCTTCTGACATCACATTTCATTATAAAAACTGATCAGAGAAGCCTCAAATACTTGCTGGATCAGAGGTTAAATACCCCTATTCAACAGCAGTAGCTCCCTAAATTGCTGGAATTTGATTACGAGATTCAGTATAAACAGGGTAAAGATAATTTGGTGGCAGACGCTTTATCAAGAGTTGAAGGATCTGAGATCCTACACATGGCATTATCAGTTCTAGAATGTGATCTTATGCAAGAAATTCAGAAAGGTTATGAGGAAGATATTGTTGGAATTGTGTCCAGCAATCTCTGTACTGTCTCTATAAAGTAAGAGTATGTCAGTGATCAGACATAAGTCATACAATACTGGGGGTCATGATGGCTTGCTAGAGTCCGCTCATGATCTATAAGTCTCGGACTTATTGCTTTTATTGTATGATCCCATATGGGTCACACGCTTAAGCTAGCAGGAAATAAAGTAGGAACGGCTTAGCAGAAGTACGACAAAAGTGCTAGGCATTTGTCGTACTAAGAGAGAAAGATTAACGGGTCTGATTAAATGAGATTTAATCAGATTGGTGTTTTGGGCCCAAAAGCCCAAAAGGGAAAGAGAAGGCTTTTATAAACTAAAAGCCAAAATCTCTTTCTCCTAACCCTAAGACCCAGCCGCGAAAACTCTCTCTCTCTGGCGCCTCCCTTAGCTCGGTCTAGCAGCCAGTTTCCTGTGATTGCGTGTGTGAGCCTTTGGAGGATTCATCCCTTGGTGTATCTCCTTGATCTCTGACCTGTTCATCAATTCCGCTGCAACAAACAGGTAAAAGGTGAGATCATAATGTTTCTAAATAAGAACACCTAGATCTGATGCATGTTTAGGTTGATATCAATATGAGAATTGAATCAGGATCAACCGAACTTTCCTACAGTGGTATCAGAGCCATTGGTTCTTAGGTTTCTTGTTTTAGATTCATGTTTAGGTTGTTTAATCTGTTTAGAATTGTTTTTGAATCAATTACTGATAAGATAAAACAGTTAAGAAACAAAATTGAACTCTAAACACACAAGAAAAATCGCAAAACATGAGCTATATGACTCAGATTTGCGATCGGATTGGATCGGCATGGCCGGTTGGTCGGATTGGACCGGTCGGACGCGGATCGGACGGATGGATCGAATCGGATCGGTCGACCGATCGCAGTCGATCGTCGCGTCGAGTCGATCGCGTCGTCCCGATCGCTTCCCGGCTGTCGCGCGCGTCACGTCCCGATCGCTCGGCGATCGTGGAGCGACCGTGCGTCCCGACCGTCCCACCCGAGCGTCCCAACCTGCCCGGCTGTCGCGTCCCGCCCGGAGCTGCACGTCGTCTCGATCTCGGATCGTTGCACGGCTTGCGGCTGGACAATGGTCGCGAAGCTAGGGCTGACGTGATCGTCACGGTTCGTTTTGGCGGTTCGGTTTAAGTTTTTAATTAAAATTAAATCGTCCTGGTTTAATAAACAGATTTGATAAGTTTATTAAGTCTGGTTAAACCAGGATAAGAAATCCAATCTCGAAAGAAATATTGGATTTAGTGCCTAAACCAGGAATTTCTAATTTGATTTGGTTGGACCAAATAAATTGAGAAATTCCGGTTTAGTAAATAACCGGTTGACAATTGTGGTCATCGTAGTAATTAAAACTTGGTTAGACCAGTTTTAATGAAACAGACCGGTTATGTCAATTAATTGGACAATTGGGTCATGTCTTGGACATGGACCAATTCTTGGGCCTCGGGCCAAGAAGTTAAAACAATTGAGCCAGTTAATTGAGTCTTTCTTCAGATAAATTTAAAATTCATTTTATAATATTATAAAGTCGTTTTAAATTAAAGTTTCCGAAATTTTATAATTAGAAAGTTTCTTAAAATAGAAGTTTCTGAATTTGCGGGTTTTGGATTTTAAAGAAATTTCTAAAGTTAGGAAGTTTCCGGTTTTAGAAAGTTTCCAATTTTAGAAAGTTTCCAAAAATAGTAGGTTTCCATAAATAGAAAGTTTCCCGAAATAGTAATCTTCTATTTTGGGAATGTTTTTAATAAACCTACGAACCTCAAATAATATCAAGCGTTGGATGTCTTGTCCAGGCTATGTCAGCTGTCAAAGCCCATTCAATTGCATTCATGGCCTTACAGTGTGAGGATGTCTGCTTTTGCGTGGGTAAGACGGTTTGTGATTCATAAATGTCATTGGGAGTCCCAGACATTAATGATTACATGACTGTATAGTCCGGTTTTCTTGACTAGTCCATCGGGAGTCCCGGGCCTTGAGACATCAGAGTGGATTGGGCCTCGGGCCCAGATTCACAACCAAGAGTTATATCACGGATATAATTAGCCGATGTAGGGCTTACCGATATAAGCTAAGGTTGGGTGACGGCCAGTGGCCCACTTTAATTTTAGTTATATGTGGATCTTGGAATCATTATATTCTATTGAGGGTAACTTAGGTTATTGAATATAATGCGTGATTAATCATATTATTCTTTAATACGATATTAGTCATTTTGAACATAATAACTAATAACCTTTTTATTTATATATTTCAGATATGACTACTACAAGCACACCAAACACATTCTCGATCCGGTCTGTTCTCGAGAAGGAGAAGCTGACTGGAACGAACTTCCTGACATGGTCAAGGAACTTGAGGCTGGTCCTCAAGCAGGAGAAGAAGGATTATGTCCTTCGAGATCCCCTCCCCGAGAGGCCTCTTGCCAATGCTGCCAGGACTCTGCACAATGCTTGGGAAAAGCATTCGTCAGATGAAAATGATGTTTATTGCCTGATGTTGGTGACAATGACTCCTGAGCTGCAAAAACAGTTCGAAAGTGTATTGTCTCCAATCGAGATCATGGCAAGCCTGAAATCGCTTTTTCAGGAGCAGGCTAGGACCGAGAGGTTCCAGACAGTTAAGAACCTCTTGGACTGTAAGTTGGCTGCGAATGCGGCAGTGAGTCCTCATGTCTTGAAGATGATGGGTTATCTCGATCATCTTCAGAAACTCGACTGCCCAATCAGCCAGGAACTTGCCTGCGACATCATTCTGCAGTCTTTACCTGCAAGCTATGATCAGTTCATTCTGAACTTTAACATGCATGGCTTGAGTAAGACACTGCCTGAGCTTCACGGAATGCTCAAGACTGCAGAGCCCAATTTGAAGAAAACCGCCAAGGACCCAAATGTACTTATGGTACAAAAGGGCAAGGGGTTTAAGAAGTCTTCTGCTAAGGATAAGGGAAAGGCCAAGGGTGTCCAAGTCGCGGACAAGGACACGCCAAAGCCCAAGCCCAAGTCCAAGGCTGGGCCTACTGACATGTGCAGGTTCTGCAAAGAACTGGGGCATTGGAGAAGAGATTGTAAGAAATTCCAGGAAGGTCTAAAGGAATTAAAGAAGAAGACTTTCGAGACTTCTTCATCAGGTATTTTTGTTATAGAAGTTAATACAACTACTTCTGATAATACCTCATGGGTCATGGATACTGGTTGTGGGGCTCATATTTGTACTAATATGCAGGCACTCAGCAACAGTAGAAGGCTGAAGCAAGGACAAGTGGAGCTACGAGTTGGGAATGGAGCGAAAGTTTCAGCACTAGCTGTAGGAACATACTTGTTGTCTTTACCTTCGGGATTGATTTTAGAACTTAATAATTGTTATTTTGTACCTGCTATAAGCAGAAATATTATTTCAATTTCTTTGTTGGATTTGGAAGGTTATGATTTTTCAGTTAAGAATAAATTATGTTCCTTCAATCGCAACAATTTGTTCTATGGTTCTGCCCCTCTTACGAATGGGCTTTACATACTCGATCAATCCGCGCCAATTTATAACATTAATACAAAACGGTTTAAACCTAATGAGGAAAACCGAACGTTTCTATGGCATTGTCGTTTAGGGCACATCAGCGAGAAACGCATCAAGAGGCTCCATTCGAATGGACTTCTTGGCTCATTTGACTTTGAGTCATGTGAGAAATGCGAATCCTGCATGATGGGCAAAATGACACGGGCCCCCTTTAATAAACCTAACGAGAGGGCCAGTGACTTATTGGGCCTGATACACACTGATGTGTGTGGCCCAATGTCCACAAATGCAAGAGGAAACTATCAGTACTTCATTACCTTCACTGATGATTTCAGTAGGTATGGATATGTTTATTTAATGAAACATAAGTCTGAATCTTTTGAGAAGTTCAGAGAATTCCAAAATGAAGTACAGAACCAACTTGGCAAAAGCATTAAGGCTCTTCGGTCCGACCGAGGAGGAGAATACTTAAGCCAAGAATTCAGTGATCATCTGAGAGAGTGTGGGATCGTATCCCAACTCACTCCTCCTGGAACACCTCAATGGAATGGTGTGTCTGAGAGGAGAAATCGGACCTTATTGGATATGGTTCGATCTATGATGAGTCACACAGACCTTCCAATATCCCTTTGGGGATATGCTCTGCTAACAGCAGTGTTCACACTAAACAGAGCGCCATCAAAAGCAGTAGCAAAGACACCATATGAATTATGGACTGGAGAAGCTCCAGTGCTGTCTTATCTAAGAATTTGGGGTTGTGAAGCCTATGTTAAGAGATTAATCTCAGATAAGCTTACACCAAAATCTGATAAATGTTACTTCATTGGTTATCCACGGGAAACCAAGGCTTATTACTTCTATCTACGTTCCGAGAACAAGATCTTTGTTGCCCGGGATTGTAACTTTCTTGAGAGAGAGTTTCTCTCTAAGAAAGACAGTGGGAGTAAGGTACTGCTTGAAGAAATTCAAGATGAACAGGATACTGCTCAACCTAATGAGGAAGAGCAGCAGGAGGATCTACAAGAAATTGTAGAGCCTGAACCTGTAGTACCTGAAGTTCGAAGATCCGGAAGGATCCGTCACGAACCCGAGAGATATCAGGGATTCCTCGTGACTGACTGTCATGATCTTTTGATCATTGATGGTGATGAACCATCGAACTTCAATCAAGCTATGATGGGCCCAGATTCCTCTAAGTGGCGCAAGGCCACAGATTCCGAAATGGACTCCATGTCAGTCAACCAAGTGTTTTCGTTGGTTGACTTACCCGCTGGTGTAAAAGCCATCGAGTGCAAATGGATCTTCAAGAAGAAGATTGACGTGGATGGAAATGTCCAGATTTATAAAGCCAGGTTGGTGGCAAAAGGTTTCAGACAAGTTCACGGTGTGGACTACGATGAAACCTATTCACCGGTGGCTATGATGAAATCTATTCGGATTCTACTAGCAACTGCAGCTTTTCATGATTATGAAATTTGGCAGATGGACGTGAAAACCGCCTTCCTGAATGGTATTCTGGAAGAGGATGTGTACATGACACAACCTGACGGTTACATAGATCCAAAGAATGCTGGGAAAGTATGCAAGCTTCATAAATCCATTTATGGATTGAAGCAAGCATCGAGGAGCTGGAATCTTCGTTTTGATGAAGCGATCAAGCAATTTGACTTCATCAGAAACGAAGAAGAACAATGCGTGTATAAGAAATCTAGTGGGAGCAAAATCGTATTTCTTATTCTGTATGTCGATGACATACTACTTCTCGGAAACGACGTTCCAATGCTGAAGTCTGTAAAAGACTGGCTTGGAAGTTGTTTTTCCATGAAAGACATGGGTGAAGCCGCATACGTTCTTGGAATTAGGATCTATCGGGATAGACCTAAGAGGCTGATAGGCTTGTGTCAAGACTCATACATTGACAAAGTCCTACAAAGATTCAGCATGAAAGATTCCAAGAAGGGCTTCACGCCAATGGTACATGGCACAACGCTAAGCAAGAAGCAGAGCCCTACGTCGGCTGCTGAGCTTGAGCGCATGAAGAATATTCCTTATGCATCTGCAATAGGATCTGTCATGTATGCCATGATCTGTACTCGTCCTGATGTTGCTTATGCATTGAGCATGACGAGTAGATACCAGTCAAATCCAGGTGAAAACCATTGGATTGCCGTAAAGAATATCTTGAAGTATCTAAGACATACTAAGGATAAGTTCTTAGTGTACGGTGGAAGTGATGTGCTTAAAGTCAGTGGATTCACGGACGCAAGTTTCCAGACAGACACGGATGATTTCCGGTCACAGTCCGGTTATGTCTTTTGTCTGAATGGCGGTGCAGTAAGTTGGAGAAGCTCCAAACAGGACACCGTTGCTGATTCCACTACAGAAGCTGAATATATCGCCGCCTCGGAAGCAGCGAAGGAAGCTGTTTGGATACGAAAGTTCATTATGGAACTAGGTGTGATACCAGATGCGGCTGAGCCTCTGGCACTGTTTTGTGACAACAATGGTGCTATAGCTCAGGCAAAGGAACCAAGATCACACCAAAAATCCAAGCATGTTCAAAGAAGATATCACTTGATACGTGACATCATTAATAGAAAGGAAGTCAAGATCAGCCGAGTTCCGACAGATGATAATGTCGCTGATCCGTTGACAAAGCCACTCCCAAGGCCTAAGCTCGAGTTCCTGACTGAAGCTGTAGGCATTAGAAACATTGAAATGTAATCTAAATTTGAGTGGGAGTTTTTGTGAGCTTTATTTTAGTTATTTGATATGTTCTTGTAAAACATTATTTTATGTTTTAATGAAATTATTATTTCAAGATTATTTTAACTGTGATGAAATAATCGTTCCAAAATGATATGAACCATTTTATAGGTCATCGAAGTAAATGATTTGATCTTGAGTCATCGAAGTCATTTAGCTTGATCATGAGATCCTATATTTGATAAATGTTTTATATCATCATGTCCCTAGTCGAAGGTTGTTGAAACTGGAACACCAACAACCGTGTAAGACTGGATTGGTACGTGACTTATGACAAAGTCTCAGTGTGTCATAGATGCACGGCATCAAAGTCAGTACATAGGTGTATGTTGGGAACATACGACCGGACAAGACCCGCTTATAAGAACTCTTCAGGATATTTATATCTGTGTCATAAGAGATTCTTACTACGACTATAGAGTATAGTCCTTAGACCAGAGTTCACATGCATGTGACTGCACATGGACTGATGTACTTTGATCATTGTCTAACGCTGTCGTTCTGTGATAGCTATAAGGACCTTGTTTGGGTGCATTATGAAATGAGTAGTTTACAGTGATGGAACAAGACGGAATTTGTCCCTCCAATATAAATGGAGTGAATATCTCTAGGCCAATCGGAGATTTGAATACTGGAAAACGCATGGCCATGCTCAAACGGACTTTCCCGAGTCGTTTGGATTGTCAGTATCAAATCAGAGTCCGATGAACAAGATTAGGCTTTATAAGGATGACACTAATCTTGCCTTATGACTAATCGAGATATTGAGACGAAAGGGATTATGAATACAGAGATTCCAGTTCAAGTGGGAGATTGTTGGAATTGTGTCCAGCAATCTCTGTACTGTCTCTATAAAGTAAGAGTATGTCAGTGATCAGACATAAGTCATACAATACTGGGGGTCATGATGGCTTGCTAGAGTCCGCTCATGATCTATAAGTCTCGGACTTATTGCTTTTATTGTATGATCCCATATGGGTCACACGCTTAAGCTAGCAGGAAATAAAGTAGGAACGGCTTAGCAGAAGTACGACAAAAGTGCTAGGCATTTGTCGTACTAAGAGAGAAAGATTAACGGGTCTGATTAAATGAGATTTAATCAGATTGGTGTTTTGGGCCCAAAAGCCCAAAAGGGAAAGAGAAGGCTTTTATAAACTAAAAGCCAAAATCTCTTTCTCCTAACCCTAAGACCCAGCCGCGAAAACTCTCTCTCTCTGGCGCCTCCCTTAGCTCGGTCTAGCAGCCAGTTTCCTGTGATTGCGTGTGTGAGCCTTTGGAGGATTCATCCCTTGGTGTATCTCCCTGATCTCTGACCTGTTCATCAATTCCGCTGCAACAAACAGGTAAAAGGTGAGATCATAATGTTTCTAAATAAGAACACCTAGATCTGATGCATGTTTAGGTTGATATCAATATGAGAATTGAATCAGGATCAACCGAACTTTCCTACAGATATCACAGTGAAAGAAGTGATTGAGGAACTGAAGGTTAAACCAAATGGGAAGAGATTTTTCTCATGGTCTCAGGGAGTGTTAAGACGGAAGAGTAAGATAGTTGTACCTGATATACCTGGATTGCGTGATAAGATTCTCCATTGGTTACATGGATCAGGTAGTGGAGGACACTCGGGAAGAGATGCAACAAATCAGAGGGTCAAGGCTCTGTTTTATTGGAAAGGTATGCTGAAGGATATTCAGTCTTATATCAGAAGCTGCAACATTTGTCAACAGTGTAAATATGATTGTGCTGCTTCACCTGGACTTCTTCAGCCACTTCCAATACCTGAAACAATTTGGACCGACCTCTCAATGGATTTCATAGATGGACTTCTTCTTTCATATGGAAAATCAGTGATTCTGGTTGTAGTGGATAGATTGAGTAAGGCTGCCCAATTTATTGCTCTATCTCATCCATATACAGCTTCATCTGTAGCACAAGCTTTTCTGGATACAGTCTTCAAACTTCATGGCTTTCCTCAGTCAATTGTTAGTGACAGAGACTCAGTGTTCTTAAGTGATTTCTGGAAGGAGTTGTTCAGCTTACAAGGAGTTGCTCTGAACTATAGCAGTGCTTATCATCCACAGAGTGATGGCCAAACTGAGGTTGTTAATAGGTGCTTGGAGACATACCTCAGATGTATGTGCAGTGACAGACCATATCTCTGGAGTAAGTGGCTTCCTTTGGCTGAATTTTTGTATAATACTACCTTTCACTCTGCAGCACAAGTGACACCGTATGAGATAGTTTATGGACATTCACCTCCTCAGCATCTCCCTTACCTACCAGGTGATTCTAAAGTGGCAGTAGTGGCTAAATCACTTCAGGAGCATGAGAACATGATTATGATACTCAAGTTTCACCTACTGAGAGCACAACATCGCATGGAGCATCACGCTAACCGACGTAGATCAGAGAGAAGCTTTCAAATTGGAGATTATGTCTATGTGAAACTCCAACCATATAGACAAAACTCAGTTGTCTCTCGCTCAGCACCAAAGCTCTCCCCTAAATACTACGGTCCATACAAAGTGTTGGATACTTGTGGAAAGGTTGCATACAAGCTGGAATTGCCTAATACTTCTCAAATTCACCCTGTTTTTCATGTTTCACAGCTGAAACTGAGAGTAGGAGATGTCACTGTTGCAACACAGCTCCCATCTATTACTACGGATGTGTTGATCAAACAACCAGAGCGCATTCTAGAAAGAAAGATGGTGCAAAGGCAAGGAAGGGCAGTGGCCAAAGTACTTGTTAAATGGGCAAATCAACATGAAGATGAGGCAACATGGGAGTTATTTTATGACGTGATGAAGAAGTATCCTGACTTCAAACCTTGAGGTCAAGGTTTTCTAAACAGGGGGGATTTGATATAGATAAATGAAGGGTAGATATTATAACACGTGTAAGGCTCAGATGAAAAGATTAATAACTGAATATGAGTATACAAACTCATATTGTATTCATTTTTACATTCATTCGAAAAGTAATAGAAAGTTTCTTCTTCTTGTTCTCTCTGTTGGATTCTTGGAATTACTATCTGAGCTTGAGAATCGTTCTTCCATTCGAGATTCTCTGCAGGTTAGTACCGAATTGGTGTTTGAAGTGAACATTGATTTGGATTTATCTCGGTTACACGTTTGACGCTAACATTTTCTCCCCGGCCGACGGTCGTTGTCGATGCCGGGGAGGGATTTAAGCCGCCGTTTGCTCTGTTAGCACAACTCTCTCCTCCCATCTGCCTTCTCCGACGGTTAGCCGGCGCCGCCTTCGTCTCTGGTCCTCCACTCGCCGCCGTTCTTCTGCGCTCGTCGTCGGTCCCACTTGTCTCGTCTGCTCTCGGCTCGCAGGCCTGCATCCATGGCGTCTTCCTCCGTCGCGTGTTCTGTCCGGTTTGGACAGGATGGTGGTGATTTCCTAGGTGCGTTGTTCTTCTTCATATCGGGATGAGCTTGCTGGTGTTATCGCCGATCTATGGTTTGTGTATGTGGTATCGGGTTTCAGTTTCGATTTAGGTTTGTGTTGGTTCCGGTTTTGGGCGTGGTTTAGAGGAGTGGGCTGGTGTGATGTTGTTCTGTTTTTTTGGCCTGAGGGCTGTGGATTTTCGTTTTCAGATCTGGATTTGGTGGTTCAAAGTCTAGCTTAGCTTGTTAGCTTGCGGTTCATGGTTCGTTGCGATGTGATTTGTGAGTGCTTTCCAGCCGAGTTTCTTACCGTTTTTCGTTTGATTTCGGTTCTCTTGGTTGGTTTGGCTTAGTTTTCCCTTTTCTTTTGAGATTTGGATTTGGTATTGGGCTTCTTTTAGGGATTATCGAACGCTAGGAGTGCGTTTCGGCCGTACCCGGAAGAATTTGTGGAACTTTCTTAGGTTCCGTCTTGTCGGGTTAGGAAGTCTAGGTTCTTTAGGTCTGTGAGTGTTATCTCTCAGTCGTGTTTCAGGAAGTTGATGTTATCGTTTGGTGGGCCGTGGGCAACTTCGGTAACTCTCACTCAAGATTCTTCGTAAGGGCTCGGATTCGCAAGTTTATTTTGGTATGACTATCTTTGGATTTCATCGTTTTGTTGTTGCTCAATTGTAGTTTTTAAGTTGCCCGTTGTCTGGGTTTTAGCTGCCTGTTGTGTGGGCTTCAGTTGTCCGGTGTTTTGGACTCTAGTTTCCTAAGATTAGGACCATGTATTAAACGTTGTTGTTCGATTTTCATAAATATAATCACTTCAGATGGAAAAAAAAAAGAATTTGTTTTGCTCTTTTCTGCCGCTATGTTTTTTTAGGGCAAATCGCATTAATAGCACAAAAACATGACTTGTCAAAAATATAGCACCAAAGAAGAAAAATCATAAAAATAGCACAAAAACATGTTTTGTCACTAAATTAGCCCTAACCCTAAATCTTAAATACTAAACCCTAAACCTTAAATACTAAACCCTAACCTTGAATAATAAACCCTAAACCCTAAATAATAAACCCTAAACCCTAAATAATTAACCATAAACCCTAAATTATATAATGCTATAAAAGTCTTTATAATTAAAATAATACTAAAAATGTGAATTATTTCTCTTGGTGCTATATTTATGATAAAGTATGTTTTTTGTGCTATTTTATGCCTTTTCTCTTTTTTTTTTTATTGTAGCCAGTTTTTTCATGTTTTTTGTTGTTTACAATGCCGTTGTTTTCTCTGACGGCAAATTAAACTAAAACGAGTGTCAGCTTTATTTTTTTTAATCCTGTTTTGGCAGGTGCGTCTGAAATTAATTAAAAATCAGTGATTTTTTTAGCCGCTTGCGACAGTTAAAAAAACATGCTTATATTGATGTGTTTGGTTCTCGTTTGGATTATATGATTGAATTGAAAACTTCAATTAAAAAAATGTAATAAAAGAAACCTAATTGTTCTTTTTTTTTTCGAGAGAAAAACCAAATCCAACCGCCAGCGTCTAAATTTTAGATCTACCACTTCGCTGATGGTTTGTGGTGGTCATAATTGGAACTATTGTCACGATTCGACTTGGCAACAAAGACATAATTCTTAGCCACACAATGATCAGTCCACACGGAGGGGTTATCAAATTAAGTGTCAACTTTGCAGAAAATTTGGACACGGTGTGCGTCTCTGTTCACATTTAACGAATCTGGAAAACTCATAAAACGCTGGTATGTATGCCGCTCCATGGCAGCATCGTGCCAACATCGCTAACCCATCTCCATACCACAACCTACTCGTGGATTTTTGATGCGGTGCTATCCATCACCTCACTGAAGATTTGTTGAATTTGACTATTCATCAATTATATCACGATGCTGAAGACATCACTATTTCTGATGGTTCTAACATTACAATCTCGCATCTCAGTTCTTCTTCCATCTCAACTCCTAAAAATTTTCGATTTAGAAAATGCTATATATGTTCCCAATTTCCACAAAACTTTATATCCACATACTGCCTTTGCAATGCTAACCAATTATCTATCAATTTTTTCTTAATTATTTTTAAAAAGTGAAGGATCTCCACACATGAGAAAATTTAATCCAAGGTCACATCAAAGACAAGTTATGCGAGTGGCCTATACATCCGCAACACGTCATCTCTCTATGCCTCACCAATACCAATAACATCCTTATCATCTTGGCATTCTTGAGTTGTCCATCCAACTGAATCTGTTTTGCAACTACTTCTCTCTAAGTTTTCTTCACCGCATCATTTTAATTCACAAAATAATTGTCTTGTTCTTATTTCTTAACCATTAAAAGCCACAAATTGCTATTTTATTCAAATACATTAAACCTTCATGGTTTTGTCGAGTAGTTCAATGAACATATTATTGCCAAGCCGTTGGTAAATAGTTATGCATTCTGGATACCAAAAGGCATTATTTTGTAACAGTAAGTGCCACAATCAGTTATAAATGACGTCTTTTACTGGTTATATGGGTTCGTTAATATTTAATTGTACCTGAAAACATCCATGAAGGATAGCAATTGGTGACCTGCAGTGGTTTCTAACATTAGGTTGATGTGCATACGCGAAAAGTTGTCTTTTAGACATGTCTTGTTAAGATCTGTGAGGTCGAAAAGACTCTCAACTTCCCATTATGTTTTTTATTACAACTGAATTTGCAAGCCAGTATGAGTATTTTACCTCTCTGATCGATCCTATTTTTGAGTAACCAATCAACTTCTTCGTTTACAGCTCAATCTCGCTCGGGACCTAGTTTGCAAAGTTTTTTTGAACAATTTGTAGGTCGGATCGACGTTTAATCTGTGACTTGTTACGTTGATAAAAACTCTTTTCATGTCGGTTGTGGACCATGTGAATGAGTTCAAATTTTATTTTAGTAACGACATCAATTCGCATTTTATGGAGTTAGAAAGATCCGCTTCGAAGCATATGCATCGATCAAGATGAGCTTCGTGTATACAAACTTGAATGGTGAGTTGATTTGGCAAACCTTGTTGACTAGCGTCGTTTTCCATTTAATCCGTTGTTCGGCGATCTCGTCCTCTTTTTATATTTTCTATACATGAGATGTTTTTGATTTGTTTGAACCCGTTTGTGTATCAACTTTTGAAAGCCTTCTGATTTCCGTGTATACTCTTAGTTCCTTTCGGAGTCGGGAATTTGACGCACTGGTAAGTTGAAGGCACAACTTTCATGTTGTATATTCATGGTCTGTCAAAAATGTTATTGTATGGGGCTGAAAGATCTACTACCCCAAACTTTGTCATCCTTCGAACTCCGCCATCTATAATTGGAGGGGGGGGGGAGAAGGAGCCCAAATAAGACGTCGTTTTGCCGACGAAGCCGACGAGAGGTGTTCATCCTTCGACAATTTTGGAGTCTCCAACTCCATTCTTTTGAAAGCATCATAGAATATGATGTCGACCAAGCTTCCTATGTCGATTATTATCATGGAGAATTTTAAGTCTGCTATGACAAGGCAGACTAGTAGAGCAACACCATGAGTTTTTTCTATTTTGAGTGTCGCTCTCTCTGAATGTTATTTCGTGATTGGACCCTTTTATAGGAGCCTTTTATAGTCTATTGGTTTTGACTCTCATCTGGAGAGATTTAATCGAGTTATTGAGTCACGGAAAAATTTCAATCCGCAAAATATAAAGTCGACTCACTTAGGGCAATGTTTTTAAAACTGTGTTGGTGACTAAACCGAGAAATGTTTTGAGTCATGGGTCAATATGGTCCAACCGGGTTCGGCCAAGTTTGATTCTAATTTATATAATACAGTAGAAACTCTATAAACTAATACTCAATAAATTAATAATTACGATAAATCAATAATTTTCTCCAGTTCCAAGTTGGACCGATTTAAAATATAACACAATTCGATAAGATAATAAGATATACATTTATTTAGAAATCTTATATGCATATATGGTCTCATAAATACAATAAATCAATAAACAACATAAAAAACTTATGAAAATATGAAATATCTATTTTTTACCCACACAATTTTTTACCTATCTGACCTGTCATTATTTGTTTTATAATATTTTTAAAATAAGGAGGCATGCTGTTAAATAAAGAAGAACAAAACTCAATTCTCTTTAGTGTAAATTATTTTTTTGGTCATATGAATGAACGTGATGATATAAACATATAAGATAATCAATCTCTTAAAGTTTGTATTAAAAAAAAGAATATAAACAATGTGAAATATAAATATTTAAATAATCAAGTATAATAATTTTTTTTTTTTAAAATGGACATTTAATGAAAACTTCTTGTTGACAAAAATATGAAAACTTCTTATCTCAAAGAAAAAGAATATCTAAATAAATATTTCGTTCAAATAAGGTATATATATATATCATTGTCGTATTTGAGTCTTTCCCCGTATCCCACAAGAGTCTTTTTGGCTTAGAGTCCTCCCTCACAAGCACATTATTCAAACAGTATTATTGAACGGTTCTTATTGATTGTCTTCTCAAAATATCTTGATCGTGTGGCTCCTACCTTCATATTTACTGTAGTTTCTGATCGACAATCTCAGATCTACTTTTCTCAGGGTTCTTCCCTCTGATCATGGCTTCCAATCTTGATAAAGCTCTCTCATCTCTCACCATTGAAGAGGACGACACACCTTTCGACCTCCCCGACCTCCCTGAGTACAGTTTTAGCATAGTCAATGAACACAGTATTGTCGGAAGGCTTTTAAATCCCCAGTTTCAGAAGATGTCAAACTTCATCCTAGAGATGCCAAAGAAATGGCAGATCTATGATAGAGTTAGGGGAGTAGCTCTCACCAGGGATAAATTTCAGTTTATTTTTAAATATGAACAAGACATGGAGGAGATCCTCAACAAGGGAGTGTATTGCTACAATGAATGGTCCTTCATCTTCGATAGATGGGTAGCGAACCCATCTGAGGACTATCTACGATACTTACCTGTATGGGTCCAGATGAAGAACATTCCGCTGAATCATTATACTCCTCGCGCTATCACATCTATAGGCTAGTTCGCGGGCCAGGTGACTGAAGTTTCCTTTGATCCTCTTAAACCTCAGGAGAAGGAATATGTCCGTGTCATAATAAAGCTGGACATCAAAAAACCTCTTCGTAGATCCAAGGTGGTCAACTTGCCATCGGGAGAACAAACCTCCATCTTGTACTTTTATGAAAGGCTCCAAAGGCGATGTCTAGCTTGTCATCGTCTTACACATGACCAACCAAGATGTCCTTTCCTAGAAGAAAAGTTAAAAGAACATATTATTCCGAAGATACCTTCTCTTGTTGCAGATATCTCGCCAGTTCTCTCTGCATCTGATCCTCTTTTAGGTGTTCTATCGGAATCTCAGGTCGGCCTTAATCCTCTTACGGGCCGCCCACGCATAGCTAAGGAAGTAATCGACGAAATGAGACAGTACCTTTCAGTGGAAAGTTGCAAAGATCGCTTAGTCCGGGAAGCAAGAGTCAAGTCTTCATTGGCGGCATTGGAAAGTTGATGATCTGGCTCAAAAATCAGCCTTGCGCTTGGAAACTCTACCCATCTTCTCCTCTGATACTGATAAAGGGAAAGGATTAGTCTTCGATTATGGCCACAAATCAAATCTTCAAGCTATCTTCACACCTAGTAAAGTTAAGCTGCTGGGATCAGCTATCAGAGCTGCATCTTCCATCTCGGGGGAACCCTATCCCGGTGGAAGTATTATCAGAAGGTTTTTATCTCCAACTCGATCAATGCTCCATCCCCTTTCCAGTTCAGTTCAACGGTCAACAGAGCCAATCTCTCTGAGGGAGGCTCTTCCGGGACTAAACCTAAAGGCAAAAAGTGTGGTAGAACTTTCAAGTGAAGCAGAGACAAGAAACAAACCCGGTTGTGCTAGATCACCGAGCTGGAAAAGAGATAGCAAAGACGGCTGTGACTAAAAGGAAAGCTCAGGATCTAGACAAAAAGTTGGACGAGAACTCAAGGTGCAACAAAAAACAATTGGTGGTCCCAAATGAGGGACCGTCCAAGTGTTAATGAGCATACTTTCCTGGAATTGTCAAGGCTTGGGCCGGGTTCAAGACTTGACGATTCAAAGAATCAAGGAAATGCGCCATCAACATTTACCTGATGTTTTTTTCTTGATGGAAACCATGTATAAAAGGAATGTTTTGGTGGATCTTCAGGAATGGCTCAGTTATGAGCGTGTGTACACTATAGATCCTGAAGGTCATGGAGGCGGTTTAGCTGTTTTTTGGAAAGCCTCTGTTCGTGTTCATATCTTGCAAGCGGACAAAAACCTAATAGACCTTCATGTTCATATTAACGAAGTACCTTTTTTCATTTCCTGTATTTATGGGGAGCCGGCCTCTGCCAACCGTCCCAAGTTTTGGGAACGCATCACTCGGATCGGGACTTATAGAAAAGACAATTGGTGTTTGATCGGTGATTTTAATGACATATGTCATAACGGGGAAAAACTAGGAGGTCCAAGGCGCTATGATGCTACTTTTGCTCCATTCACATACATGCTAAGTGGTAACGGCATGGTAGAGTTACCTTCCTCAGGTAACCCTTTCACTTGGGGTGGATGGCGAGGTGAGCTGTGGATAAAGTGTAAATTAGACTGATGTTTCGCGAACAAGCAGTGGCGTCTAAAGTTTCCGGAAGCTAACCAGGTCTTCCTGGACAAGTGAGGCTTGGATCACCGTTCGGTCTTAGTCCATCTGATTTCCGCTAAATATGCCCACAGAGGCTCTTTTAGATTCAATAAGCGGCTTCTTAATACTCCTAACTTCTCGGAGGTGGTTAAAAAAGCATGGAAGGTTCCTATGGGCTGCCCTTATTCCTCTGTTTCGGATCGTATACGAGCCTGCCGAAAAGATTTTAGCAAGCAAAAGAAGGCGCATCCATTGAACTCCCGAGATCGCATTGAGCATCTGCAAATCTATTTGGAGAATGAACAATCCGCTGCATATCCATCACATGCGGAAGTGTTATGGCTCAAGAAAGAATTGGTTTCTGCTTATCGAGACGAGGAATCCTTCTAAAGTCAATGAAGTAGAGAAAAAGAATTAAAATCAGAAGAAAAGAACACAAAATTCTTTCACGCAACGGTTAAAGCAACTCGCGGGAAGAAACTCATTCAAGTCTTGATTGATGATCATGGTACTGTCCATAGAGGTGAAGCGTCTAAAGGCGAAGTGGCATCAAATTATTTCACCTCTCTTTTCAAGTCAACAAACCCGGATAACTTTGAAGCTATGTTCTACGACTTTCAGCCTAGAGTCACTTCTGATATGAATGGGGTTCTGATTCGGGAAGTCTCTTTTGACGAGATTAAATTCGCAGCCTTCTCGGTCAAGCCCTCAAGCGCTCCAGGAGCAGATGGGATTACCTGATTTTTCTTTTAGAAATTCTGGGATATCATTGGAGATCAGGTAATCACGGAGATCAAATCCTTCTTCGTAACAGGCTCCTTCCCACTTGAGTGGAATTACACGCTTCTTAGTCTGATCCCGAAGATCCAGGATGCGTCATCCATGAAAGATCTTCGTCCAGTTAGCCTTTGTTCAGTCTTCTATAAGATCATATCGAAAATTATCACTAGAAGACTTCAGCCTCTACTCTTTGACATCGTCTCTTTGACATCGTCTCTCCGACGCAGACAACTTTTGTCCCAGAACGGTTGATTTCCGATAATATCCTAGTGGCTCATGAACTAATTCATGGTATGAAAACTAAACCCAAAATATCAAAGGAGTTCATGGCTATTAAATCGGATATTTCTAAAGCTTTTGATCGAGTAGAGTGGAATTACCTCAACTCTCTTCTTTTGGCGCTTGGTTTTCACCATCAGTGGGTATCGTGGGTTATGTTCTGTGTATGTTCTGTGTATGTTCGGTGACTTATTCAGTCTTGATAAATGACCAACAACATGGGATGATCACACCGGAACGAGGATTAAGACAAGGTGATACGCTCTCGCCCTTTTTATTCGTCTTGTGTACTGAAGGACTCACACATTAGCTGCTCAAAGCGGAGTCTCGTGGTATCCTCAGCGGTATCAGATTCTCGGGCGATGGACCGGCTATCCATCATCTATTATTTGTGGATGATAGTCTCTTATTCTTCGAATATATGGTGAAGCTACCGGCCAAGTAGTTAACCTTGATAAATCTTCGATCACCTTTGGAGAGAAAGTGGGGGAATATTCCAAAACTCAAATCAGGCAAATCTTTGGTATCCATAACGAAGGGGGAGAAGGATCGTATCTAGGACTCCCGGAGTGCTTTAGTGGATCTAAAATTGAGTTGCTAAACTACATCGAAGACATGATGAAATGTAGAACATCCGGCTGCTTTGCGAGATGTTTGTCTCTAAGAGGTAAAGAAGTACTCCTTAAGGCAGTGGGTATGGCTCGACCTGTCTTTGCGATGTCGTGCTTTCGGCTGCCAAAAGGTACTATTGCCAAGCTTTTTAGTGCCATGTCTTCCTTTTGGTGGAACTCAGTAGAGCATCGCAAAAAGATCCATTGGATTAGTTGGGAGAAGATGTGTCTACCGAAAACCTTCGAAGGCCTCGGCTTTAAAGACCTTGAGAAGTTTAATCAGTCTCTTCTATCTAAGCAAGACTGGAAACTCTTGCAAGACCCAGGTTCTCTTTTTGCGAGAGTAATCAAAAGCCGATACTACCCTACATCAGAATTCTTATCGGCACCGATCGGAAAAGGTCCCTCTTTTGGATGGCGTAGTATAGTTTTTGGCCGGGAGTTACTTGAACAAGGTATCAGCAAGGAAATTGGTAATGACAGATCAATTCTAGTGTGGTCTGGTCCATGGATTAATGAAAACAGACCGAGAATCCCTTTTATCAAAAACCTTCCTATCGATGTCAACTTAAGAGTGAGCGATCTCATTGACTTGAGCTATCGTTATTGGGAATTTAACTTGCTCTCAGACTTTTTCCTCCCAGTGGATCTGGAAAAGATAATCCAAATGAAACCAGTGATAAGCAAGGATGACTATTGGTCATGGAAACACAATCGAAGCTGCGACTTCTCTGTCAAATCGGGTTACTGGCTTGCCAGCCATTTGAACAGTTCTGAAGCCTTCCGAGAAGCCTCAGCTCAACCGTCCTTGAATCCTCTCAAAGAAAAGGCCTGGTCCATTCTAACCGAACCTAAAATCAAATCATTCATCTGGCGTTTACTCAGAGAAGCACTTCCTGTTGCTCAAAACATTGGCTCTAGAGGAATGACAGTTGATGGGCTCTGTCAACTATGTGGTTTTGAAGGAGAATCAGCTAATCATGTCTTTTTCGTCTGTCCTGTTGCTCGACAGACATGGGCTTTAACCTCTTTCCCTGCTCCGATCGACGGTTTTCATCCGGACTCGGTGTATGTCAACATACATCATCTATTCACCACAGCCACTAACCAGGCTTTACCCATTCAGATCAGACGAGCCTTCCCATGGACCTTATGGCAGCTCTGGAAGAACAGAAACAAATTCCTTTTCGAAGGAATGCTTGCTCTGCCTAACATGATAGCTCTAAAATCTGAAGAAGATTCTACTCTCTGGTTCCATGCACAAACCATTGAAGACCAAGCAGATGATAAACCGATCAACAAAACAGTAAGGAGGGCTCCACCATGGACTCGTCCACCTAAAGACTGGTTGAAGTGTAACATTGGAGTCTCATGGTACAAGCGATCAAGAGTCGTAGGCTGCTCGTGGGTTCTCAGATCAAATGACGGTCTTAGTTTTCTCCGTAGCAGGCGCGCATTTAGTGACATCCCGAACCTTACAGAAACGAAACTGAAAACTATCTCCTGGGCGATTGAAGCGATGATTGCCCATGGTTTTGACAAAGTCATATATGCCGCTGAGGCTCCGGACTTGTTCAGAGCCATTCTTCGACCCAAGGCATGTCTTATCTTCAGCTTCCATTCAGCTGAACTAACTCATTTTTTTTTTTTGTCTGTCTCAGATGGTAAATTGGAGGATCCTGATTGAAGACAGAAGCTCAAATAGAAGCTCCTTTCTCATTGCCAATAGTGTCAATAGGAATGGTCTATTCCAATCCTATGTGGCTCGTAACCATCCCCATTGGCTCTCTAACCTCTTTGAAAATAAGAACCTAGCTTCTTCTCTTTGAGTTTGTTTAGTCTCTGTCCCTTTTGGTATTGTACATCTACTACCATCGTCTAAGATAGCTCTCTATATATCGTAATTATAATCCATCAGTTAAAATATATATATATATATATATAAACTAATAACTCTATAAATTAATAAAATATCAAAATTCCAACATTATTAATTTATAGAGTTTTGACAATATATAATAGGTTATTAATTTTAAAATATCAAATAAAAAACTTTTAGTAGTAACAAAGTTTGAAAAAGTATAATAATAATTAAAAAAATATTACAAACAATTTGGTCCCAAAAGGAAGAATCTCAACAACAAAGTTGACTTTTTTTCCTTCTGTTTCTAGTTCTTTTTTAGAATAAAATATAATTAGATTTTGGATCGGAAAACTTTTTACTAACAAAATCATTAATACATAAAATAAATATGATGAATGAGAAATAGATAGTTTTTATGTGAAAAAGAGATAAAAATATTGAAAAAGAAACATAAAACATTAAAGGTTATATTTCATTAGAAAATAAAAATTTAATTAATAACATAGAAAATGACATACTTTTATCAAATTTGTTTCAATGTGGTTCAATAGGTCGTCGGGTTTTTGTTTCTTGCGGTCTAACCTGATTCTTTAACCGGTTCAACTACATGTGGATTTTAGGGCCAATCTAACCTTGGAAGTCTCTAGTTCATCATTCAACCCGGTCCAACCATCAGTCTGGTGCGTGTTTAAAAATATTGGTTTAGGGGGTATAGCCCATACACCTCCCCCCCCCCTGCCGCAGAGGAGAGTTAAATTAATGCACGAGCTCAACATTTTCTTTGAGGAAAGAGACGTCGCAAAAATCTGATCCTGGTGGACCGTTACAGAGGCTGAGTTCGCTGAATATGAGTTCGACTCTTTTCGTGGAGCTGGGGAGGACCTTTTTGGGTCTCCTCTTCATTAGATCGCTCCCTTTTATTTTGAACTGGCTTATTAACCTTCTACTCTTTTATTTTGTTTTGCACTCCTTGTCCTCGTAGTATAAGGTGATTTTTTCTCCACTTCGGTTCATGGGATTTTTTGGCCTCGAGTCTAACTTGAGTTTGACATTCTCGTATCGAATGCCCTTTCTTTTTGTGATGCTCACAATATTTTTTTTGGAATTAGGTGAGGTTTATTGAGCCTTTTCCTTTCGGAAAATTTCAGCAAGCGTAGTTGTTTTCTATTCGAGGACAGTGAACGCTGAGGGTGGTGAAGGGCATTGACTAAATATGCCGGTTCATGGATTGTGAGATCCTTACCGTTCTCATTTGTGAACCACAGTCCATGTCTCAGCGCAGCTAGAGCGACATTGTGATTCCGGTTTGAAATTTTTGATTTAATCTCTTTGAACATGTCGATGTATGAGCGCAGTGACTCATCATGTGACTGTGATATATTGAATTCATGCCAGCCTCGTTGGTCATGACTTAAAGACAATAATTGTTTAAGAAAACCATCATGAACTAGTTGAAGGTGTCAATAGAATTTTTTTCCAGCCCGGTGAACCACTTTAAAGCTCATCCCAATAGATTTTCAGCATAGAGTCTGCAAAAGTAGGATCTCTCTCTTCGTCGGTTAAGTATACTCGAGCCATGGCGAGTTGGAATACTCTTATGAGAGCTTTGAGATCCGATTTCATGGAGAACTCTGGGAACTTTATTTTTCCATATCGAGTAATATAGTGAGAGATATTCGATCTGTGAAAGGTGTTTGGCGTATTTCTTAGATCATACGACCCATATTTGATGTCGAGCTAGTTACAATGTGGACTCGCGAGATCAATATCATGAACTGAACGCTAGCTTGTTCGATGTATTATCGAAGAAAGCCATGTTTTTCATTCGTTTTTGAATTGAATTGTATTGGTAGTTGATGTGCGATTCATATTGGTTATTCTGGTCTTTGCTAGGCATCGATTCTGGGTGATACGACCCTTGTTTGTATGAACTTGTTGATGTAGAGTAGAGCTTGGACCAATCAGGGATCTGGAGCTCAAGAAAAAATCATAGCCGCCCAACCATCAAGTTCTGATGTTGTTGTTATGCGGAAGTAAGGGTGGACTGAGAGGCGTTTGGCTTATACTGCATGTGAGATCCGCTGTTAGCGAACTCAAGCTGAAGGGAATAGGGATATTTGTATAAATCGGAGCGGGAATAAATATGGTGTTAGGCATGGCAATGATAGTCCCTGTGGTTCCCAGAAGAGATGCGACTTCAGACAAATCATGGTGAGCATGTGGATGCAGGCTCAACGGGGGTCTCCACTTTCCCGATTGTCGATCTCTAGAGTTTTGGTTGGCGAGTACATTGAAACGAGCGTTGAATATTCGCTTCTGTTTAGCGAGTTGTGTCGCCAAAGCTTGATTAGAAATCTAATGTCCGGTTCGTGACCTCATTGTTGTGCTTGCGACCCACTAAATAGTTGAGCATTGAACTGATTTCAGCAAGGTCATATGTATCTTGCCTCGATGTACTAGGTTCTAGTGGCAAGAAATCGTATAATTCCGGATTCGTTCCTAGATGATGATGTGCTATCAGGTCTGATTCAAACCTGATTTCTAGTTTGTTTGTTGATCCCAAACATTTTGTTTATGGGGATCCGGTTCGTTGTCATCATTTAACAACTTAACTGGTTGGTGCCAACATCGTTGGGATCGAAAAGGGGTTTGTTCCAATGCTTTAAATCGGACCCGTGAAGTTGTTTTCTCCGATAGTGCTCTGTCGAGCGTTGCCGACCGCGTGTACGAGGTCGATCGAAGACTGAGGAGTGATGGTGGTTTCGGGTGAAGTAGAATCCATTTCGATCTATAGATCTTATATCTGATTATTGTGATAGAAAAATCTATAGGTGTCCCCACATACAGAGAAAAATGTGAGTTTAAGGATTTACACTGAAATTAATATGATCATAGATTTTAATGAATCAAATACTCCCTCCGTTTTTTAATAGTTGTCGTTTTAGGTTTGGACACACATAATAAAAAAACATTTAATATTTTATATTTTCTATAGAAAAATATCATTAATTATCTACTTAAACACAATTCAACCAATGATAAAATTATTTTCAGAATACAAATAGTCATAAAACATAAAATTGTAATAAATTTTACATTGAAAATTGAAAACGTCAAGTAATTTGAAACAAAAAAAATCTCTAAAACGACAACTATTAAGAAACGGAGGGAGTATGTAATTTAAGAATAAATGCCGAACTGATTTATACAAAGGATGAGATCGAGTGTATATAAAAATAAGGTCGAATATTTCTAGTAATTAGTTTTGCTAATCGTATGTCAAATATCCTTCTCGAAATGACTCTCTTCCTTTTTTATACTCTGAGTTGTTCATTTTCTTTCTTGATTTTTTCGCAAACAATTTATTACTTTGTTAGCTCACATCTTGGGGTCTCGAGATGCACATATAGTCCCTTATCTTTAACTTGTTCCTTGCTCATTTCGTCCATCTTGGTTTGATCTGCAGACTGACCAACAATCAGAATAAATCCAATTTTAATGGGTTATCCTCAATGGCCTTTGAGATAATATGGGCCATGCCTAAGTTATAGGATGGATTTCTTATGCGAAATCCAATTTAAACACCTTCACAACCAATAATAACTCATATAGGCTCACTTCTAATCACGCTTACCAGAAATTATTTCAGAGCAATGGGTTAAGCATGGATAACGGTAATTACTTTTACCAATCACGTCCTCCACTAGGACCAGATAATGAGAGGAAGTATATGCTGGAAAAGATCTTGGAAGGAAAGCATAAATCACTATTGACTTCAATGGAAGGATATATGTTTTGTATCAAGATCTAAATGGGAGTCATCTAGCCCTCACATGAAGAACCTGGACATTCAAATATCTCAGGTTTCTGGTTCAATGAAGAGACAAAAAGGATTCTTTCTAAAGAAAGACTGATCAAAACCTGAAGTTATATGTCAATGATGTCTTTGTTGAGAGTGAAAATAGGTCAATTTAGAGCCAAAAAGGGGTCTAAAAGCACATGAGTTTGTGAATGTTAAGAAATAGGGAATTCTCACGTTTTTTGAGGCTGCAGAAAAAATGTCGGTCGAATCCCGATCATTAATTGCGCCTCGGCTTCTCCCAATGAATGATTTCCACGTGGCGAGAATGTCGCGTCGCCTTAACTCCGCATGGATAACCATTGCGTCGCTTCGCTAACTGCTCTTTCTTTGCTATAAATATGACTCCCTTCTCTTTTCATTTCCACCATCTTCGTTCTTCTCTCACGTTCCGCCTTTCTGATTTCTTTTCTTTTGCGTTTTTCTTCTTTTTCAGAGAGAGAGAGAATGGCGCTCAAACTCTCGTTTCTTTGCTACTTCGAGCTATGCCGTCCTCCGGACCTGGAGGCGTGGTGAGATACTCCTTCAGATGCTGGAAAGCCTCCTCGCACCCTTTGTCCCATTCGAAATTCTTATTTCCTCTCAGGAGTTGGTAGAAGGGGAGGCATTTATCTGTCGACCTGGAGATGAATCAGTTGAGTGCAGCCATTCTCCCGGTTAGCCTCTGTACCTCGCGAGTCTTAGTCGGGGACGACAAGTTCATTATCGCCGTTATTTGCTTTGGGCTCGCCTCGATTCCTCGTTCTGTTACGATATACCCCAAGAACTCTCCCAAAGTGACGCCAAAGGTGCATTTTGCCGGACTCAGTTTCATTCCGTAATCGTTTAGGATATCGAAACATGTTTTCAGGTGCGCGACGTGATCCTTGGCCGCTAATGACTTCACGAGCATGTCGTCTATGTAGACTTCCATGGTTCAACCGAGCTATCCTGCGAACATTTTATTGACGAGGTGTTGGTATGTTGCCTCCGCGTTCTTTAAGCCGATAGGCATGACTTTGTAGCAGAAAGTCCCTCGGTCCGTTATGAAAGAAGTTTTTTCTCTATCGTTCGGATTCATGAGGATGTGGTTGTATCCGGAGAAAGCGTCCATAAATGAGAGGAGCTCGAGGTCTACTCGATTCCTACGCTCCGTTCAGGATTTTGATCGTCAATCTTCACGCGTTCGATTAGCTCCAACCGGGGGTTGTCTCGATCGAATTCCTTCGGCGGGGCCGCTTATTCTCGAGCGATCTTTGCGTTTGATCTGATATTGTTGCGCACTCATTCGCTTTGCCGGGACAAATTAGGTTGGCTGCCTTCTCCAGCTGTGGCGGTGTTACAGACGTCGCCTTCACCGCTCGTCGCTGTCTCTTGAGATGAGGGTGGTGACTCGTTCATTGCTAGCCTTTTCTTTGGTTAATCAAAATATCCAAAGCCCCCAGCGACGGCACCAATTGTTGTATCAGGAAATCAAACAATATTCAATTTATTAAATCGAATAGAAATTAGGGACTTGGATATGATATTAAATAAGAATTAAAAAGCAAGAACGGGTTTAGACCAGAAAATCTAGTCTTATTATGAAATCGAGCCGGAACCGATCGGTGATCGCTAGCTCTAGGTTTTTTTGTGAGTATATGTGTATCAGTTGTGAACTTAGTCTTTTCACGCACGGGGGAAGGATATTTATATCAGAAATCTAGGGTTTTCCCTAGATTCTCTCTGATATTCTTTACAAAATAATAGTTAGAATATTTCCTTATGGATATTCTCTCTTTATCTTCTTCGGGATAAATGTCAATTTAACGTCGACGAGGGCATTCGCCCGGTTCCCTTAATTTCTGCCGAGCTCCTTCATCCTTGGCGGGCCTTCATCCCCTTCGGGCAGAGTTTCATGCTGGACGTTTCTGTTATTGGGACGGGCCTTAGAGGGGTGCGAATCCCACCTCTAACACCTACCAAAAATATAATTTTTTTTTGGGCCAAAAACCCGTAAAATCAAAGATTTTGCCAATAACATAAAATTATTATTTTTCGCTAAAAACACAAATCATGTTTTTTGTGAGAAATTTTTTTTTGTGGTTTTGGCGGAAAATGTGATTTTGCGTTTTTGGTGGAAAAAACAAAAAATTGCGTTTTTGGCAAGCAAACGGAAATTTGCGTTTTTAATAGGAAAACTGAAATTTGTGTTTTGGCGGAAATGGAAATTTTGCATTTTTGGCGGAAAACATAAATTTTGCGTTTTCGCGAGAAAACAAAATTTTGTGGTTTTGGATAAAGAACATAGATTTTGCTGTTGTGGCGGAAATATAATTCTGAGGGGAAAATAGAAATCTGCGTTTTTGACGGGAAAACGGAAATTCTCGCCAGAAACACAAATTTATATTTTTCCATCAAACTGCAAAATTTCGTTTTCTGTCAAAATCTCAAAATTTCAATTTTTCCGTCAAAACCGTGAAACTCTGTTTTCTCGCCAAAACGCAAAATTTCTGTTTTGCGGTTTTGGCGGAAAAATGAAAATTTGTATTTTTGACGAAAAAATAAAAATTTATATTTTCGACGGAAATTATTTTTACGTTTTTATGGGATATCAATAATTTGTTTAAAACAAATAATTTAAATTAATAAATTAATTAATAATATCAATATGTATTTTTATCCTAATCAAATCTAAATCAGTTTCTCATTAAAGAATGTATGGTAATTACATCGCACCCAAAACATAATTCTATTCATAGTTTTAATTAATCGCAATACTTCCAAAACACATCGTTCTCACTTACTATTCACAGTCACACCTAAATCGAAGTACCATTTGGGACCGATATTATCATTATCCGTGGCAGCTCTACTCGTGTGTCTCACATTACCGACCGACTCGTCACTCTGTTTTTATTAAAAGAATCATCACTATTTTCTGGGAATTGAAGCTCATGGTACGTCTCATGGCCTACATCTAATGCAGCAAAAATATGTTCTTGATCTTCGACAGAAAATGAACATTTTGATGCAAAAACATTATGACTCCAATGGCTCCAAGTCCGAAACTCACACAGACATCAGGCATGCACTTTCTATTTGCGTGAATGTTGAATTATCTTTGGAAGTCTTCAGCACATGCCTTCATTCGTCCTGTTATCTTCTCAACCATCTCTCATAATTTATGCATTAGCCCACTTATGAACATCGGCAAACCGTAAAACGTGTCCTATATCTCGCATGCACTGTCCCCCATGGCATATATCGTAGTGCAGTTTCACAGAATTTATTACATGTATTTTGACACGGAATGAGCTGGAGACACATGATTTTGTGCTTACAAATGTGTATATTCTCTACATTGGCTTAACACCAATTGTTTGGTCGTCAAAAAAAGTAAAATGGTGTTGTACACTCTTTTATCGAGGCTGCATACCAAGTTGTTGCCAACCCTGTTTGTGAACTCATATGGGTACACTCTTCTATTTGAACTTCTTCTTCTCTTCTCACAATTTTCCGAGAAGTTGGGCTTTATAACATTTTCTGACTTTGTTATGGCAAAGGTGACACATTTTGGTGGTGTCATGAAGCATGTGACACTTCATGGTGTGTATTGTCATAAAAGCTCTTGACACTCATTTTCTCCAATTGAGATGCGCGTGGTCTGACAAAATATAGGAGCAATTTTTTTTTTTAAATACAAAAGTTAATATTTTATTTTTTGAAATTGATTTAAGTAAATAAATTAGATAAAAAGTGATCAAATTTCTTCTTCTTTCTCCATTTATGTCGTCTCACATTGAAGAGAATCTGGCAAAATTGCAGAATCCCAATCTCATAACAATCATTTATAAAAATCTAAACAAAGATTCATAAGATTAGCGATGAATTAAGATAATAATGTCAGCTGGTCTTCTGGTCTTCTCTTGGTGTTTATTCTTGATGATCTGATTTTGTTTCAAGAATAATTTCGACAATAGAGTGGTCTGGATCGACGACGAAGGGTGGCGAGAGACTTTCTGCTCCGTGAATCTGGTTGGAGGCAGCGATCTGGTCAAGTTATTATCAAAGCAAATTCACAAAATTTTCTCTCAAAGGGAATTTCTGGTTGGAGACGAACATCTGGTTATGGTGTGTCAAGGGATTTGGTCTGACAAATATTTCTGGTTATGGTGCTTCTTCGGAGTTCTCGACAATACTCGACAACGAGTTAAATCGACATTTATGGCATGTCGAAAACCAGTGACGGCCGCAATTAGGGTTCTTTGGTCGCATGAGAAATGAAGAAGACGAGGGTAAAGAAGTAATTTCGCGTTTGACTAATACCAAAAAAAAATCGCATAGTGGGAGTTGAACACAGCTTTAGCAAGTCATTGAACAACACTTGACCACTAGACTAACATGAATCAACACAATCTATTTGCATATTTAATATATATACACGTATATTTAGATTAAAAAATATACAAAACATTTTTTTTTATCTAATAGTGTTTTTATAATAGGAGAATTGGTTTAATATTATAAAAAGTATCTATAATTGGAAATTAACCCTTATTTTAAACTTTTGAAAACTATTTTTTTATTATAAATTAAAAAAATACCTTCAAATAATTTGAAGTTTTACATCATATAAAGTTAAGTAAACATTAATTGATATTTAATTTTATCAAATTTTATCAAATTTTGAGTTTGCAATCACTTTTCTGGCTTATTTTTGTTGGTCCTCATGCTCCTTTTGTTTTTTTTGGTTGAAAATTAGAGTTTGTCTTTAAAGAACAAAAATGAGTAGCTAAGCTATCTTTTTCTTCATCGATGTAAGCTAAGCTATCTTCTTCTTCATTGATTATGATATCAATATTGAAATCACTCTTTAGATGCTTAAGAAGGAAATAAGTGAGATATAGAATCTTTGGTTTGAAAAGTCTTTAGAGTTCTTTGTATCATTCTTGATTAGACTCTTTAAATTTCTTTGTATGATTCTTATTTTAGAGTCTTGAGAGTTCTTGTTTATGATTCTTGTTAGAATCTTTACAGTTATTGGTATGATTCTTGTTTAGAGTCTTTTAGAGTTATTGGTACGATTCTTGATAAGTGTTCTTGAGAATTCTTGTTGATACGATTATAGTTTATAGTATTGAGCGTTTGTCAGTATGATTCTTGTTTTTTAGTTTCTTTAATGAAACTGTAGGATTCATGGTTTTCTTTGTTCTTTAACTTTAAGCCGCTCCAGAGACTGTGGAGCTTGTAGAAGACATTGTTGTGGAAAACGTCACAAATTTGGTATTATCGAGCTTTTCTCATCTTTTGGTTGGTATCTAATAGTCAGGTATGGTTGGCTTCTAATAGTAAGGTATGCTTGGTATCGATGGACAAAATACCATTGATAATTTTTTTTGTATATTATGACATATAGAAAAATGAAGAAAGGAAGTGCCCAAAAATTTGAAAACAATTTTTTTTAAATTACAAATACCATCGAATAACTTGAGATTTTATGAACGTATATACATTTGATATGAACGTATAATATATTCACATGACCATTTAGTCTATATTTTTTGTTTTTCCTATTTTCTCTCGAAAAACTTAGTCAGATTTAACTTGTTTCTGACTCGACTCCACCATTAAGTACCAGTCACTCTTGTTGTGTGACTATCAAGAGCGGCCATATCTACACCCATCTCAAATGTCTTAAGATAAGATATTGTGTGTGGAAAATGCTATAATTAATCTGTGAACATATATTTTTTTTTTCATATGAACATATATATGATGATATGAACGTATTATGTCTTCTGTGAACGTATATACGTTTGATATGAACGTATATATATGATGATATGAACATATATATATCTTCTATGAACGTAAATACGTTTGATATGAACGTATATTACGTTGACATGACCATTATGTTTTCTTCATTCTAAAAACTGGTATGTGTATGGGTTATGATTTCGAGTTTACAAATTGGGGTATGGGGTTTAGGAATTATGGTTTAGGATTTAGGAATTAGGGTTTAGGGTTTTAGCCCTTTAAGGTTTGGGTTTAGTGATTATGGTTTAAGTCCTTTGGGGTTTAGGGTTTAGGGTTTAAGCCATTTGGGTTTAGGGTTTAATCCCTTTGGGGTTTAGGGATTAGGGTTTAAGGTTTAAGTCCTATGGGGTTTAGGGTTTAGGGATTAAGGTTTTAAGATCTTAAGGGTTTATTTTTATTTTATTTTTTAAGGTGTACATATTAGGATTTAGGGATTATGGTTTAGTTTTTTATTTTAAGGTGTACATATTAGATTATGTATAATCATTTAAAATATCTAAAAATACTCAAAAATATTCATCGTACAAGAGCCTGATAAAAGAAATACAACATATACAAAACATTTATGCCCATAAACCTCACCACTTTCTCTCTCTTTCCTTTTTCACAGCCACTTGTTAAATTTCTGTTTTGTTTATTAGATAATGTATCAGATTGATTAGCTCAAGGAACCCAAACGGAGAAAAATCTCTTTCTCTTTGGTTGTTTCAATTTCTAATTTTCTGGGTTGTTCGAGTTTTCACTCTTTTTGTTTTGTTTTTTTTTCTGGGTTTTTATTGGCTGATAATATTGAAGAAAAGACTTTTCTGGGCTTAGGTTTTAGTGTTTAGGGTTTAGTTTTTAGGGTTTAGGATTTGAGTTTAAGGGTTTAATTTTTACTTTTTAGGGCTTAGGGTTTAGGGTTTAGGGTTCATGGTTTGGGATTTAATTTTTAGAGTTTGGGTTTAGGGTATGGCTTTAGGGTTTAGGGTTTAGTTATTATGGATTAGATTTTACGGTTTTATATGAACGTATATTACGTTCACATGACCATTATGTTTTTTCATTCTAAAGATTGTTATGTATATGAACATACACTTCATAAATTTACATGGCCATAAACATCTTTAGATATTTTGACACGAATCTACTACTTTTGAACGTTATAATAATATATAAGAAATATATAAAATATATATATTTTAAGTCTTTTGGGGTTTAAGGTTTAACGATATGGGTTTAAGTCCTTTGGAGTTTAGGATTTAGAGATTAAGATTTAAGCCATTTTAGGTTTAGGGTTTAGAGATTAGGGTTTAAGCCATTTGAGGTTTATGAACGTATATATGATGATATTAACGTAATATGTCTTATATGAACATATATACATTTGATTTTGAACGTATCATACGTTCACAAAACCATTGGAGTTTAGGGCTATATATCCTGTTTGGATATTTTTATATATCGTGTCAGATTTTGTTTGGGACGTATCGGGTTCGGGTACATGAAATTACCAAAACATATCTAAAAATTCAAATAAATATTCGAAAGGATCAGAAAAGACTCGAAAATCTTAAAAAATATCTAAACTAATTTAAAATATCCAAAAATATCTAAACTAATTCAAAGACAACATCAAGTGTGGAGAAATCTATATTTTATTTTATATGTAGCATCATTCGTTTTATATACCTTAAGATAAGATAACACGTGTGGAGAAAGCTATATTTAATCCGGAACGTATTTTTTTTTTTATATAAACGTATATATGATGATATAAACATAATATGTATTTTATGAACGTATATAAATTTGATATGAACGTATAAACATATATAAGTTTGATATGAACGTATGTAAGTTTTCTATGAACATATGTAAGTTTTCTATGAACATATACAAGTTTGATATTAATGTATGAACGTATATAAATTTGATATACGTTCATATAGAAAATTGTGACAGATTTACATATTGGTCTGAACTTCGTCTTCTACAAATGAACGTTCATATAGAGGTTCATAACAAAGTTTCAAAAGCGATTTGGGTTTAGGATTTAGGAATTAGGTTTTTAGTCCTTTAAGGTTTGAGTTTAGTGATTAGGGGTTTATGTCTTCTATGAACGTATATACGTTTGACATGAACGTATATAAGTTCACATGACTATTATGCTTCTTCATTATAAATTGGTATGTAAATAAACATACAATTCATAAATTTATAAATATAAATATACGTTCATATTAACCTATATATACAGAAAAGTATTACTCCATTAAGCCTTCTTAGTTGTCTCTTCTTTATCATCTCTGCATTTGTCCTTATGAGAACCCCAACAAGATATATATTTTAGATATTATATAGGAATGTATAAAAGTTAAATGAAAAAAATAAAATTTGATAGAATTTAAAAATAAACGTACAAAAATTACTATATGAACGTATATATGTCAAATATGAACCTATGTTACTATGTCGAAAATATTTTACTCCTATGTAGGATCATCCGTCTCAAATGTTTTAAGATAGGATGACGTGTGTAGAAAAGCTATAATTAATATGTGAACGTATATTTTTTAATATGAACATATATATGATAATATGAATGTAATATGTCTTCTATGAACGTATATACGTTTGATATGAACATATCATACGTTCACATGACCATCATGTTTTCTTCATTCTAAAAATTGGTATATGTAAAAGGTATGGTTTCAATTTTACTTTTTGAGGAGCTTAAATAGATGTTTTGATTTAGTATACCTTCTTTGCTTTCCTTGTTTTCTCTCGAATAACTTATTCGGATTTAACTTGTTTCCGACTTGGCTCCGCCACTGAGTTCCAGTCACTCTTTTTGTGTGATTATCAAGAGCGGCCATAGCTACACCCGACTAGAGCTAAGATCTTGTAGTCAAAGCTCTGGTAAATCACATTTTAAACTCTAAAAATATAGCTTACTAACGCTTTAAACCTTAAAACATTTACACTCTTAGTCTAAATAAACCACTAAAGTAATAAAACTTACAAATATCATATACCTTTGAGATAGCTCTAAGTGTTTGCAACGTCAAATAACTAAACGGAATAAATATCGTAAAACGTAAGGGTTTACAGCCCCGAAACTCTTAATCCTTCATAAAAAAACATATTTTCAATTTCCCATATACATTATTGTACTATCAAAATTAAAAATGTAAGATATTACAACCCGAACAAATAAATGTCCACATGGAAACGTGGTCCAGGGACCATGATTAACCATTAACTCCGAACCTTTAGAGGGTTTAGTTCCAAAATAAACCATGGTTAATGACACTTCATGTTTTACCCCTTTTCACCATCTGTTACAGCAACCAACTCTTCGCCTGTCACATGCTTGAGCAGCTGCAGTCAAACCAATGTTCTCAGGTACTAATCCTCTGCTCAACCTTAAGCAATGGAAACACCACAGGATGTCTAATAGATAAAGAATATGTGAGATTAACTATTGCCGCATAATCAAAACCAGGCTGTGTACATATTTCATACGACACCGCCCAATTATAAACAAATGATTCAGCCACCAAGCACTCATGCCATCCAAAATCTTACTCTGAATTAGCAGAGTCCTATATAAACTTTTAGAAAGATAAGTTCTACTCATAAGCAAGATCCACAGCTGAATAAGTAATACCACAATATTCCACGAAAAATCCATTAAAAACTCATCATACAACCAGCTAACCAGTATCCCATAAAGAAACCTTATTTTATTAACAATCATAAAAATAAGCCAACATTGACACAAAAGCTTATGATTATTCTTGCAATAATAAAACCAAAAGACAGAACCATAACCCAAAAACTTTAAACCAATATGTAGAAGATCGAGATCATTAGGAGGGGCCTTCTGTCCTGAGTATCCAATTTGAAAGAACCGAACATAAATGGCAATGATTCCCTCGTCACATGTAATACACAAAATCTTGCAGAAATTCCTAATATTAAGTTTTACCCTCTGCAATACAGCCGTATGAACAACTGATATGCATTCCCCATAATTAAAATTTCCACCTCTCATATTCAATACTGAATCAATACAGACCAATGAAAACCAAGATACTGTCTTAGAGTAATGGGTTTGTTCCAAATTGACCACTATTATTCCTTACCCTCCACGATCCTCCATCTATTTTTTATATCCGAATGAAACGGTTGAGGATATGAGCCCTGCAAAATCAGATCTATGAGAATCATATCTCTCGCATTTTTCGGATCCAATACATTCATCCAAATGAAATTGAATCCAATAAATCGAAATTCCCCAATCAAAAACCCCATTCGAATCTGCCCTCTTATAAGGTACGATCGCAAAAAATCGCGAACCTTCCCTTCCTCGAAATGTTTTCGAAACCATGATGAAAACCTGAAAAGGATCACCGATTTACTAATTATAACGTTCAAAAGTAGTAGATTCATGTCAACATAGCTAAAGATGTTTATGGCCATGTAAATTTATGAAGTGTATGTTCATATACAAAACAATTTTTAGAATGAAAAAACATAATGGTCATATGAACGTAATATACGTTCATATCAAACCGTAAAATCTAATCCATAAAAACTAAACCCTAAACCCTAAAGCCATACCCTAAACCCAAACTCCAAAAATTAAATCCCAATCCATGAAACCTAAACCCTAAACCCTAAAAACTAAACCCTAAACCAAAAAACTAAACCACCCTAAACATTAAACCCAAAATCTAAACCCTAAACCCTAAGCCCTAAAAAGTAAAAATTAAACCCTTAAACTCAAATCCTAAACCCTAAAAACTAAACCCTAAACACTAAAACCTAAGCCCAGAAAAGTCTTTTCTTCAATATTATCAGCCAATAAAAACCCATAAAAAAACAAAACAAAAGAGTAAAAACTAGAACAACCCAGAAAATTAGAAATTGAAACAATCGAAGAGAAAGAGATTTTTCTCCGTTTGGGTTCCTTGAGCTAATCAATCTGATACATTATCTAATAAAAGAAAGAGAAATTTAACAAGAGGCTGTGAAAGAAGGAAAGAGAGAGAAAGTGGTGAGGTTTAGGGGCATAAATGTTTTGTATATGTAGTATTTCTTTTATCAGGTTCTTGTACGATGAATATTTTTGAGTATTTTTGGATATTTTAAATGATTATACATAATCTAATATGTACACCTTAAAATAAAAAACTAAACCATAATCCCTAAATCCTAATATGTACACCTTAAAAAATAAAATAAAAATAAACCCTTAAGAGCTTAAAACCTTAATCCCTAAATCCTAAACCCCATAGGACTTAAACCTTAAACTCTAATCCCTAAACCCCAAAGGGATTAAACCCTAAACCCAAATGGCTTAAACCCTAAACCCTAAACCCCAAAGGACTTAAACCATAATCACTAAACCCAAACCTTAAAGGGCTAAAACCCTAAACCCTAATTCCTAAATCCTAAACCATAATTCCTAAACCCCAGACCCCAATTTGTAAACTCGAAATCATAACCCATACACATACCAATTTTTAGAATGAAGAAAACATAATGGTCATGTCAACGTAATATACGTTCATATCAAACGTATTTACGTTCATAGAAGATATATATACGTTCATATCATCATATATATACGTTCATATCAAACGTATATACGTTCACAGAAGACATAATACGTTCATATCATCATATATATGTTCATATGAAAAAAATATATACGTTCACAGATTAATTATAGCATTTTCCACACACAATATCTTATCTTAAGACATTTGAGATGGGTGTAGATATGGCCGCTCTTGATAGTCACACAACAAGAGTGACTGGTACTCAATGGTGGAGTCGAGTCAGAAACAAGTTAAATCCGACTAAGTTTTTCGAGAGAAAATAGGAAAAACAAAAAATATAGACTAAATGGTCATGTGAATATATTATACGTTCATATCAAATGTATATACGTTCATAAAATCTCAAGTTATTCGATGGTATTTATAATTTAAAATAAAATTGTTTTCAAATTTTTGGGCACTTCCTTTCTTCATTTTTCTATATGTCATAATATACAAAAAAATTATCAATGGTATTTTGTCCATCGATACCAAGCATACCTTACTATTAGAAGCCAACCATACCTGACTATTAGATACCAACCAAAGAAGAGAAAAGCTCGATAATACCAAATTTGTGACGTTTTCCACAACAATGTCTTCTACAAGCTCTACAGTCTCTGGAGCGGCTTAAAGTTAAAGAACAAAGAAAACCATGAATCTTACGGTTTCATTAAAGAAACTAAAAAACAAGAATCATACTGACAAACACTCAATACTATAAACTATAATCGTATCAACAAGAACTCTCAAGAACACTTATCAAGAATCGTACCAATAACTCTAAAAGACTCTAAACAAGAATCATACCAATAACTGTAAAGATTCTAACAAGAATCATAAACAAGAACTCTCAAGACTCTAAAATAAGAATCATACAAAGAAATCTAAAGAGTCTAATCAAGAATGATACAAAGAACTCTAAAGACTTTTCAAACCAAAGATTCTATATCTCACTTATTTCCTTCTTAAGCATCTAAAGAGTGATTTCAATATCGATATCATAATCAATGAAGAAGAAGATAGCTTAGCTTACATCAATGAAGAAGAAGATAGTTTAGCTACTCATTTTTGTTCTTCAAATACAAACTCTAATTTTCAACCAAAAAACCTAAAGGAGCATGAGGACCAAATAAAATAAGCCAGAAAAGTGATTGCAAATTCAAAATTTGATACAATTTGATAAAATTAAATATCAATTAATGTTTACTTAACTTTATATGATGTAAAACTTCAAATTATTAGAAGGTATTTTTTAATTTATAATAAAAAATAGTTTTGAAAAGTTTAAAATAAGGTTTAATTTCCAATTATAGATACTTTTTTATAATATTAAACCAATTCTCCTATTATAAAAACACTATTAGATAAAAAATTTTTTTTTGTATATTTTTAATCTAAATATACGTGTATATATATATATTAAATATGCAAATTGATTGTGTTGATTCATGTTAGTCTTGTGGTCAAGTGTTTTTCAATGACTTGCTAAAGTTGTGTTCGACTCCACTATGCGATTTTTTTTTGGTATTAGTCAAACGCGAAATTACTTCTTTACCCTCGTCTTCTTCATTTCTCCTGCGACCAAAGAACCCTAATTGCGGTCGTCACTAGTTTTCAACATGCCATAAATGTCGATTTAACTCGTTGTCGAGTATTGTCGAGAACTCCGAAGAAACATCATAGCCAGAAATATTTGTCACACCAAATCCCTTGACACACCATAACCAGATGTTCGTCTCCAACAAGAAATTCCCTTTGATAGAAAATTTTGTGAATTTGCTTTGAGAATAACTTGATCAGATCGCTGCCTCCTACCAGATTCACGGAGCAGAATGTCTCTCGCCACCCTTCGTCGTCGATCCAGACCACTCTATTGTCGAAATTATCCTTGAAGCAAAATCAGCTCATCAAGAATAAACACCAAGAGAAGACCAAAAGACCAGCTGACATTATTATCTTAATTCATCGCTAATCTTATGAATCTTTGTTTAGATTTTTATAAATGATTGTTATGAGATTAGAATTCTGCAATTTTGCCAGATTCTCTTCAATGTGAGACGACATAAATGGAGAAAGAAAAAGAAATTTGATCACTTTTTATCTAATTTATTTACTTAAATCAATTTCAAAAATAAAATATTAACTTTTGTATTTAAAAAAAAATCCCTATATTTTGTCAGACCACACGCACATCTCAATCGGAGAAAATGAGTGTCAAGACACTTCATGACACCACCAAAATGTATCACTTTTGCCAAAACAAAGTCAGAAAGTGTTATAAAGCCCAACTTACGAATCAACTCATTATTCTCCATATTTACCGTACTCAAAGTCTCAAACTCATAACTAAATTAATATATAGATGCAATGATACTGTTTCTTATTCTTTCTAATCCTATAAATACTATTTTTAATATTTAAAAGCGTTCATCGATTTCCTTTCCCTAGTATGATATATGGAGGAGTCGAATATATGCAACCAAAATGAAGGTGAATACACAGTCGACGTATGACACCATACGTACTACTTAACTAACAAAACATAAAGGATCAAAACATTACTTGCACAACATGTTTTTTTTGGGGAAAAAACTAAGATGACGAATTGACAATTAACAGCAGACATTCATGTCATTATTACACGTTACATTACAAACACGAACTTCGAGAAAACAAGGTCACACGATGGATGACAATTTGATGTGGAAATAGTTTTCTGATATTTACTTTTACGAAGCTTGTTGTTGGTGGTGGACTCCAATGTTGTGCTGCCCATACTTGGTATCATGCCCTCTGCTTCCCAGCTTCATTCTAGCACTCTCTATCCTCTGATCCGATCCATAGCCCTTCAGGTGCCTAAACACAGTCATCATATTAATTCTCCAATATTCAAACTCTTTATATAATAGCGTACTCGAGTTTGAAAACGTAGATCACATTTTGTATTTTTGCTTCATATCGAAATTACCTATAGAGCCAAGAGAAGGCGGTAAGGGAGGCTATACCAAAGCCACCGGAGGCGAGGAACCCGGTGATGATGAGAGAAACGGTGATCACTGCCGGGACCAAGATGGGGCTGAAGATAACAAGCAAAGGAGTGGCTATCGCGAGTGCTATCACTGTTCCGGCGAGTGTTAAGCCGGAGAGGACTAGGAGGGATCCACCGGCTACGACCGCAGTCACTGACTTCACCATCTGCCCTGCCTTCGGTTGGTCTCTGTCTAAGGTACTGCTGTCTCGGATGATTATGTCTTGATGGGTTCTTGTTTGGTCCGCCATTGATTCTTGCTATGATATCTCCAATGTAAAATTGTAGAAATTAGCAGATGGAGAGGAGCTAATAATATAGTGGGTGTAAGCAATGATGATATATGAACGAAGGAGATGGGGGAGAAAGCTAGAGGGTCCCCTTTGCTTGAACCGCTCCACGTGTCGGGAGTGTTTTCATGCAGCCGTTGCATGTGTAATAGAGGGTAGAGAGGGGTCTGTTTAGCGACACGTTCTTTTTGGCCGTTTATGTGTCTTGAATCGGATCAAACGGAACACAAATGGATGGTAACATTTAGGGATATTAAAATGGACCTAAAATAAACGGGTACAAATAATCACTATATCTTTTTTTTTTTGGATGAAACATAACATATTCTTAAACAACAAAAAAAATCCATTCGCTAACAAGACTTTACATAACTAAAACATAATAATTTACATAACTAAAAATCCATCCGTTAATAGTTCTCATTTTTTTTTCTTTATTTTAGAAAAAAATATATACGGGTCTAAATAGGTTTAAACGGACTTTATCTCGGTTCCATCTAAATACAAGTTTGAAATCGATCCAATTTAGCTAGTTGTTAGAGGTGGGTTTAACCTTTTTTTAGTCCGGATTAATATTTGAACGATTTATCAAAAATTGTGCTTATTAGAAGCGAAGTCGGTCCAACTTAATGTAGTTCAGCGACGACGTCTCGGTTGACCTACAAAAAAAAAAAAAAATATTTGATGGTAAATTAATATATTTAGAAAATAAAAAGATAAACATGAATCTTCTAAATTAAAAGAAAATTTATATTGTTCAGATTTTACTTTATCATATCCGAGAAAATCTAGAAAATAAACTATAATTTTCCTGATATAAATATTTTTCCGCTGCGCGGAAAAAGACGAAGTTGAATCATTGTAAGAAAAATCCTTGGCAAAGAGATCAATCGATTTCGAGGCTAAAGATCAATAAAGACTAGAATCTTCGGTTCTTTCGTTATTGCCTTTTCGTCATTAGATTTGAATTACTCAAGTCCCAAAATTTAAGATCAATTTATTGAATTGATCATTATTTTTCTCCGAATCAACAATTGACGTCGTATGTTGGGACTTGGGATACATTCGTACGATCAAAAGGAAGGTCGACAATGACAGAAACACCACTCTCATCGTGGGAGACAGAAGAAGCCAACAACACTGGCGACATCGCCAACACCATGCACACATAAATAGGAAAATGGATCCGATCCAACTCGTCTAAGCAAGGCGACAAAGCTCACGACGTTCGACGAGTTCAAGGTCACAAGTTGACAAAACACTGGCAAGCGACCCAAACGCTCCAACCGCAATAACACAATCAACATATCGGCCTGCAAATCGCGAACATACACCAGCTACGACACATAGGAAGGAACCCCCATCAAAGGAATTCGATCGAGAAAATCCTTGATTGGAACTGATCGAACATGTTAAGATCGAGGAACGACATCCCGAACGAAGCGTGGGAATCAGAGCCGACCTTGACTATTCCATCAGAGCTGAACAAATAGACTTCCTCAAACAAAATGTGTCAACTACATGATCATAATTGATCCGAACATCGCGTGTCACGAACTCAATCTTGACAAAACATTTAAACCCATCAAACAAAAGAGAAGGAAGTTGGGAACAGAAAGAGTGAAGGCGGTAAACGACAAAGTAGAAAACCATTAGGAGCCGGGTCAATCACGAAATTAAAATACCCAGAGTTGCTCGCCAATCTGGTAGTGATCAAGAAGAAGAACAGAAAGTGGAGAGTCTGTGTGGATTTTATATACCTGAACAAAGCATGTCCCAATGACTGTTTCTCACTGTCGCACATCGACCGACTAGTCGAAGCAACCGACGGTAACGAAATCCTATCATTCATGATGACTTCTGTGAATACAACCAGATCCTGATGCATTCAAACAATAGAGAGAAGACATCCTTTATAACGGACCGAGGAACTTCTGCTATAATGTGATGCCATTCAGTTTAAAGAAGACATGAACAACATATCAACGCCTCGTGAACAAGATGTCTGCTAAGCACCTTGGCCGCACTATGGAAGTCTATATTGACGACATGCTCGTAAAGTCATTGGTGGCAACGGATCATGGCATGCATTTGAAAACATGCTTCGACATCCTGAACGATTATGGCATGAAGTTAAACCCAACGAAATGTACCTTTGGCGTCACCTCAGGAGAATTCCTAGGATACATGGTAACAGAACGCGGAATCGAGGCTAACCCAAAGCAGATCACAGCGATAATGAACTTCCCTTCTCCAATCAAAACTCGCGAGGTACAAAGGCTGGCCGGAAGAATCGTCGCGCACAAATGTTTCATATCCAGATCGACCGATAAATGTCTGCCATTTTATCAACTCCTAAGAGGAAATAAAAAGTTTGATTGGAACAACGAGTGCGAAGAAGATTTTCAACAATTGAAAGAATATCTCACAACCCCGCCGATATTGGCGAATCCAGAAGAAGAAGAGATGTTATCCTTTACATAGCAGTGTCGAGCACGGCTGTAAGCGGGGTCTTGTGTAAGGAAGATCGCGATGATCAAAGGCTAATCTATTACATCAGAAAAACCTTGGACGGAGCAGAAAATCGGTACTCAAATATCGAAAAATTGGCCCTGGTAGTTGTGACATCAGCAAGAAAATCTTAGACCTTGCTTCCAGTCGCAAACAATCATCTTCCTGACAACCATGCCCCTTCGGTTGATCTTACACAGCCCAACTTAGTCCAGTAGACTAGTCAAATGAGCGGTCGAGCTAAGCAAATACGACATCAAATTCAAAAGCCGAACCATCGTAAAAGCTCAAATTCTGGCAGATTTTATCGTCAAACTCCCTCCCGAATAAACACAAGACGATCAATTAGAAAAAAAGTTTGACCTTACATGTAAATGGATCATCGTCGAAGGCGGCTTGGGAATCGGTATCCGAACATCTCGATGGGTTAAACAAAAGAAATCGTCGCTTAAACTCCGAGCTGACCAGCTCGGAAATTCTGAGCATAATGCATTCCTTGTTGTTTTCCGAGCATAACACATTCTCTCGGAAGTTCCAAGCAGAACACACTCCTTAGAAACTTCTGAGCTGAACATATCCCCCAAATCTTCCAAACGGACACTTTGCTTATAATAGACGTTCGGATACTCACCAATATCTCTCTCCGGACGCGCGACTAGCCGCAACCCATCTTCCAAACGATAACTTATACGCTACTAGCCATTAATGGAATTGCCGAATAATTTATACGAAATATGAACTTGGGCCAAACCCACAAGACTCGTATTTCCTAGAATTTGGGCCGAGTCGAGAAACTTTCACACAAACGGACTCGGATCGTCCATTGTTGGACTATTCGGCAAAGCGAGTTAAACCACGGAAGGATAATCATAAAAATGGAAAGATAAACTCGAAGAGTAAAAGGAGAAGATAATTCTAAGGAGAAGTGGAAAATCCGAGAAGAAAAGTACCCAACGGAAATGAAATATACGATAACATGAAGATTTCCGAAAATCTTGCAAGTGAATATCCTCGAAGCCGACTCGCCGCGATTATATAAGAAGAAGGACTTCCTACGATTATGGCATCTAAAAAACCCTAGCATCTAGCCTTAGAATTTTCTTAAGCTTTATGCTCTTTGTACTCTGTTTCCGAGCAACTTATCAATAAAATATCCTCTGGGCCTCTATTTTGTGTTGTTTACTCTTGAAATTTTTGTTCCCTAAAAGTTAGCTCTACAAAAATAGATAGTGCGAGTTTCGACTCTCACAGTTTGGCACCGTCTGTGAGGAGTAGAATTTTCTTACACTTAAAAACTACCGACTAGCAGATCCGAAGATGAGGCCACCGACGGAGACATGACAAGCACCGTAACCAACAACATGATCATTGGAGGATCGTAATACTGCCGAGACACAATATCCTCGATGAAAGCTTACCAAAGATGAGCAGAAACAAGGGTCCACTGGTCCGCTCCTTCTCAGTTCCGAAATGACATGATAACATTCGAGGAGTGTGAGACCGCATGAATCGATTGACCGCACAACGATCCACTCGTCATCGAACTGATCATAAAGGATCATGACGTAGCAAGGATCCTGGTTGATACTGGGAGTTCCATATATATAATCTTCTGCGACACTCTAAGAAGGATGAACATCGGTTTATCCGAAGTATCTCCATTTCAAAAACCCTTAACGGGATTCACAGTATCAGTTTGCATAGACAGCAACCACCCAGAGCGATGGGTAGATGTAGGATCAAACCTTGATGATTCGGTCAAAAAGGACTTAGTCTTATGTCTTAGAGAGAATGTAAACAGCTTGGCCTGGTCCGTAGAAGACATGCCGGGGATCAGCATCGACATCACCTGTCACGAGCTAAACGTGGATCCAAGGATCAAACCCGTAAGAAAAAAGAAGGAAGTTAGAATATGAACGAGCCAAACAGTCAAAAACGAGGTCGAGCAACTACTCAAAGTCGGCTCAATCATCAAAGTCAAGTATCCAGACTAGCTTGCAAATCCCGTGGTAGTAAAAAAGAAAATAGAAAACAGAGAGTGCATCGACTTCATGGATCTGAACAAGGCATGCCCAAAGACAGTTTCCCGCTTCTGCACATCGATCGACTAGTAGAAGCAATGAAGGCAAACACACTACTCATATTCATGGATGCTATTTTGAGCTACAATCAGATCATGATGAACCCAGACGGTTGAGACAAAACCGCTTTCGTCACTGACATAGGGATCTACTGCTACAAAGTCATGCATTTTGAATTAAAGAACGCCAAAGCAACGTAACAACGTCTACTGAATAAGATGTTCGTTGAACAACTCATAAGAACAATGGAAGTATACATAGACAACATGTTTAATTAGTCAAGTCTCTCGAGGAAAAAGATCACGTAGAGCATTTGCGGGAATGCTTCGAACAGCTGAACAAGCATAACATGAAACTCAACCCGGCCAAATGAATATTTGGAATAACTTCAAGGGAGTTTCTTGGGTACCTTGTCACCCACCGAGGCATCAAAGCAAACCTGAAGCAAATCCACGCCCTGATTCAAATGCCTTCGGTAACAACAAAACGCGAAGTCCAACGGCTTACAGGACGCGTAGCAGCGCTAAAAAGATTTATCTCGCGATCAACAGACAAATGCTTGCTATTCTACGCAACTTTGCGGGGAAACAAAACGTTTGAGTTAGTCGGAGAAATGCAAAGAAGCCTTATAACATCTGAAAGGGTATCTAGCCAAGACTTGTAGAAAGGGAACCATTGTTCTTATATACTGCAATATCAGCTACCGCAGTGAGCGGAGTTCTTATCAGAGAAGATCAAGGAGAACAAAAGCCGATATTCCACGTCAGTCAAACACTAACAGTTGCAAAAACTTTCTATCTTCAAACCGAGAAGCTTGCACTCGCACTAGTGATGTCAGTCTGGAAATTAAGGCCCTACTTTCAATCTCATTCGATCGTAGTCCTAACAACTTTTCCGTTGCGGACGATCCTTCATATTCCAAGCCAATCTAGAAGATTAGAGAGGTGGGCAATAGAGTTCAGAGAATTCGATATCGAATGTCGATCTAGAATGTACGGGAAATCGCAAGTACTCGCGGATTTCCTGCTCGAATTACCACAAGAAGGGGCGGAAGAACTGGCAGAAGACTCGGACTGGTTGCTCCACGTTGACGGCTCCTCGTAAAAGCAAGGGTCCAGGGTGGGAATTCGCCTAACATCGCCAACCGGATAATTTTGGAACAATCCTTCCGATTAGCTTTTCACGCTTCAAACAACGTCATATAATGCTGGGGGTCATGATGGCTTGCTAGAGTCCGCTCATGATCTATAAGTCTTGGACTTATTGCCTTTATTATATGATCCCATATGGGTCACACGCCTAAGCTAACAGGAAAATGTGTTGGAACGGCTTAGCAGAAGTACGACAAAAGTGCCAGGCATTTGTCGTACTAAGAGAGAAAGATAAATGGGTCTGATTAAATGGGATTTAATCAGATTGGTGTTTTGGGCCCATAAGCCCAAAAGGGAAAGAGAAGGCTTTTAATAAACTAAAAGCCAAATCTCTTTCTCTAACCCTAGCCCCCAGCGCCGATTTTCCTCTCTCCCTGCGCCTCCCACCAGCTCGGTCTAGCAGCCGTTTTCTGTGATCGCGTGTGTGAACCTTTGGAGGATTCATCCCTCGGTGCATCTTTCTGATCTCTGACCTGTTCTATTCCTTCCGCTGCAACAAACAGGTAAAAGGTGAGATCATCTAATGTTTCTAATCAAGAGAACCTAGATCTGTATGTTTAGGTTGATATGAATCTGTGAATTACATCAGGATCAACTAAACGTTTCCTACAGTGGTATCAGAGCCATTGGTTCTTAGGATTTCTTGTTTTAGATTCATGTTTAGGGTGTTTAATCTGTTTAGAAGTGTTCTGAATCAACTACTGATAAGAAAAACACTTAAGAAACTGATTTGAATCCTGAACAAACGTTTGAATCGCAAAACCGAGCTATATGACTCGTGTTCTTGCGATCGGCCGAGTAGAGAACCGATCGGCTTGGCCGGTTGGATCGCACGGCCGAGAATTGATCGGCTGGGTCGGATCATCGGATCGATCGCGTCACGATCGCGGCTCGTCCCGATCGTCAGACGGATCGCATCCCGATCGCGGCCAGTCCCGATCGTCGGACGGATCACATCCCGGTCGCGAGAGATGGGCCGATCGCTCGTCCCGATCGCATCTCGTCCGACCGTCCCGATCGTCCCGTCCCGATCACACGCGAGCGTCCCGTCCGGCCATTGTCCCGAGCGTCTCGATCTCGGATCGTCGTATGCGGCTTGCGGCTGGACGGTTCTTACTCGACCGGTTAGGGTTTTGACGTGTGATGTTTCGGTTCGGTTTAAAATTTTAATTAAAATTGATTCGTCTCGGTTTAATAAACAGATTTAATAATTTTATTAAATCTGGTTAAACCGGGATAAGAAATCCAATGTCGAAAGAATTATTGGATTTAGTGCCTAAACCAGGAATTTCTAATTTGATTTGGTTGGACCAAATAAATTGAGAAAATCCGGTTTAGTAAATAACCGGTTGACAATTGTGGTCATCGTAGTAATTAAAACTTGGTTAGACCAGTTTTAATGAACCAGACCGGTTATGTCAAATAATTGGACAATTGGGTCATATCTTGGACATGGACCAATTCTTGGGCCTTGGGCCAAGAAGTTAAAACAATTGGGCCAATTATTTGAGTCTTTCTACAGATTAATTTAAAATTTATTTTATAAAATTATAAAGTCGATTTTAAATTAAAGTTTCCGAGATTTTGAAATTAGAAAGTTTCTTAAAATAGAAATTTCTGAATTTGCGGGTTTTGGATTTTAAGAAATTTCTAAAGTTAGAAAGTTTCCGTTTTTAGAAAGTTTCCAATTTTAGAAAGTTTCCAAAAATAGTAGGTTTCCAAAAATGGAAAGTTTCCCGAAATAGTAATCTTCTATTTTGGGAATGAATTTTTTTAACCTACGAACCTCAAATAATATCAAGCGTTGGATGTCTTGTCCAGGCTATGTCAGCTGTCAAAGCCCATTCAATTGCATTCATGGCCTTACAGTGTGAGGATGTCTGCTTTTGCGTGGGTAAGACAGTTTGTGATTCATAAATGTCATTGGGAGTCCCAGACATTAATGGTTACATGACTGTATAGTCTGGTTTTCTTGACTAGGCCATCGGGAGTCCCGGGCCTTGAGACATCAGAGTGGATTGGGCCTCGGGCCCAGATTCACAACCAAGAGTTATATCACGGATATAATTAGCCGATATAGGGCTTACCGATATAAGCTAAGGTTGGGTGACGGCCAGTGGCCCACTTTAATCCTAGTTATATGTGGATCTTGGAATCATTATATTCTATTGAGGGTAACTGATGTTATTGAATATAATGCGTGATTAATCATATTAAATTTAATACGAGATTAATCATATTGAACATATTAACTAAAATTTTTTTTATCTTATATTTCAGTTATGACTAGCACAAACAATCAAAACACTTTCTCGATCCGGTCTGTTCTTGAGAAGGACAAACTGAACGGATCAAATTTCTTGACTTGGTCGCGGAACCTGAGGCTAGTCCTCAGGCAGGAGAGAAAGGACTATGTTCTTGAGAGAGCTCTCCCCGTGAGGATCGGGTCCAATGCCTCCCATGCAGTGTATAATGCTTGGAATAAGCATTATAATGATGCGGTAGATGTGCGTGGTCTGATATTGGCTACCATGGACTCAGACTTGCAGAAGCAATATGAGAACATGGAGTCGCCAATAGAGATGATCAGCAGCCTGAAATTGAAATTTCAGGAGCAGATAAGAGTGGAGAGATACCAGTTGGTTAAGTCTCTCACTAGCTGCAAGCTACCAAATGATCATCCAGTGAGTCCTCATGTCAGTAAAATGATGGGTTACATTGATAACCTGAGGAAACTGGATTATCCAGTTAGCCAAGAATTGGCAACTGAGATCATTCTACAGTCACTGCCGTCAAGCTATGATAAGTTCAGAAGGAACTATATCAAGAAAGGCTTAACGAAGACGCTGACTGAACTGCATGATATGCTCAAGACAGTTGAGCCAAACGTGAAGAGTACCCTGTACAATCTCATGAATGAGAAGGGTAGGTTTGATAAACCTAATGCTGACAAGGGTGAAGGCAAAGTTGTCCAGATTTTGAATCATGGCAAGCGTGTGTCTTCTGAGCCCGAGTCAGATACCTCTTACGTTGGTAAGTGCTGCTACTGTAAGGAGACAGGGCATTGGAAGAGAGATTGCATTAAATTCATGGAAGATGATGAGGAGTTAAAGTCGATGTATGCGACTACTTCCTCAGGTATTCATGTTATTACTTCAAGTTCTACCTTAAAGGTATTGGATACCGGTTGTGGCACTGATATTTGTGATAATATGCAGAGCCTGAGCAACAGTAGAACGTTGAAGGAAGGGCAAGTGAAACTACATGACTGGAAGGAGCTTGGGATGCTGCCTCAGCCGTAGGGTTTTTCACTTATAGATCCCTTTGAGGCTTGGTTTTGTATTAAGTAATTGCTACAATGTACCTGCTTTAAGCAGTGTTGTCTTTCATTTTCTTGTAAGAATTTGAATGTTTTTCATTTTGATAAAAGACAAGTTTTGTTCTTTTGATCTTAATGAAATATTAATTGTAGCACCCTATTCATGGAATGGGTTTTTATGTTTTAAACCAAAGAGTGCCTAAATGTAACATAAATACCGAATTGGTTTAAATCTGATGAATTAAACCTGATTTTTCTTGGCATAAAGTCTTGGTCACATAGAGTAAGTCGGATTCAGAAATCCCATAGTCATGGACTGTTGGGCTCATTTGATAAAATATCTTATGAGATTTGAATTCAGTTTACTAAACCAAAAGGAAAAGGGCCTATCTTAGCCGAGCTAGAGAAAGGCCCAAAGGCTTATTGGACCTGGAACATACTGATGTATGTGGCTCAATGAGCAGTAATGCCAGAGAAAATTTCCTGTACTTCATTGTCTCTACTGATTACTTCAGTGAGTGTGACTGTGTTCATTTGATGAGACACAAGTCGGAATTCTTTGACATGGTCGAAAGAGTTCCAGAATGAAGTATAGGATCTGAGTGACAAAAGTATTAAGACTCTGGATTAAAATCATGAGTGAGAATACTTAAGTCATTGATTATGTGATCATCTGAATGAGTGTGAAATCGTTTCACAGCTCATTTCTCCTGAAAACCTGAAGGTGTTTCTGTGAGAAAGAATCAGATCTTATTAGAAATGATTAAAGATGAATCACACGAATCTTCCATGATATTTTAAGAATAACGCTCTAGAAATATCTAAGTTTACGCTAAAATAGTTCCACCAATATCAGTTGAAAGACACCACGTAAATGTGGATTGGAATCGATCCAAATTCGTCTTTACTGAGTATTAATAGTTGAGCTACTTCGCTGGTTGTCCCAGGGAAACCAAGGCTTATTACTTTTACGTCCATTCTGTTTTCTAAGAAGGGAAGTTATTTTCCAAGAAGAACAGTGGGAGTAAAAGTATAACTCGAAGTTTTCTTAAGGAAACCAAGGCTCGGTACTTTTACGACCATTCTGTTTTCTAAGAAGGGAAGTTACTTTCCAAGAAGAACAGTGGGAGTAAAAGTACAACTCGAAGAAATTCGAGAAATACAGGAGGCTGCTTAACCTATTGAGGGAGAGCAGCGGAAGGATTTACAGATTTCTGTAGAATCTACACCTGTGGAGCCTGAAGTTCGCAGATATGAAAGAATCAGTCACTAATCCGAGAGTGAATTCTCGTCATTAGTTCAGCCTGATGATCATTGAATGTTCGCATGATCTGATAATCATTGAAAGCGACGAATCTGCGAAATTCAAGGAAGCGAAAATGAGCCCAAACTCCGAAGAATTACATTTTGTGTAAGTTGGCTTCATCGATCCATTCATGGATGGAAGCAAACATATCGGAGTTGGAATCTTCGTTCTGTTGAAGTAGTCAAGATTTTGACTTGAACAGGAACGAAGCGGAACTGTGTGTTTACTAATAGATTAGTGGGAGCGATATTGCATTTCTCAAAGTGTATGTCGATGACATACTGATTCTCGGATATAACGTCCCAATGCTGTAGTCGGTAAAGGACTAGCTTGGGAGTTGGTTTAATGATTGACATGGGTAAAGCCACGTAGTTCTTGGATTTTGGATCTAAAGATAGAGATCCAAAAGAGCTGGTAGGACAAAGTCAGGATTCTTAAATTGACAAAGTCCTACACATTTTGAGCAATCCAAGAAGGGTTTTATGCCTATGTCACATGGCATTAAGTTAAGCAAGATACAGTATCCTACGATAACTGCTGAGCTTAAATGCATGGATAAGATTCCATGTGCGTCAGCAATTGGATCTATCATGTATGCCATGAAACATACTTGTTTGATGTTGCTTTAATGTTAAGCAAGACAAATAAAGACCAGTCAAATCCATCAAAGAATCAATTTTCTTAAAGTATGTCCTAAAGTATTTGAGGAATACTAAGGATAAGTTCTTGATTTTCAGAGAAAGTGAGGTGCTATAAGTCGATAGAGTCTGAAAGGCAAGTTTCCAATAGACAAAGATGATTTCCGATCACAGTCCGGTTATATCTTGTGTCTATCTGGCGGTGCAAGGCACTGTTGCAGACTCCACGACTTAAGCTGAATATTTCGCAACTTGGGAAGTGGCGAAAGAGGTTGTTTGGAAAGAAGAGTTCGTCACTGAACTTGATGTGATTTCCAGCATAGATGAGACTAGCTGCACATCAGAGGTCCAAACACCTTGAGGATAGGTATAACCTATTCCGTAAGATAAATGACAGAGAAGTTAAGTAGATCAGCAAGTTTCAACGAATGAGAACGTTGCTAATCTATTAACGAAGCCACTCCTTAGGCCTAAGCACGAGTCGCGGACTGTTGCTGTAGGATAAGTGAAATTAAGATGTAGTCTTAATTTCAGTGGGAGTTATTAAAGGGCTTTATTTAGTTATTGGATATGTTCTTGAATTAACATTTAAGATGTTTAATGAAATTATTATTTCAAGATTATTTTAACTGTGATGAAATAATCGTTCCAAAGTGATATAAACCATTTTATAGGTCATCGAAGTAAATGACTTGATCTTGAGTCATCGAAGTCATTTAGCTTGATCATGAGACCCTATATTTGATAAATGTTTTATATCATCCTGTCCCTAGTCGAAGGTTGTTGAAATTGGAACACCAACAACCGTGTGAGACTGGATTGGTACGTGACTTATGACAAAGTCTCAGTGTGTCATAGATGCGCGGCATCAAAGTCAGTACATAGGTGTATGTTTGGGAACATACGACCGGACAAGACCCGCTTATAAGAACTCTTCAGGATATTTATATCTGTGTCATAAGAGATTCTTACTACGACTATAGAGTATAGTCCTTAGACCTGAGTTCGCATGCATGTGACTGCACATGGACTAATGCACTTTGATCATTGTCTAACGCTATCGTTCTGCGATAGTTATAAGGACCTTGTTTGGGTACATTATGAAATGAGTAGTTTACAGTGATGGAACAAGACGGAATTTGTCCCTCCAATATAAATGGAGTGAATATCTCTAGGCCAATCGGAGATTTGAATACTGGAAAATGCATGGCCATGCTCAAACGGACTGTCCCGAGTCGTTTGGATTGTCAGTATCGAATCAGAGTCCGATGAACAAGATTAGGCTTTATAAGGATGACACCAATCTTGCCTTATGACTAATCGAGATATTGAGACAAAAGGATTATGAATACAGAGAGATTCCAGTACAAGTGGGAGATTGTTGGAATTGTGTCCAGTAATCTCGGTACTGTCTCTAGAAAGTAAGAGTATGTCAATGATCAGACATAAGTCATATAATGCTGGGGGTCATGATGGCTTGCTAGAGTCCGCTCATGATCTATAAGTCTTGGACTTATTGCCTTTATTATATGATCCCATATGGGTCACACGCCTAAGCTAACAGGAAAATGTGTTGGAACGGCTTAGCAGAAGTACGACAAAAGTGCCAGGCATTTGTCGTACTAAGAGAGAAAGATAAATGGGTCTGATTAAATGGGATTTAATCAGATTGGTGTTTTGGGCCCATAAGCCCAAAAGGGAAAGAGAAGGCTTTTAATAAACTAAAAGCCAAATCTCTTTCTCTAACCCTAGCCCCCAGCGCCGATTTTCCTCTCTCCCTGCGCCTCCCACCAGCTCGGTCTAGCAGCCGTTTTCTGTGATCGCGTGTGTGAACCTTTGGAGGATTCATCCCTCGGTGCATCTTTCTGATCTCTGACCTGTTCTATTCCTTCCGCTGCAACAAACAGGTAAAAGGTGAGATCATCTAATGTTTCTAATCAAGAGAACCTAGATCTGTATGTTTAGGTTGATATGAATCTGTGAATTACATCAGGATCAACTAAACGTTTCCTAATTTTAACAAAATGCAAGCCGGAAGCCGAGACTGGCCAAATGTTTCTCATTTTAAGTAGAGAAAACATTTATAAGACAAGAAATGGTGGAAGCGGACTTTAAACGGGTTTTTTCGGACTATCGAGAAGGAAACCGATGGAATCGATAAAACTTGTAAAATCCGTTACGGGAGCTACGAATGTCCAAATGGAGCGAATCAAATTGATAATTATTTCTAAAATAATATAGTATTTGATAAAGAAGCTTGGAATAATCTACAGGGTTTTTTATGGAGTAAACTCGGAATAAGCTATTCGGACCGAGGGGGAATGAATCAGAGATTGGATCGGTTTTGGGCTTAGAAGATGCAATGTATGAGATCAGAATGCACCCTGTGAAGAAAAGTGTTCTCTCTCTCCCTCTCATCTAGCGCCCACCTCCCCATTTTTGGAGCCAAAGAATGATTTTTTTGGAACAATGCAAGTTCTTGCATGCATGGTCTAATCAACATTCATTCACCTCACCAAAAACAATTAATCAGATCTCTCTAGCCTCTCTCATCTCTCACCCACGAGACCTCACCTCTATCCTCTCACCATCGTCAACCAAAATCAAGAAGATTCATCCTTGGTTTGAAGATCTTCAAAGAAACTCATAGTGTTCTTGAAGACTTGAAGAAAAAGTTACCAAAATAACTCCCTAATCACACTAAATATCCTGATACCAGTGGCATAATCTTAAACCCCTTACTCTTCATTCCATTCGCCACTGGTTAGGCTCGCCGCCGTGGTTCGCCGGAGCCGCCGCCAGAGAAGTCGCCGCTGGCAATCTCCACCGCCTCTTCCTCTCTTCTCAGTTGTGCAGCCGGTTCTTTCCTCTTCTTTAGCCTCTTCCCTCATCAGAGAAATCCTCCTCTCGCTGTGTCTCTTCCTTCCTGCCATGATCCTCTCACCGAAGTTGGTCACCTCTTGCCGGTCAGTCACCGGAAAGCTCTTCCTCTTGCCGGTCAACGTCTCTCTGCTGCGATCAACGCAGGAGACGTCGGCGGAAAATCCTCTTATGTCGCTTTTGCTCAGCCGGTATTGTGGAAGGTGGTTTGGTCTTGAGCTGATTTCCGTTTAGTCTCAATTCAAGCCGGTTTAAGCTTCGGTCAACGCGGGTCAAACCGGTTTAACAATTGGTCAACCGGTTTAGTTGGTCAACGGCTGGTTCAATTTGGTTCTCTTCAGTCGGTTCGGTTTAAGAGTGGTTTGGCAATTGATTTAGTCTGGTTAAAGCCTGGTCAACCAGTTTAAGGAAGTCAACGGTCAACGGCCAGTCAACACCGGTCAACGCCGGTCAACCCTTGGTCAACGCTGCTCAACACGTGGTGAACGGCCGGTTCTGGTACGGTTAGCTCGGAGTTTCTCAAGATCAGTTCGTGGGGTTCAGGAGGTTCGGGTTTGCAGTTGCTCGGTCTCGGGAGTTCACATCCGTCACATCCGTCATCCACCGCATCTATTACACTGTGAGTCAGTTATTGCATTGTAGGTTATGTCATGTATACCTTGCATTCCCATAACTAGATGTTAATTGATTGTGATCGTTTTAATCAATGAATTGATTAAGGTTATAATTTCATGCTAGATAGTTAGTCGTTTATGATCGTTAATTTGTTTATCGAACATTGATTGATGCATTCATCGTAGATTTCCATGCTTAGGATCTATATGCACATATATTAGATTAAGAAAAATACTAAATGAATCTATATACGGGAATTAAGATGTGATTAAAATACGGATTAAAATACATAACAAACCTTAGCATATAATAACGGGTGGGTTAGTAATATTAGGCGGGTTAATGGGTTAATTGAATTAAAGTTAATAATAATGAGATGTCGGAGGATTAGTAAGTTTACTAATCCTAAACCGACTGATCGAAGAGATTATTAAAAGATATTTAGGGAAGATAAATTAAAAGGTTAATTTATTGAGCTGTCTACGGGGTTAGCAATCCGCTAATCCCAAGGTAGCGGACTAAGTGAATGGAAAGTTAATAATGAACTTAAAGGCTTGTTTGTTTATCCTTTGTTGTGTGTTGGATTTATGTTGTGTTGTGTGCAGGCTTGCTTGTTTATTCTATACCGGTGTTGGGCCAGATTGGCGTTGTTGTATGATAATTACCTCAGTCAAGGGACCAAGTAAGTTTGTTAGTTACCTTATCTGGTATAGAACCGGATAAGGTTGGTGGTGGTGGTGGAATGGGACTTGCGGGATAGATCGGGTTGTGTAAGTTTATCTTTCGACCTTATCGGTCTCGTTTTATGTGTAGAGTCCCAGTGAGTCTGCATGTTTACTTTCTGTACTAGGACTCTAGGGTGCGTTAGATCCCGCAAGTCGATTGAAAGCGTTCTGGTACTTCCAACCCGATTGGATCCTCGGGTAGTTGCTTGACCGGTTCACGTGGTGAATCTAGTTATGGTGTTAACCTAATGAGTGACGCTGGTAGGTGTGTGGTCTGGAGAATACGGGGTCATGTCCTAGGACCGGACTGCATGGAAGCTTAGGCTATCTAGAGGTAGCACGAGTCACTGTGTATCGATGGACTGAGAACAGTTTCCTAGGTCGTAGGACTTCGTGTTTACGTCTAGGAGTCGTGGGTAGTTTTAGTTACCATGGCGGTAGCTAAGTGTTCCCGTGGAAGTTACTGAGTTCGCATAGTGAGCCCAGTGGTGTTAGTATTGGTTTTCGCAATAGATAGATTGAGTATAATCAAAAGCATGTGCCGCAATGACTTTGATTTCCGTAATCTTTATTGTTGTTATAGAATTCTTGTGTATTGTGAACTTATCACGTCACGATGGCACATGATAAGCTATTTTTCATCCTTTGATTGTTATTTTGGGTTTTTGGGGCGGGTTTAGTATTCTTAGGTTAGACTAGAAGCCTTTAGTGGCGACCGACACGCTGGGTGATTCTAGATCTATGTTGCATGGAATCTCCACTAGAGCACGTTTCACGTTTCAGAATCGCTTTGGAATCAGAATCTACGTGAAAGTGTGAGGAATCGCCGTGGATGTGCGATTCCTAAAAATATAAATTTGGAAGCACTTTGGAAGCGTCAATTCCAGTTTTGGAAGCATCACAGAATCCTTGATTCCTAATTTGGGAGCGCGGCTGGAATTTCATTAAAAACATAATATTCAAAAATATAGGGACTTTTGATATTTTTAAAAATCTGATAAGACCTAACTACTAATCTAAAGACCTAAGCTTGGAATATTTTGATAGTGTTGATGCAATGCATGATAGGTTCATTTTAAAACCTCTACAATGGTGGACAGTTCATGGAGCTTCATTTAAAACTTCAAACTTTAGCATTTAAGTTGCTTGGACAACCTTATTCATCCTCGTGTTGTGAAAGGAATTGGAGTACATACAAGTTCATAAATTCACAAAGAGCATAATATTTGGTATTTGTACATACTGACTTTCGTCTTCTATCTTGAAGAAGTCTTGCTTACAAACAAGGTTCTAGTCATATGTGGGACCTTGGAGGTGATCAATTTGATACTTTGGATGAAACCAATCTTGGGAGACTTGAGTTTTCTGATCTTTCTCTCGACGAACCCGAGTTAGAATCTGTTTTTTATGGAGCCAATGGAAATGAGGATGAAGATGATAGTCTAAACGATTGATTTTAAGCATTATGTTTTTCTTTTATATTTAGTTAAGTTCCTTGATAACATTTATCTATGGTGTTACTTAAACAATATTTTAAAATAGTTTTATGCTATATTATTTATTTATATTTATTATATATACACATATAATATATATCTACGCTTCCAAAACGATTCCAAACCCTGCTTTTTCAAAAAAAAAATCACTTCCGCGCTTCTAAACGTTTCACTTCCGTGTACCCACTTCCGATTCTATGCAACATAACACTCATTAGAATCTTTTTTGTTGTTTTCAGATTTAGCTCGACGGACGTGGGAGGTCCTCAGTGTAGTTTTGGGATTGCTTGCAGGCCGGGTAGTTGATTCAATGTTTTGTGTGGTTTATTTCGGTTTGGGTTTTCATGGCGCTTGTTTATCTCTGATTGTTTGCAATTAGATTTAAATAGGAAACCTGTTTGTAAAAGACTTAAAATACTTAGAAATGAAATCGCTTCCCTGATATTAGGTTTAGTCCGAACTGGCATAACTCGTGGAAGCAATACCAGTTGAAAAGCTTTGTATTATGGAAGCGAGGTAAACGGAGTCAAGGATGGTTTAGTGCGAGCCTTTGTCTCAAACCGAACTGTTTGTGGCTTCGTCTCGTGACAAACTTTTCTTGTTTGGCACGCTAGGGTTCGATCGGTTATGTTCTTGTTTGATTTTGACCGATCAGCTCGTCGGTCAGCGGATAACGGGAAAGGGGCGTTTCACAAGAAGTCCAAGCAGTTCATGTGGAAACCATTCCAAGGGGAGAGCATTGGCAATCAAAATCAAGCGTCATGGCTACTTTTGGCAAACAATGGTTAGAGACTGCGAGAAGTTTTCACGGAAATGTGAAAAATGCCAGAGACATGCCCTGACTATCCACCAACTGGCCGAGCTGCTATCGTCGATCTAAGCACCATATCCTTTCATGCGCTGATCAATGGACATATTAGGCCCGCTTCACCAGTATAAACAGAAGCGATGCCTCCTCGTCCTTACCGACTATTTCTCGAAATCGATTGAATCCGAATCTTATGCCAACATCAAAGACGCCGACGTCGAACACTTTCCATGGAAGAACATTATCTGTAGAAACGGAGTGAAATACGAGATCGTCACAGACAACGCTTTGCAATTCATCTCGATACGTTTCAAAGATTTTTACGAGAGTGGATGATGCAATTACAAAATTCTACACCATGATACCCCCAAGGAAACGGGCATGCCAAAGCCGCAAAAAAAAATGGTCCTCGATGGACTAAAGAAACGGCTTAACAAAAAAAAAATGGATGATGGGCAGAGGAGCTTGATGGAGTCCTTTGGTCACATCGGACGAATCCCCTACAAGCGACTGGCGAAACACCATTTGTGCTCGTTTACGGAACGGAATGCGCCATCCCAGCTGAGGTCGAATTTCCACGAATACGCCACAGATTGCTCTCCGGACAATAAAATTTGAATCGAACGATGCTTCTTGACAAACTAGACTTGCTCAACGAATGACGCGATCAAGCTTAATTCGCATCCAAAACTACCAGAAAGCAACCGTAAGATCCGAGAAGACCAGCTCGGAAGCTCCGAGTAGATCAGCTCGGAAATTCCGAGCAAACATTTAGGTCTCCGAGCGACATTTCGTATGAGTAACGTTCGTGTGAATAAACGAGTCGTATGAATAACGTTCCATATAAATAAACACTTCGTATGAAAAACGTTTTGTATAAATGAAATTTTATACTAGCAAACCTGCTCAAATTTCTGAGCATAAACGGTTGTTTGGAATATCCGAGCATCTTACTTTCATCGACTAGCGGCAAAAACTTGTCCACTCATGAACTCAACCAATTTTGAGACCAACTCGGACAGTCTCCTTCGGACATCCAACTCACGAAGAGCTTCACTCGATACAACTTCAAGAAACTCAATACACCGGATAGCGATCGCACAAGCTTGACGTCTCCGCAAAGGTTCAACTCCCCCAATCGTACGCTCGGATTTGTCCGGTAAACGATAAACAACTTTCTTGTTACTTTCATTTGATTTACTTTCTTAGAATCAAACTTAGTATTCGAACTTCATAGTTTAGTAAACGAGTCCAATTCATTAACTGTCATATCATCCTGAATCAAGTCTAGTACATTTGCATTCCCTATCTCATCAGTTGCTGGCCACATCAGACAAACAAATACATCCTTTACGGATCCCGACCAACACATCCTATACGGATCCCGACCAACACATCCTGTACGGGTTGAGGTCCTATACATCGACCATACACATCATTTACGGATCCTAACCAACATATCCTATACGAATTGAGTAACTATTGATATATCATGATTTTTACTTATTTTAAGCCATAATATAGGTATATATTAGAGTCTTTTGTAGTGTCTTTCGAGTCTTTTCAGGTGTTTATTAGAATTACATACGTTTAGAGAATTTTGGAAGATTTTGGAGCTATTTGGGCAAGGATTCGAGCTAAAGCCGTGATGAGAAGAATTCACTAGTTAAAGATGACATGAGCGTCGACCGATGCACCCTTGCATGGATCGACACAGTTCCCGGATCCTCAATTCGCAGCGTTTAATGAAGATTTTGAAGAATTGCAGAATTGGCCCAAAAGTTCCAGTATTTACAAAGAGACCCATGACGTGTTATACACTTTATATTAGGGTTTTAGTGTTTTGTTTTAGAGAGACTTTCATACTTTTAGCTAGAGAGAGTTTTGGAGTTTTGGGGCTGATCCGTTCGTTGTACTGCTTTTTGGAGAAGATTTCGAACCCCTTTTCATTTTCTACTCTTTCTTTAATGCAATTTGTTCATATTATGTTGTTTGCTTCAATAAATTTGTATGAGTAGATTCATTGTTAGGTTTAGGGATTCTCATAGGGTTTTCATGACTTGTTAGATTTAATTAATCAGTTAAGAATTCATAATTTGTTAGTTCTGCAACCTGAATTGTACTTAAACCTAGTTTCTAACTTGATCAATTGGAATCAAGACCTAGGGTTTATAAATTGACACGAAAGTGTAATTTAGAATCTGGTCTGTTTAGGTTGAGCAAATTAGTTATCTGCAAAGAAATTTAGTTTAACTGAATTGTGAACTAATCGAACCGGCACTTAATGCTAGTTTAATCTGTTAAGAATTGCAAAAAAAATTGGATTTCTAGGGTTTAGAGTTAGTAAATTCTCGCAATGAAAGTTGGTTAGTTTTACATCTGTGAATGAGTTCTACAACGGTTCTTAATTCGATCCTGACTGATTTTTGATCTGCATGGCATGATTTCCTGAGAACGCCCATGACTTAGCGCTTTTGGTATATGAAAAACAAACTCGCTTGCCTACTGATTTATTTACTGGTTTTTAGTTTACTACTCTTGATTTACATCGCTTAGCTAATCTTGATACTCTATAGTGTATCGTAAGATACTTGTGTCTATGTAGTTTGACCCCTATACACTACATTTGCCTCTGCACTTGCAGTGTAACTTAGGGAATTAAACTCTGAGCATATCATATATACACCGAACAAACGCATCATTTACGGATCTTAACCAACATGCCCTATACGAACTGATGTTCTATATATCCAAAAAACGGATAAAAGCGCGCTATATAAAATTTTAATGCTTGCTAGGCATGTATACTATTGATGAAGGGAATATAAGTCGAGTACGTTCAGAGTAAACCGTAAAACCTAGTATAAGCTGTTTAGCACACTGGTCCACGACGTCTTGACCAAGTATATCTTGGTTTAGTATCCGCGAGGCGAGTCCTACATGAAATCAACTTACTAATGGCGACGGGAATACCAAGCTCAAAGTAAGCATTGAAACCCAGTAAACGCTCCTTAGCACACTGGTGTAAATGACGTCCAAATCGAGACTCTTGGTCGGTATCCACTGAAATCAATTTGCTATTAACGAAGTCGAGATATATCGCACTAGTACTGGACTGGAAGTAAATCGCAAAATCCAGTTAAACGCTTCCAGCACACTGGTCTTAACAATCACATGTTCATAAGTAGAGTATATCTCTCTAGCCTTCAAACTTAACTTGAAACACAGTTTAACGCTTCCAAGCACACTGGTCTTGACCATCATATGTTCGTAAGTAGAGTATATCTCGCTAGCATTCCAATACTTAACTCGAAACCCAGTTAACTGCTTCTGAGCACGCTGGTCTTAGTTATCGAAAGTTTGTAAGCTGGGCGTGTCTCGCCAACCTTCAAACTAAGAACTTAACTCGGAACATGGTGAAATACTCTTATGCATGCCGCGTTCGAACATTATGGCCAAAATAAGTCGGCAAGGCGAACACATTTTGAAGATCTCTAAACTTGGAATACAACCCGTTGTACTTCCAAGCGCAACCCTCCCAGAGAGCCAAGAATCAATAACGAAATCGCACCTTCCTCCGGGAACTAAACAAAGCCTTGAATGTCTTAAAACTATACGAAAACCAATTCAAGCAGTTTATACGAGACCAAAAAAAATTATTCCTTCGACAAAATCTGCTCGACTTTTTGGCACTAGTCAACATAACAACAATTCAATTACTCGGCCGCTCCAAAGGACGAGCAATCCTAAAAGGCTCAACCAACTGACACAACACCAAACACTCGGGAAAATATGCTAGGAAACCCAAATAAATATGCTCGGAAATTTCAAGCATATTTACTCGAAAATCCGAGAAGAAAGGCTCAAAAACTCCGAGGAAACATGCCCAAAATTTCGAACATCTTGGAACTTCCAAGTAAAGCGTAAAAAACAAGCCGGACTCTAACGCTCGAACAAAATCGTCATATTCGGAACAAAATGTAACACACTTTCTCGACTGTTACGCTTGACCAAGAGCCAGAAATAGATTTCAAAAACATCCATGAAAGAGTCTTGAAGTTCAGAACAAAGTATTTTATATGAAGCAAACATATCATAATACGGAACGACCAACCGTTCCGGGAAAAAAAAGTTCAACAACACTTAAAGCAACAACACATACAAACTTAACATTCAGAGATAGGATCCATAGGCATTGGATACACCATCCGATGTTGCGTCTCCACAGAGTGATGTATCTCACATAATCACCCAAAAAATGGGAAAGATCAAAGTAGTTCTTGGCCTCGGCCAACAGCTTGTCGTACACAGGGACATCGCTCGCCAAAAGAACGGCCTTCGTATTCTCCAAATGCTCTTCCACAATTTCGAACATCGGAGGATCCTGCGCCTTCAGCCCGACGATCATCTCGAGGTTGCTCATCGTTTTGATAGAGCCGCAATACTTCTTCATAGCTGCGGGCAGATTTGAGAAAATATCACGAAGCTTCACGAAGCCGGATGAAATTATGTCGAACATACCCTTCCTCCCTTTCTTGGTTGCCTCTTTTAAGGAAACTTTACGAGAAAAGCTCTCTTCCGCAAGCTGCAATCTCAAAGCTTCAGCTTCATTAAGGGCTTCCGCCCTTTCAACATCAACAGAACGCCGCGCCGCCTCAAACTCAGCTATATGTATGTCATACGTGGCTCTTAACTCAGAAAGCGAGCTCTCTAGTTTCTGGTTCTCGACGGAGTGCCTGTGAAGCAAAGCCTGGGATCCGCGGATTTCCTTCTCGGACTTAGAAGCGTGTCTATCTACCGATGCCCACACCTACAACAAGAAAGGATTCAATAAACAAACCATATAAATCAAAAAGGGAGGATATCTATCACTTGAGAGGAAAAAGTATTAACCCACAAAACGTCATGGCTTGTGTAAGTAAGTGAACTACCACATATCATGTCCTCATACTGGACATGGACATTACCCGCATGCCACACTCCCGAGAAGAACTTTGCGACCTCTGAGACATCGTCGTATATGGGACCCCCAATGCTCGGACCACTCGGGATCGGTTTTGGCTCGGATCAAGGAACTTCGGCATCATGTTCTTTCTTGATCCGCCTCCACTTCGTCTTGGGCGCAATATTCTGAACCTCCAGTCCCATGACTGCTCCCAAAGGTGCATGAGGAGCAACCAAACTCTGACCCGTCTCTATTCCGCCCGCAGAAATGGGAACACCATGGTCAAGCGACATATCTTGCACATTATCCTAGTTGTTCCCGACAATCCCAGACGCCTTCTCTTCACTTCTCTGTTCCTTTTCTTCTGCCGCCACCTTCTTCCGAGCTTTCGCAAGTTCACATTCAGACAACGGAAGAGGTTCACATTCAGGCAACGGAAGAGACATCGTCCTAGCTTTCCAACTCTCCTGAAAAGCGAACGTTGGCGAGAGTAACACGAACCTGTAGAAGATCAAAAGTTAAAAGCTATGGAGTGTTCAAAAACGTTCAAGAATATTCAAAGAAAAACCATAGGGAAACTAGAGAGAGAAGCTCACTTAAAAGTCTTGAGGGAAGGAAAGGAGTGAAGAAATGAATGGAGAAAGGAGAAAAACCATAGGGAAACTAGATATTTCACACGATTATCTAAACACGACCATGTTTCGCATGTTTAAATTAATCATTAAGCGAATTAATTCAAAGATCGATGATCATGTCGTATGAACAAATATTTCGTATGAACAACGTTTCAATAACGTTTTATGCGAAATATACGAAACCATTTAGCCGAACATCTCGATGGGTTAAATAAACGAAAACATCGCTTTAACTCCGAGCTGACCAGCTCGGAAATTCCATGCTAACAAGTTTGGAATTCCAAGTAAATCGGCTCAGAAATTCTGAGCTGACCATCTCGGAAATTCCGAGAAAACCAGTTCGGAATTCCGAACAAATCAGCTAAAACTTCAGAGCTAACCAACTTGGAATTTCCGAGCACAATGCATTCCTTGTTGTTTTCCGAGCATAACACATTCTCTCCTAAGTTCTAAGAATAACACACTCCTTACAAACTTTCGAGCTACATATTCTATCGTTTCAGATACTTTGCTTAGATAAGACGCTCGGATACTCCCCAATATCTCTCTCCGAACGTGCGACTAGTCGCAACCCATCTTCGAAACGGTAACTTAAACGCTACTAGCCGTTAACGGAATTGCCGCATAAGTTATACGAAATACGAACTTGGGCCAAACCCACAAGACTCGCATTTCTTAGAATTTGGGCCAAGTCGAGAAACTTACACTCAAACGGACTCGGATCATCCATTGTTGGCCCATTCGGCAAAACAAGTTAAACCTCGGAAGGATAATCATAAAAATGGAAAGATAAACCCGAAGAGTAAACGGAGAAGATAATTCCGAGCAGAAGAGGGAAATCCGAGCAAAAAAGTAAATCCCAACGAAAATGGAATATACGATAACACGAAGATTTCCGAAATTTTTGCAGACGAATATCCTCTAAGCCGACTCACCGCGACTATATAAGTAGAAGGATTTCCAATGAGCATGACATCTCGAAAAACCCTAGCATCTAGACTTATAATATTCTTAAGTTTTTTGCTCTCTGTACTCTGTTTCCAATTCAACTTATCAATAATATATCCTCCAGGTCTCTATTTTGTGTGGTTTACTCTTGAAATTTTTGTTCCCTAAAAAGTTAGCTTTACAAAGATCGACGGTGCGAGTTTCGACTCTCACACCCAACGTTAGATGGACAGCCCGCTACATCATTATGGACGATGGGATATTCTGTTATAATGCCGCTGGAGCAATGCTGCAATGTGTTGAAGAAAAGGAGATCGACGAAGTGATCAAGAAAACCAACGAAGGAGCGGGAGAAAATCACGCTGGAGGACGATCACTATATTTGAAGATCAAGAAACTCGGTTTCTTTTGGTCAACTATGATAAAGGATTGTGAAAAGTATGCCGCGAAGATTGAACTGTGCTAAAAACACGCTCATGCCGTACATGCGCCTACGGAAGAACTACAGTCCGCAACAGCACCGTACCTATTAATGAGATGGGCCATGGATATATTCGGACCAATGCATTAATCTGGGCAAAATGAACACATCATGATTCTAACCGACTACTCACCAAATAGGTAAAGGCCAGTAACAGCTCGGGAAGTCACCAAATTTCTGTGGAAATAATATCATTTGCAGGCATAGGCTTCCATATGAGATGGTTACCGGTAACGGATAACAGTTTACGTCGATCTTATCAAGCCAGTTCTGTAAGAAATGGATCATCAGATTGAGTAGGTCAACGCCATACTATCCACAAGGAAATGGTCATGTAGAAGCCACAAAAAACACAATCATTGCCAAGCTTAAGACGCTGCTCGACAAACACAAAGGAAACTAGGCCGATTAGTTAGGCGGCATTTTATGGTCACATCAAACCACCCTGAGGCGTCCTTCGAATCAAACCCCATTCTCCCTAGAACATGGACTAGAAGCAATGTTACCAACTGAAATAAGCTTACCAACCATTCGGCGATCTATGCTCATTTGGAATCCCGAACTAAACAACAAAATGCTTCTTGATAGACTTGACTCGCTTGAAGAGCAAAGGGACGAAGCCCTCCTTCAGAATCAGAATTATCAGCCCTCGCAGCTCGATACTACAACAAAAAGACTAAAGGTCGACATCTAATAGAAGGGGATCTCGTCCTACGCGAAGTTCACTAAGGAACAAAAGAAAAGAACGCTGACAAATTCGGCATATATTGGGAAGGGCATTACCAAATCTCAAAGTTCGTCAAGCTTGGGGTCTACGAGCTCTCCGTGTTGAATGGAAAATCCGTCAGCTTCTCATGGAACTCGAGGCACCTCAAACGCTTCATCTACTAGATTTTCCAGCGGCAAAAAGTGTATTCTCCCTGGGCTACCACTTATGTAAAACGAAATATGGATGGCTTGATCCCCTTTTAGCGGGGTACGTAGGCAATCGTTGCGGATTCAGCTATACCTTTAATAAAATTTCATATTTTCAAAAGATATTCATTTTACATCGGCATCATGTCCAAATGACCAATCCAAACGCGCTCCTCGAGTGCAGTGGTGAAATAATCCACACTTTCATCATGTGTGCAAAAAGTGCTAACTCTAGCCGCATTGCTTAATGGTTAAGTCGGGATTGCCTCTGTGAAGCCCCGACCTGGCCACCCTAGGCCACGGTCGATGCGTTCAAATAGTCAGGCCAAACCCTAGCCTGAACCTCCCTAAATTCAGTTCTATTTTAAATTTTTCCTTTTAGGACAAGTATTCTTCGGATCTTTCTATTGACTTTTAGTCTTAGATCCTTCATACTTAATATTACGCAGCGGAAATCCTTACTTAGCATTTACATCGTTCTTCTAAAGAACGATCCATCCAAGAACCTCTTATGATCGTATTTAATTTTCTTAAACTCTTTCGAGGTTCCGTTCTTATCTATCCATTCTAACAACCTAAGTCTTTTACTTAGTTTGTTCCATTCAACTATTTCCTTTATTTCCTTCTATCCATACTTTAGAATATTCGAGTACTTAAACTCGTACCTTAGCCTTATTGGTGAAGTTGGTGTGAAGCTAGCTTGGCGTCCAGCTTAACTCATTTGATCCTCGAACTCTTAGAACATACCTCCCTTGTTCCTAGTCATTCAACCAACCATCCCCACATGACAAGGCGCAAGAGAGGTCTTCTCGTTATTTCCTTTGACCACCTCTTCATATCGATCATTCCTTAGCTTGTTCTCCCTTTATCTTTCGTTGCCTTTGATTTAACCACGTTTTGCTTCCTGCATCTTGACCCTTAGACCGATCCAAGTCCTTTAGGTATAACCAGTTCATGAACCGGTTTCCCTTAGTATCGCCAGCCACAACGATCGGGACAAGGTTGGAATGATCCTCTCGATCACTTCCGTGGATGGTCTGATCCGTGGTTCGTACCGTCGGCCGTCGACCCAGTTCTTTTGACTGATCGACCGGTCCGCACGCGTTTCGACCACACAATTTCCCTGATCCTACCCACGGTCCAACTCATGCCTTCCCGTTAGCCCGAACTTGACCGCGGTTGATCTTCTGATCAATCCCAACGGTATATTGGATATGAACCCGTCAAGTCTGTTGAACCCGTCAATTGCCATGACCTTACGCGATCACTCGGGTCGTACCGAGTGTCTCTCAGTCGTTCCGTGATCGTCAGTCCATTATTAGCGCAATGGCGTGACGCAACAAGGATGCAGAACTGCCGAGCGTATTCGGTAATACTCGCATGTTCCTGTTCGTCAGGCCATCCGCGTCCTGCCGCAATCGCTGTCCAACCGTACTGACCGCACGTTCTGATCGTTGGCGATCTTTGAACCGTTGCGTCAGTCCGCGAAGAGACACGACCTTTCGCGAAAAGACACGATCGTCCGTGAACAGTCGCGACCATCCGCTTGGATCACGATCAGTCTGCTGCGATCGTTCTGTCACGATCAGTATGCCGCGATCGTTCTGTCGCGATCAGTATGTCGCGATTGTTCTGCCGCGATCGTTCAGGCCGAGCCGGTTTCTTTCTCGGACATACCGCGATCGTGAAAGACTTACCGAGCAATCGCTCGGCATCCCACGCCAGCTAAGCCTGGACGATTACCACCCCATCCCTAAGCGATCGTCGTTCCGCGTCAGTCCAGTCGCGCGAACCATCCGGATAAGCGCGATCGTCGTAGAGTTGCGACTGTCCGTGAACTGACGCGTCTTTACCGCGAACGGTTATGTCTGTCCGCGAACAGGCGCGACTTACCGCGACGCACTATCGGCAGTTACGCGACTCGGTCATCTCGACCGTGGTGAGCGTTTGCTCGTCAAGCCGACTGTTCTGACTTCACGTCTCCGACCCGGATCCCTTCCCGAATCCGATTCACACACAAGCCGGCCGTAAGGACTTAATCGACTTTTAGCTAACCGTCCCCCCAAGACGTGCCGTTCAGTCGCTTCGTCCATTGGCCCACCCTCAGCCATACGCGCGGATCATCTCGTCCCTCGTCCGAACAGTCCACGATTGATCACGATCATGGCCCATGGCCGATCGTGATTCTCTTGGAAGGCCATAACCGATCCTAAGCCAACTGACTTATCTCGGTTCCACTTATCCAGAAATGTTGAAGCGAGAGGTTTGTGTCCGGCCATGACTTAACCGACCATCGGCCCAATGACTTGGCCGTGGCCGAGGAAGAAAGACTCGGACTCTAACATTAGATGAAGCAGCGGTTTGCCCTGGTCCTTAACAGTGTCTGAAGCCGTTTCTCCTCTTTGTTCACGCGTTGAACCACCAACAAATCCGCCTCTTCATCCTCTTCTCACCGGCGACCTTCTTAAGCAGCCGACCTCTCTTCCTCTCTCTTAAACTCTCGAATTTTGTGGCTTTATGCCTTAGAGAATTCTGGGTTTTCCCCCAGACTTTCTGTGTGCGAAAAATGGCCCCTTCATGGTCTATTTATAGGCCATGAAATCGCATGTAACTTCCCTTGGGAAGAGATGCTTCTTTTGGGCCGAAAAGGCACATCCCTCACTTGTGCCCATTCGCTTATGGTCAGCTAGTGTCACTAGCTGACCAGCTGATTTCACACTTGGACACTCTAGCTAGCTTGAGCTGAGCTGACTGTCCAGCTAAACCCTCCTTCCCAGTTGATTCCTTTAGCTCAAGCTCCTTTCCAGCTGAGCTTGAGCTCTTCTCTGTCTACGGAACACTCTCTTTGATCACTCTCGATCATAAGTTCGTTTTCTAGTTCCATAGGCTGTCCAAACGTATAGGGTGTGGTCAGACTCCCGGTTCCGGGATGTTACAGCCTCTGCTCGCTTAAGTATTGTCTCGACAAATAAGCCGATATGCCTCGTATAACCGATCTCATACTAAGCGATAGCCGTGATACAAAGTCGGCATTTGTGTCCACTCGCATCACGAAAAGGATACCGAGGCATACCTCGAAACCCCCTCCCTCTTTTACAACAAAACGGAACCAACTCCGCAAGCATTGTTCACAAGAGGGTTACAATCTTGCAGATGCATAACATGACCTCAAATAATCCAGAAACGAAGGAAATTTAAAAACCATTAATTATATCAACAAGTTTAATTATGTCGACAAGTTTAATTACGTCGGCATGATAAGAAGCCGCTGTTGATTCAGGAAGTCAGACAATATTCAATTTATTAAATAGAATAGAAATTAGGGACTTGGATATGAGATTAAATAAGAATTGAAAAGCAAGAACATGTTTAGACCGGAAAATCTAGTCTTCTTTATGAAAATCGAGACGGAACCGATCGATGATCGCTAACTCTAGGGTTTTTTTATAAGTATATGTGTATGAGTTGTCCACTTAGTCTTTTCCCGCATAGGGGAAGGATATTTATAATAGAGGATCTAGGGTATTTTTCGTAGATTCTCTCTGATATTCTTTACAAAATAATAGAAAATATTTCCTTATGGATATTTTCTATTTTTCCTCTTCCGGATAAATATCAATTTAACATTTATCCTCTTCTCTCTTACAGGTCGACGAGTGCCTCCGCCGGACTCCCTCAGTCTCTGCCGAGCTCCTTCGGCCCCCACGGTGGGCTTTTATTTCCTTCGGGCCGAATCTCTGCTGGACATTTCTGTTATTGGGTCGGGTCTTAGAGGGGTGCTAATCCCACCTCCAACAGTAAGCCCCCCAGTTCGTCGCGCTGGGTATCGCTTTAGGTCGACGGATTTTGTTTGCAACTTTGTCCCAATAGTCAAGATGTCGCGTGTTGAGATTTGATTCGAGCCAACTGCCTCCACGTCTTCTTCCATTAAACGGCGTATTCGGGACGCTTCTTCTTCGTCCAATCATCCTAGGACACGTGTCTCGGGAAAATGCAGGGCCGCGCCCGTTCGAGAGATAACGTTGTGTCCCTCGGAAGACTCCCCACTTCTCCTTGTTTCTATAAATCCCGCTTCTCCCCCTCGCATAGCTCGGGTTCTGTGAACCTGGGTCAGGAATTATCTAGGAGGCATTCCGCGTCTCTTCAAGATGACGCAAACGATCATGCAGGCGACCATATTCCTCTTGCAGTGAGAGCGGCCTCTTCAGGTCGTGGTAAGGAGAAGCATGTATCCAAGAAGGCGACAGTCCGGGTGTCTTCCTCTCGGTCTGTGGACGATTTTGGTGTTTTGTCGACCTCTTATACTGAAGAGTCCCTGGCTTTGTTGAAAGCTCTTCCTGGTTGTGGAGGCGTCGAGGTTCTCCTGCCTTCTACTTCGCAGTGTCTTTGGAATGCTCCTCCAAACTTTGCTTGTTTGTACGAATCCTTCTTCCACATTGGGAATCTTCGATTTCCACGTCCGAAGGCGTTGGTTTACTTCTGCGCGAAGTTCAAAATTGCCTTTACCCAGCTTAATCTTGCGGGCATTATTAACTTGACCGGCCTGCTTGAGCTCAGTGTAACTCTTGGAATTCCACTCACAGACGAGCTGTTCGAATGCTTTGGTCAATTGAACATTGTGTCGAAGAGGCCGGAGTGGATCCAGGTTAATCTTCGCCCACAGTTTAAGTTGCAGACTGGGGTCAAATCCAGTAAGACTCATGACTGTCAGAGGAAGTACTTCTTCGTCAGGATTGACGAGCACTCATTTCCTGATCCGGCCGCCTTAGTCGTCAATGAATGGAACCTCTCCGTTGGTAGTTGACCGGTCGGTTGGGTGTTGATGCTCATTTTCGTTATTGACTCTAACCATGATTTTCTGGTTTTGTTTTTGTAGCTCGTCTCAATCCAAAAATTCTTAACAAAAAGTTCTTAAACGACGCCGGTAGGAAATTTTCCGAGCTCGGTTGGCAAACTTGGCCCGAGACCGAAGGACCCAAGAAAATTAGTGAGTTTTCCCGACGTCCCTCGATTTCTTTTGTATTTGTTCTTTTGGGCTGACTTTCCGGTATTTCAAATAGCGAAGGGAATCAGTAAAGTGCGTAAAGCCATCTTGATCATGGTCATCGATCTGAAGAAGACCTCGAAACCTTCGGATGTCGATAGACTAGGTGATTCGAGCCGTCCTACGGTCGCTAAGCCAGTTTCTCCTAGGTCACAGTCCAGGAGGGGAGAAAAACAGGTTTCCAATGAGGCCGATAAGAAAAGGGCTGAGGAACCCAAGAGGCATTCGTCTCAAACGTCATCAAGGAAGCTGACTGATGGTGCAGAGGCTTCGAGAAAGAGGGATGCGATTTCTCGTACCGAGGACGAGCTAGAAGATACATCGACCCCGCTGCTCCGGAAGGGCTCTAAATCTGGGACTTCAGCCGAGGTGCCTCCCCGTCCTCTTGACAAGAGATTCCTTCCTTCGCCTCCCTCTCAGAGTTGAGAGCACATCTCAGAGTTGTAAGAACAGATCTTTTGTTCTTCAGGGGGATAAGCTGAAAAATCCGGATGAATACTACTGTGGTGAGATCTTTCGGAACATCTCCTTCGTGGCTATCCCGCCCTGCCCAGTTTCTGAGATGTACAAGTCGAATGTATACCGCGGCATCTCGAAGTTCTTCATCGATGTGAGTGTGTTTTTTTGTTTAGAGGTCTATCACTTGTGTCGCAAATCAATTTTTCGGACCTTATCTTAATTTTTTACCGTCCTTTCAGGGAGACTCAATGATAAATTGATATATATATTTGATATGAATCGTCAGCTACACTCGCGTACTGCCGAGCTTAGCAAGGAGCTAGCCGAGAGGACGAGGGAGCTGGAGAAGCTCAAGCTTGATAACGAGCTGCTCAAAGTGAGCGAGGAGAATTTGAAGATCAAGGTCGCTACTTCTTATGAGCATATCAAGCTGCTCGAGACTCGCAACCAGGAGCTCGCCGTGTACAAAGAAGGCCTCTCTACGGAACTGGCTCAAGAGAAGCTTCGCCGCACCGAGGAGGTATCCAAGGAGCGGAATACTTCGTTGCTGGAGATTGGTGATCTCATAAACTGTCGCAAGGTTTTGGCTTAGAAGTACGATTTTCGTCTCCAAGAATTGATGGAGGCGTTTGCCTTGAATCGGGCTGAAAACGATGCGTACATGAACCTTAGTCAATACACCGGGACCTTAGAGTATATATATTTGCTTCGAGATTAGAAGGGGGTGGCTATCCCCGACAAATTTTTTGAAGAGCTCTCGATGGATAAGGAGAGGTGGAACAAAAAATCGACGAGGTCAACGATCCTGACATTGTCGACGAGTTCTTTGTGATCTCTCCGGTCCCGTTGAAGGTTAGTGACTACAACCCTCCTCCTCGTCCTTTTCAGCCTCCGTCTGCCGATCATCAAACAGACGACGTTGCCCTGCTCGATGAGTCCAGGACTAACGCGAATCTGATGTCGGCGGAGGTGGTCGAGACTTTGAAAAGCCCTGAAGGCGCGCAGTTCGTGTTGGCCGAGATTTCCTCGTTGCTACCAGGGGCATTACCTACCTCGGTGTTGGATGCTCCTCTGACTGACCCGGCTCGAACTCTTCCTCCGCCTGTTTAGGCTTGTAATAATTTTTGTTTTATGCTTTTTCGGGGTGGTTTAGTCCCCCCTTTGTATGACTTTGTTGTGGGTGGACGATGTCCCCCCTTTTGTAGAACATTTCTGGGGTGCTATTCTCCTTTTATGTCAGATTGGATTATTCCCCTTTGCTTTTGATTTGCGCGGTGACATGGTCTGAAGAGACTCTGTTGTCGTGCTATTTAGTTATCCTCTTATCTTCAAATCTCTCTCTCTTTTTTTATTTTTGGTTTTGTACCTTAGCGTATAAGGGTTTTTCTTCCGAGTGAAAACTCGGTTTATCGAACGGAGCTCGATATCTTCGTTCCTAGAATTTGGTTTTGTTTTCGTCGGGTTGAGACCCGGGCTTTTGTATTCATCGAGTGAAGACTCAACTTCGTTTCATCGAGCGGAGCTCGGGTTTTTTGTATTCATTGAGTGAAGACTTGGCTAAGTTTTGTCGAGCGGAGCTCGGCCTTTTGTATTCGTCGAGTGAAGACTCGGCTAAGTTTCCTCCAGCGGAGCTTGGATTTTTTATTTTCATCGAGTGAAGACTCGGCTAAGTTTTATCAAGCGGAGCTCGGCTTTTTGTATTCATCGAGTGAAGACTCGGCTAAGTTTCATCGAGCGGAGCTCGGAGTTTTTGTATTCGTCGAGTGAAGACTCGGCTAAGTTTCATCGAGCGGAGCTCGGATTTTTGTATTCATCAAGTAAAAACTCGGCTTTTTCCTAACTCGGGATTGGTTATGCGAGACAGGTCGGCTTATTTAGTCCGTCTGAGTTAGGTTACGAGTGCGATTCCCGGCTTTTCCTTGTGCCAATTGGACTTTTAAGATCATAGTCTTTGTCGTTTGGGGAAGGTGATCGTTGAGACGTGATTTTTTTTGACAAAGGTCTTTTATTGATTTACAACTGCGCTCTGGATAGAGTTGCCTTTTCTTTTTAAAGCGAGCCTAAGTCTAGTTCGGCCGAGGTGTGTGTCCGTCAGGTGCCTCTCCTCTGTTGGTTGGCCCCGGTACGATTCTTCTCTTTCCTTTTGGTTCAGAGGGGCGGAGAAGTTTTCGTTCGCTTATGAAGCATAGCCTTCATGTGGTCTGATCTCCCCTTAGCGTATGTATTCCGTTCGGAGTCGGGAACTTGATGCACTGGTGGTATGTTGAGACCACTGCTTTCATGGCGTGTAGCCAAGGTGTTCCCAAGATGGCATTGTAGATGGCTGGTTTGTCGACTATGATGAACTTTGTTATTGTTGCTATTCCGCCGACGTAGATGGGGAGCTTGACCGTGCCAATAGTCATGGTTTGGTCGCCATCGAACCCGGTTAGTGGTTGCACTTTTGGCTTGACACGCAAGTTTTTGAACTCTGCCTTTTCGAGAGCTTCTTTGAAGATTACTTCCACCGAGCTTCCTGTGTCGATGAGCACGCGGGATATCTCGCAGTCCCCGATCAAGACTTCGACCACCAGAGGGTTGTTATGTGGTGTGTCTACTCTGATTGCGTCAGCCTCATTGAACAACAGCGGTATACTCTCTTCGATTGAGAGCGGGTTTCCCTTAGTTGTTGTGGACTTTCGACCATACTCTTGTATAGATTGCACCGAGTCTGAACAGATCTGAAGTCCTCCTATTATCGTATTGATTCTTCGACGAGGTTGTGGGGCGGCTCGTCCCTCATCATCCTAGTCTCGGGGACACCTGTTTGGTTCTGTCTCCTGAGCTTGTCCTTCTGGTTCTTCCCTGGGGGCTCCTTCTTGATTTTCTTGTCTGTTTTTGCTGCCCTTGGGTTGTCTGTCACCTCACTTGGGGTTAACTACTCTCCCTTTCTGATACTGATCCAACAGATACTCGGCTAAATTCAGACATTCCGCGGTATTATGAGAGTGTTTCTTGTGGTACTCACAGTATGGTCGGTCGTCATTGGCTTCTTCTGAGCGTGGTTGGTTTCGACCGGTCTTATTCCATCCTTGGGTGTTTGCAATGGCGAAGGTCATGTTGCCGATGTCCTGGGAATCGATTTTTTATTTCTCTTTTGTCGTAGGAGCTTTTTTGGCTGAATCCGACTGTTTTTTAGAGAATATCGCATCTTGTTCCTCTAGTTCGATGAATGCTACTGTTCTGTGCAATGCGTCCTCCAAGGATGTGGGCTTGTTCAGTTTCAGGTCTGTCCTGAAAGCTGAGCGATGCAGGAGTCCTTTCCGAAGCGCTCCTTTGGCTGCATTGTCATCCACACTTATCATGGACACGATTTCTTTGAATCACCCGATGAAATCTTTCAGGGGTTCATCTTGTCTTTGTTCAAGGTCCCATAGGTCGGCATCTGACGACTCAGGTGTGATGATGAGTGAATAATGCTTTAGGAACAGTTCTGAGAGTTCCTGGAAGCTGTCTATCGATCATGTTTTGAGTCGCGAGAACCAAGTGGGGGCTATTCCCCTGAGATTCTCCACGAAATGCTGGCAGTACCCCGGATCTCTTTCCTCATCGGTGAATCGGTTACGGCTCATTGCTATCATGAAGGCGGTCATGAACTGACTGGGATCTGTATTTCCTTCGTAAAGGGGGATTTTACTTTATCGATTCGTGGGATCCTGGCGTTCATGATCCGAGCAGTGAAGGGTGTATGCTGCGCTTGTTCTAGGACACGTCCGAGTTCTGGGGCCGAGGTTGCTGCACGATGGACTTTGGAGATTAGTTCGTAGATTTCGCTTAGTATGGCCGTGAGCTGGTCGTCGGGCGCCGATGCTAAATTGTCTCGAGTTGCCGTACTTCTGATTGGATTGACCGCCGACCCTATAGTCCTCTGAGGTACCTCTGGGAAAAGACTTCGGCTGATTGGTGATACTCCCTTCGGGGTCTGTTCCATTGTGGGTGCGCTTTGACGCCTTCGCAAGCTGTCGCAAAGCAGGTTCTGTTGGTCGGCGATTGCGGTGATACGCTCGTTCGCGATTCTATCTAGATTTTCCACTTGGTTTAGTAGCGTGCGAAGCAGCTCCGTTATGGCCGAGTTTTCGATTCTGCTAGTTGGTATCGTGGTGTTCATGTGCACCGATCTTGGTGGAGGCTCTATGTCGCCCGCAGCGCTTGCTGGCCCTGTCGTGGGTATGATCGTGGCGCTTGGACCTCTGGGTGGCGGCACATTGCTTTGTGGCGTTGTGTTTGATGTGTTACGTTCTCCATCGCCTTGTCGGGTCGGATCAGTCTGATAGCCTCCCCTCCCGTAGTGGTGTTGGTGACGTCGCATGCGCTGTTCGTCGCTGTTCCTTGAGATGAGGTTGGTGATTCGTTCATTCCTAGCATTTTCTTTGGTTAATCAGAATATCAAAAGTCCCCACAGACGGCGCCAATTGTTGATTCATGAAATCAAACAATATTCAATTTATTAAATCGAATAGAAATTAGGTACTTTGATATGCGATTAAATAAGAATTGAAAAGCAAGAACAAGTTTAGACCAGAAAATCTAGTCTCATTATGAAATCGAGCCGGAACCGATCGATGATCGCTAGCTTTAGGGTTTTTTATGAGTATATGTGTATGAGTTGTCCACTTAGTCTTTTCCCTCGTAGGGGGAGAATATTTATATCAGGGGATCTAAGGTTTTTTTCCTAGATTCTCTCTGATATTCTTTACAAAATAATAGAAAATATTTCCTTATGGATATTTTCTATTTTTTCTATTCCAGATAAATATCAATTTAACATTTATCATCTTCTCTCTTGCAGGTCGACGAGCGCCTCTGCCGGGCTCCTTCAAGGGTTTTTTTTCCTTCGGGCCGAATCTCTGCTGGACATTTCTGTTATTGAACCGGGTCTTAGAGAGGTGCTAATCCCACCTCCAACAGCCGCGTTGGCATTTTATTTAAAAAAACGTGCTCAGTTAGACATTTACACAGACAACGTATAGATCGGATCTCCTTAAAAAGATCTATTAGACCGGCACAATCTGCGTCTAAAGAAATGAAGACATCGACAATCTCATAAATAATTCGCAAGTTTAATTATGTAGGCATGAATGTTGATTCTTTTACCGTCGTTTGGATCATGGTTTAATAAAATCATAAGCTTTAGTCTCTAAACATAAATAAACCGGAGTCTTCTGCCCTGCTTAAGGAGGATGATCCATATTTGAATTTTGGTGGTCAAATGCTTGGCGATATATCGTCAGAAGATGAAAGTGAAGTTAAAGAGAGCGGTTCAGAAGAAGATAGCAAAGTAATCTGGGTCAAAATGAAGAGAATGAGGTTGATGATGCAAATGACAATGAGTTAGAGAGTGAAGAGGATGGAGAAAGCAGTGACAGTGATGGCCCTAGCCATGAGGTTATAGATGAGAGCTAGTATAAGAAGTTTGTAATTGGGCAGTCATATGCAACACTCCAGACATTCAAGAGTGCAATAACGAAGTATGCATTCAAGAAGAACTATGATATTTCCTTCTTAAAGTCGGATAGTAAGAGAGTTGTGGCCGTTTGTTGCGATAAAAATGTCCTTGGAGGATATATGGATCAATTAATAGTACAAGTTCTCGGTGTGTGGTTAGGTCTCTTCAAGAGGAGCATGACTGTACTTGGCAAGGCAGAGTTGAACTGCTCAACAATGCACGCATAGCTGAGCTTTTTTAGGAAGAGTTTAGACTGAATCCACATTTCTCAGCCATCCAACTACAAGCAAAATTACTGAAGCGTAACATCAATGTTACTTGGACAGTATGCGAGAGGAGCAGGCTTAGATGTCTGCATTCGTTTGATGCTGAACAGGTTGAGTCATTTGCTAAAATGTTTGACTATGTTCATGAGCTAAAGAGATCCAATCCGGGTACAAGTGTAGAATGTGAGGTTCGTCAAGGTGTTTTCAATAGATTCTACGTTTGCTTTGGTGCACTAAAACATGGATGGAAGGCCGCTTGTAGGAGAATCATACATGTTGATGGTACATTTCTCAAATGGCGTATGACAGGCATGCTATTGGCACTACAAGAAATCTGTCTCATAGCCACGGCTTAGCTACGAAATTTTCGTAGCTACGTTTTCTAAGCCGCGACTAGCTACGAAATAAGTTGTGGCTATCGCTGTGGCTATGTGGCAGCTATTCGTAGCTATGTAGCCACGGTAAACGAACGTAGTAATTCGTAGCTACTTAGCGACGGATAGTAGCGAATGTTTCGTAGCTATTGTTATCCGCGAAGAGCCACAAACGTTGTCGTAGCTATCTAGCTACGACCTGAAATATCTGCTAGTCGTGCAAACCACAAACTCTAAACTATAGGCTTTGGGGATTTGTATTTAGTGTTTAGGGTTTGTATTTAGTATTTAGGATTTAGGCTTTGAGGTTTAGGATTTAAGTTTTAGGGTTCAGAGTTTAGGATTTGGGGGTTAGGGTTTAGGATTTAGGGTTTAGGGTTTGTGTTTAGGGATAAGGGTTTAGGCTTTGGGGGTTAGGGTGTAGGGTTTAGAGTTAAAAATATAAGCTTTAGTGTAAAAACCCTAAACCTAAACCCTAACCCCTAAACACAAACACTAAACCCTAACACCCAAAGCCTAAACCCTAACCCCTAAACACAAACCCTAAACCCCAAACCCTAACCCCTAAAAACAAACCCTTAACCCTAACCCCCAAAGCCTAAACCCTAACCCCTAAACACAAACACTAAACCCTAACCCCCAAAGCCTAAACCCTAACCCCTAAACACAAACCCTAAATCCTAACCCCTAAACTCTAAACCATACACCCTAAACCCTAAACCCTAACCCCTAAACACAATCCCTTAACCCTAACCCCCAAAGCCTAAACCCTAACCCCTAAACACAAACCCTAAACCCAAAATCCTAAACCCTAACCCCCAAAGCCTAAACTCTGAACCCTAAACTCTATACACCAAACCCTTAAACACAAATCTTTTAAACCTATACAATAAACCATAATCATACCCTAAACCTAATTCTTAATCATAAACTATAATAACATGTATATATATAAAACCTAAACCCTAATTCTAAATAATCCATAAAACTCTAAACCCTAAACCTTAAACCCCAAAACTCTAAAGTATAACCAAAATTCTATTAATAACCTTTTAAATACTATAACATATTCAAAACTAATATTCAACACTTATAAACCTTTAAACCCTAAACCATAATTAAACTTTAAACTTCAAATCTTTAATCATAAAATATAATTCCAAACTCTAAACATTCAATTGAAATCTAATTCTTATTGTATATACTTATCCAAAATTATAAACAAAACAAAACAAATACATAAAACCCTATACCCTAAATTGTAAACATTATATTTATAAACTCAAATCATGTTACTTATATATTAATTAGTTTGATAATTTCTTTGAAAAGTTAATACATTATAAACTTTAATCTTAAATTTTACATTAAAACTTAAAATTTATTTCTATTAGTTATAAAATGATTTTGTAAAATAATTTTATAAATAGCTAAATTTCTATTGGTTGTTTGCAAAAGGCAATGATTGAGTTTCTTTTAATACCAACCCTTAGATGAATCCTAAATCTAATGGTCATAAATTAAAATAACACTCCTTAACCTATCTCTTTATCTCACTTACCCCACATCCGCCGCACAACAAACAACGTACATCTTCCTCTTCATTTTTGTTTAATCAGATCTTGATGATGAACGAAGCACAGCTTCATCTGCAGCAAAAGCAGATCGGCGCTTCTCGCCCCGACGGCGGAGGAGGCGAGGATGAAGCAGACGAACCAGATCGAAGATGAAGCCGCCGGACGAAGACGAGGACCGGAACGCCTTTCACCTCGACGAAGCTCTGTTGCCTGGGAAGAAGACAAACCAGACCGGAACGCCTTTCACCTCCGTCACAGCCTCTCGTCTCAGATCTAACAACGGTTACGGTGCAGCAGCTGGTGGTGACGAAGACGAAGAACGCAGCGACGGTGGTCTGGGTAGGACGTGACGGTGCAGCAGCTGGTCCACATCGACGGTCTTGGCGAAGAATCGACGCGGAAGAAGACGAACCAGATCGACGGTCGTGGGGCTGCGGTGGATTCATGGTGAGAGTCGGCGGCGGTGAGCACAGATGAAGAAAGCTCCGCCGGAAGAAGATGAAGATAAAACATAATTCATTTTTTATGTTTTATTTAATTATTTTATTGTCTATTTTAATATGATTCTTAATAAAAAATTAAAAATTGTATAATTGATTATTTTAATTAAATTTTACTATTAGTATATATTTTTTTGTTTTTTTAATTTTATAGCCACGACTAATTCCGTGGAAATTCGTAGCTAAGGCCACGAAAAAAATCGTGGAAAATCCGTGGATATAGCTACGACATTATTCGCAGCCATTCGTGGCTATATTAGCTACGGTTGGCATTCTTGCTTTTCGTAGCTAATAGCTACGAAAATCGTCGCGGCTACGTCGTGGCTACGTAGCTGCGGATAGCCATGAAAAGGTTGTATCCACGAGCTCATAGACGCGGATTTTGGTTGCGGCTAGTCGTGGCTACGACCAAATTAGCTACGAAATTTGGCCGATAGCCGCGAAAAAATCCGCGGCTATATGGCCAGTTTCTTGTAGTGTGGTGGCTTGTGGACGAGATCCTAATGACAAGATATATCCCATAGCTTGGGCCATTGTGGATGCTGAAACTAAAGAAAACTGGTTGTGGTTTTTTGAACACTTGATAGATGACTTAGGACTGCAATCAGGGAATGACCTAACTTTGATGAGTGACCAATGCAAGGGTCTGATTAGAGCTGTATGTTTGGTACTGCTGTTTGCTTAGCACAGGTTGTGTGCACGACATGTCACTACAAGAAATTTGACTATTGATAGCATAAACCGATAGCGTTTTTGATGTTTATGCTATCTTTGATTGAACATAGAATTAAACATAGTGTTTAGTAATATAGAAACGCTATCTATGGTATGAGCGGGACAAAATAAAAACACGCGGCCCAAATTTTAACTAAACCGCTATGTTTTTGTTTAGCGGGACAAAATTTTTGGTTCCCCCGTGTTTGTTATCTTAACTCTAAACTTTCTTTCTTTTTTCCTTAGCCAAAATTACAGATCTAATTCTCTCACTCTCTCTTCTTCGTTCTTGCATGTTCATCATCTTGGCTCGATTCCGCATTTTTCACTCAATTACTCAGTTTTATCGCGAAATCGAAATCCTAATTTGACACGTAGTTGCCTGGGAATCTTGAGTTCTCGATAATTTCACAAACGAAGCAAAATCAGACATCAAAGGTAAATCTGAGTTAGAATATGGTATTGATACGAAGTAGATAAATATCGATAGATAAGTATCATCTTTGCTTGTTATTGTTTCTTTTGTTGATTGGTATGGTTTAATTTGAGTGTATGTGGAGCTGTGGAGTTGTTTTTAAGATGGATAAGACTTGGGTTTGGCATCCAAGGTCAGCACTCTTTTTTTATTTACATTGCTTTGTGAAGTAAAACTTTTTGCAGAATTCTATATAGAAGCTTTTAATGTTTTTTTGTTACAGGGCTAGCCTTGAGTATCAGACATGAGCAACTAATTTTGTGCATGCATCAACAACAAGTCTGGGTAACCCAAGTGTCATATTATGTCCCTGCATAGATTGTCGGAATTTGTGTCATCAGGCGACAGGTACAGTGGTAGATCATCTAGTGATTAGGGGCATGGATGAGAAATATAAGAGGAATTCTTGTTGGAGAAATCATGGGGATATTAGAACTGCTAAGCCATCTGAAGATTCGAGGTCTGAGTTCGAAGCTTTTGATTTGATTAGGACAGCCTTTTTTATGGTGATTCACGGCCTAGTAGCCACAGTGAAGATCATAATGATGATGTTGATAGTAAAGAAGAGTCTGAGTTCAGGAAGAAGCTAGAAGATGCTGAGACTCCTCTATATCCAAGTTGTTCTACCTACACCAAGAAATCTGCAATCATGGGGCTTTACAGGATTAAAGTGAAGAGTGGTATGTCAGAGAATTATTTTGATCAACTGCTGAGAATGGTTCATGAGATGCTTCCTAAGGAAAATGTTCTCCCGAGCTCTACAAATGAGATGAAGAAGTTCCTGAAGATGTTTGGGTTTGGATACGACATGATTCATGCATGCACTAACGACTGCATCCTCTACAGGAAGCAGTACGCAGAGATGGAAAGCTGTCCAAGATGTAATATGTCAAGATGGGAAAGGGATAAGAATACTGGTCAGGAGAAGAAGGAGATTCCAGCAAAGGTTCTTAGGTATTTTTCCTATAAAAGATAGATTCAGGAGGATGTTTAGATCCAAAAGAGTGGCTGAAGAGTTGAGGTGGCATTACAATTAAACCTAAAACAAATTAAAAATTATGTTACTAACTCCTAAACACTAATAGTATACACTATATATGTATACATTAAAACTAAATTAAAAGTAAACCCTTTCTAATCCCTAAATCATTAGCCCAAAGGATATAAACATAAAACCCTAAACCCTAAACATGAAACCCTAAACCCTAAAACTCTAAACCACAAAAGTTACAAACCCAAGTATTATTGTTAAGTTAATATATTAAATAAATCTACTGGGCCTTTACCATAATTACCTAAAAACTTATTCTTCTGTGTTAATATATCGAGAAGAAACCTAATGTCTTCGTTTTTGTTTCTCAGAACAAAGATAGGGTTTCTCTTCTTCGTTGTCTCTCGTCTCTTGACCGAACTGGGCTCTCGTCGGCTTACGTCTGCCCACCGGTGAATTCCTATCTATCTCTGTATCTTTCTCAATATCTATGTATCTCTCTCAAGATCACTGACCCTTAAATTAATACTCACTGTGATTTAGGGTTTGTATCTCAACATTCGAAGCCGATTCTTATCCTTCGCCGTTTTCCAGGTATATATCACTGTATCTCGCGCACAATCGCATCTATCTCTAAACTGTTTCTTTAGGCATCTCGTCTCTAATCTGTTTCTTTCGGCATCTTATCTGACATTCGTCTAAGTTTTGTGACTAATTTAAGTTGATTTTTTTTTTCTGTACTGAACTCTATGTTGCCTTTCTGGTTGTATATTGATGATTCCTCTGTGATTTATGTGGATGAGTTTATAGCTACTTGTCTCACTTCTCGGTTATATTGTTTTTGACAGAGATTGAAGAACTAAGGAAGAAACTCGAGAAGTAGCCACCCAGAAGGTTAGGTCTTTCTCTTAATATCTTTAAAAACCCTAGATGAGACTATTGCTAGACAGCAGCTGATAGATTTCTCTATCTGCAGGTTCATAAATTCCGTGTTTTTTGCTTCAATCCAGGGGTTCATATCAAGGGTAATATTTATTAACTGATTTACTGTCACATATGGTTATCTGGAATTCACTGAGAAATTTGTATCCGTAGCCGTAGCCTTTCAAAGTTTAATGACTGATCGAGCATTCATTATTGTCATTTCAAACAGGTATCAAGAAGAAGTTGTCTCCCTAATCTCCCAAAGGTAATTGACATATTTGTTCTGGTCTTAGGTTAAATTTTCGTTGTCTAAATATTAACTTAGTGTTGCTTTACGTTTTGATTCAGAAATGGAAACAAGGAAGATCATAGTCTGCGGACTCCCGGCAATGGGAATCATACCAAAGCTCCGTCCACATCCACAACAAGAAGCAGATAATGATCGAGGAGGCGATGTAGTGGAGCTCACATGAGTAGAATACCGTAGAGCTATGGGCTACATGATACGGGTTGAGGAAGACCAAGCAGATATCGCTCCTGATTTCCAGAGACTTGTCCAAAATCTCAGAAGGGAAGAACAAAGACTCAGAAACCAAGAACTCAACTCAGCTGCAATGAAACGACCAAAGCAAGAACAAGGAGAGTCTTCAAGAAAGGGTGGTCGTCGAGGCTAAGTAGCAGAAGCAGAAGGTGTTAGGGAGGTGTGTTTGATGTATGAACAATGTTTGTGTTAATTGCATTTGATGTGTTTTTAAGTGGTATTAAACCGTGTTTTAATACCCTGATGTGAATCTATTTTTATTTTATAGTATTTCTTTTTTTTTAGTTTAAATGTAATTAAAATTAAAAGTAAATTAAATTAATATTTACAGAAAATATTAGGGTAAAAAAAATAAAAATATGATTTCGAACAATCAAAATACATAACATTTACGGATTGATATGTTTGATCTAACGATAACATTTAAAAGATTGCTATCTTTACTATATAGAGGACGTTTAAATAACGCTATTATATAGCTAATTCATAATCCCATAAACGCTATTGTATAAATAACCTATTGCATCAAATAAACACTATCTTAAAAACATATACAACAGCAATTAAAGTAAACGCTATCTAAAAACTATTTATCATAGCATTTATATAAAACGCTATCTTTATAATATTTACCATAGCATGTACCGAAAACGCTATCTAAAGTGTCAGACTTTTTATCGCGGTCGATGACATAGCAGGTAACTCAACGCTATCGTATCGATACATCGCGTTTTCCGGTAGCTATCAATACCTGAATTTCTTGTAGTGTGTCTACCAAAACTGGAAGAAAGTGTACAATGGGGCTGAGTATGAAGATATTTTCTAGGGAGCTGCGAGCTGCGAAAGTGTTATGAACTGCCGATGGAACCTGTCAATGGCATGAATCTATGGATAAAAAACCACTGACGAAAGGGTTCTACCACCACCATTTAAAAAGCTACCAGGGAGACCACCGGGTAAGAAGAGAAAGAGAGAGAAAGGCGAACCAAGAGAGAAGGGCAAAATGTCAAAAGTTGGATTGAAAATGGTAAATTCTTCTATATTATACATATTATTTCTCTTCTAGTCTTTCTAAACTGATTGTTTTATGTTACAGCATTGTCGTAATTGTGGTCAAGAGTGACATAACAAGGGTAGATGCAAGAATGCTCATGTTCCTAAGCTTAGAAAGCCAAACGGAAGACCACGAAAGCATCCACTCACTATAACGGCCTCTCAAGCTTCTACCATTTCTCAAGATCTTAGAAGCATTTCAGAAGCCCTACCAAAACCAAAACGAGGCCGACCACGAAAGTAGACTGTAGTCGGTTCTCAAGCTTCACAAACTTCTCAAGCTCCACGAAACATTTCAAAGGCCCTACCAAAACCAAAACCAGGCCGGCCACGAAGAATTTGGTTTGATGCTAGCACAATCCAACAAGAAGCTCCTCCTCAGCCTCGAGGACCAAATTACGATACCGGTCCTATACAACTACCCCGAGTAATTTCTTGACAACTAAACTTGTTAGTCTTTGTTCTACTTTAATATTAAAATCTTTGACTGCCAATGCATGAGGGTTTTGGAGTCTTCACAAGTCCACATACAGGGGACGATTACATATATGTCGGATCGAGAGTTGTGGATACAAGTGACAACACGATCTTACTAACCGATTTATATCGGGCTTGGGAACGCAAGAAGATGTCTACTTGTGGGAAAGGACGAACCAAGGGACGTGGTAAATGACCCTGTCAAACAATGCACGCATGCTTCATCATGTTTTTTGTTATGCTTTCTGTCAAACTGTGTTTGTGCTTTATTATGTTTTGTTATGGTTTTTCATCAAACAAGGTTTGTGAATCTGTTATGTTGAAACAATTTGTTTGCTTATGATTAAACAATATGTGTGTTTATGTTAAATATCATGATAGTATATAAGCATATTCAGTAATAACTGAACCCTTAAATAGAATTAAAAATCAAAGGGCATCAACCGCATAAGTTCATTACATCTAACAACTCACTTAGCTTAAGACATACTGATAATACAAACCCACACAACACACCATAGTACCATTTAAACTTCTAGACTCTCACTTACTAAGATCATAAGACAAACAGATTAAGACAAGGAGAAGGCAGAATGCGGCCAAGAAAAGCTTAGGCTCGAAACCAAGAAATGCAGTCTTCTTCGTCGCAACAAGCCTCTCTATCTTTGCAATACGCTCTTCATTCTCTGCCATCATCTGCTTCAAACGACATATTTCCTCATGACATTTTTTAATCTCTAAAGCCTCCAAATCATCAGTAGCAATGAAATCCACCTTAAAAGATAATGCAGAAAAATCACTCTTCAAAGAAACTAAGTCCTCTGTCTTTGCCTCTCATCCCACCATTTCCAGACATGACATTTTGCATTATCATAGCTTGAACAAGTATAGTATCTTCTTCCAGGGTCCATTACAGTACGAGCAGTGTCAATGATAGGTTTACGGCTGCAATAGCACATCTTTGGCATTCCTTCATCAAACATGTAATCCATCGCCAATCGCTTTCTCCTGCTATCACTCGAAGATGACATTGATGGTTGGATGTAACTATAGTGACCCATCTTTGACAAAAATAAAAAAACAATCAGAAATGAAAATGAACAAGGAAAAGAGATGAAAAAAGAGAAGAAGAACAGAGCTGAAAGACAAGACATAGATGAAAACAAAGATGAACTTAATCGAAATTACAGAAGCATTGTACCTTTTCAAGGCTGAGAATGAATCTGGATTTTGCCAATTAAAAACCATAGCTCCTCAAATCGGGAAAGATGAAACTGAGATCCCTTTTAAGCTTCTTCCATCAAAAAACTTCGTGTTGTTGAGTTGTTTCACGATGTATCAAAACGACACCGTTCCTATCTCTGTTAACCATTCTCACGGAGCCACGTCATCAGTACACAAATGATCTATATTGCGATTTGACCCGAGGTATGAGGGTTGACTGGCATAGAAATCATGTGAGGGGTTAATATGAAAAAATGACCAGGTGAAGGGTTTTTATGCAGAAATCCATTAAAAATCAAAACTAATTGGTTATTGCAAATGTCGACAATGACGTTAGAATTTTGTTATGAATCGAGAGGCTGTAGAATCATGGTTCATGAACACTCTCCATTGGAGCTGCGACCAAAACTTTTAATTTGGCGGAGCGAAGGCGATTGCAAAAACGACGGTACGACACCAGTTTCGACATAATATTTCAAATCGGGAAAGTTTGAGGATTTCGGAGAGGGGTCTCATTTGACGAAAAAAATATGTAGAAAAAGTTATCCAAACTAGGTTAATGTTGAGATTATTTATTTATTTTTTATTTAATTTAAATATTTAAATTATATTAAAAATTATTTGAACTAAATAGATAAAATTAATTCAATCAAATTAATTTGTTGATAATTTAGTTTTTTCTCACAAATTAATTCTATTTTAATAAAGAATAGAAATAAATAATATTATAGTAATTAATGCTAAAGTTAATGCTATAAAGAGAAATTTTAATTATAAATGTTTTTTTTAAACAATAAAAAGGCAAATCTACGTGTAGAGCGGGGAATTACCAAGAAAAATAAAAACAAATCTAAATATAATGTAAACGTATAGTATTGCTAACCATAACACATTTCTTGTAACAACGTTAGTTAGCGTTTACAGTATCTGGCCGAATACTCGCTTATGTGGACGAGTAATATCCATCATCATCAATTAATAGAAGTCGGAGAGGGTTTAGGGTTTGCCTTTAGGGTTTTAGAAATCCCTTCTTACTCAATTCAACTCCCCATTCGGATTCCTTCGTAAAAACTACAAAGGGCTTTGTCCAAATGTTGCCTAGATTTGGTCGAGCTGTCACCCAAATCTCAAAGCTCCGGTCTTAAAGCACAAATAGATCGGCGAAAAATTCTCATTTTTCTCGCACTATGGATACGCGGCTGTAGCTCCGGAGGATGGCGCTCTACAGCAGAAGGATTACCCCATAAAATCTCTGGTATGATCCTCAGTCTTGATATTTTGTTTACCCAGTTAAGAGAACTAAGCTATTACTGAGTTTGTCAAAATCTATGATCTGCAAGTTCCATAAGTTCAGTTCTTAGTTATCTGGTCTCGGTATAAACTTAGATGTTAAGCACAAAGAGGGTTGTTTATAAAATGTCTACATGATGCCAATTGTTTCTAGGTTAATAGACTTTCACTCTGAGCATGAGTTGTATATGGACTATGTTTGTAATGTTGTTGCATCTATGTTGGCCTTACATGTAACAACTATTATGAATCTTCTTTTGATTTTGATTCGTGTTCTTTCTTCTAATGGTTCTGGATATCATGTGTCGAAAATGTTGGATCGTTTAGTGTCTCCTGATTCAATTCTCAGATTGATTCATCCTACTAAACATGCAGATCTAGGTTCTCTTGATTAGAAACATAATAGATCTCACCTGTTACCTTGTTTATGCAGCGGAATGGAGGTACGGGTCAGAGATCAGCAGAACCACCAAGAGATAGCTCCTCCAAAGGCTCACACACGCACACTTCGGGAAGAGAGGCTGCTAGACCAAAAGAGAGGAGGCGCAGAGAGAGAGGAGGGAGGCGCAGAAGTGCTGAGAAAAATAAGAGCTAGGGCAAGTTTTATTTAATAAAACCCTTGTCCAATTCTTATGGGCTTTTGGGCCCAATTCTCAGTTCTGATTAAATCCCTTGGATTTAATCAGGCCCTTTAGTCTCTCTAAGTACAGTAAATGCCTAGCACTTTTACCGTACTTCTGCTAAACCGTTCCTTCGTATTTTCCCGTTAGCTTAGGCGTGTGACCCATATGGGATCATATAATAAAGGCAATAAGTCCAAGACTTATAGATCATGAGCGGACTCTAGCAAGCCATCATGACCCCCAGTATTATATGACTTATGTCTGATCATTGACATACTCTTACTTTCTAGAGACAGTACAGAGATTACTGGACATAATTCCAACAATCTCCCACTTGTACTGGAATCTCTGTATTCATAATCCTTTTGTCTCAATATCTCGATTAGTCATAAGGCAAGATGAGTGTCATCCTTATAAAGTCTAATCATGTTCATCGGACTCTGATTTGATACTGACAATCCAAACGACTCGGGACAGTCCGTTTGAGCATGGCCATGCATTTTCCAGTATTAAATCTCCGGTTGGCCTAGAGATATTCACTCCATTTATATTGGAGGGACAAATCCCGTCTTGTTCCATCACTGTAAACTACTCATTTCATAATACACCCAAACAAGGTCCTTATAACTATCGCTTAACGACAGCATTAGACAATGATCAAAGCGCATTAGTTCATGTGCAGTCACATGCATGCGAACTCAGGTCTAAGGACTATACTCTATAGTCGTAGTAAGAATCTCTTATGACACAGATATAAATATCCTGAAGAGTTCTTATAATCGGGTCATGTCCGGTCGTATGTTCCCAACATACACCTATGTACTGACTTTGATGCCGCGCATCTATGACACACTGAGACTTTGTCATAAGTCACATGCCAATCTAGTCTCACACGGTTGTTGGTGTTCCAATTTTAACAACCTTCGACTAGGGACAGGATGATATAAGCCATCTATCAAATATAGGGTCTCATGATCAAGCTAAATGACTTTGATGACTCAAGATCAAGTCACTTACTTCGATGACCTATAAAATGGTTCATATCATTTTGGAACGATTATTTCATCACAGTTAAAATAATCTTGAAATAATAATTTCATTAAACATCATAAAATGTTTTACAAGAACATATCAAATAACTAAATAAAGCCCTTTACAAACTCCCACTGAAATTAAGACTACATCTTAATTTCACTTATCCTACAGCTACAGTCCGCGACTCGTGCTTAGGCCTAAGGAGTGGCTTCGTTAATAGATTAGCAACGTTCTCATTCGTTGAAACTTGCTGATCTACTTAACATCTCTTTCATTTATCTCACGGAATAGGTTATACCTACCCTCAAGGTGTTTGGACCTCTGATGTGCAGCTAGTCTCATCTATGCTGGGAATCACATCAAGTTCAGTGACGAACTCTTCTTTCCAAACAACCTCTTTCGCCGCTTCCCAAGCTGCGAAATGTTCAGCTTAAGTCATGGAGTCAGCAACAGTGCCTTGCACCGCCAGATAGACACAAGATATAACCGGACTGTGACCGGAAATCATCTTTGTCCATTGGAAACTTGCCTTTCAGACTCTACCGACTCGTAGCACCTCACTTTCTCCGTAAATCAAGAACATATCCTAAGTATTTTCCAAATACTTGAGAATATTCATTACGTCTATCCAGTGATTCTTTGCTGGATTTGACTGGTCTTTACTTGTCTTGCTTAACATTAAAGCAACATCAAAACAAGTACGTGTCATGGCATACATGATAGATCCAATTGCCGACGCATATGGAATCTCATCCATGCATATAAGCTCAGCAGTTATCGTGGGATACTGTATCTTGCTTAACTTAATGCCATGTGATATTGGCATAAAACCATTCTTGGATTGCTCAAAACGTGTAGGACTTTGTCAATGTAAGAATCCTGACTTTGTCCTACCAGCTCTTCTGGATCTCTATCTTTAGATCCAGAATCCAAGAACTACGTGGCTTTACCCATGTCAATCACAAAACCAACTCCCAAGCCAGTCCTTTACCGACTGCAGTATTGGGACGTTATTTCCGAGAATCAGTATGTCATCGACATACAATATGAGAAATGCAACATCGCCCCCACTTATCTATTAGTAAACGCACAATTCCATTTCGTTCTTGTTCAAGTCAAAACCTTGACTACTTCAACAGAACGAAGATTCCAACTCCGATATGTTTGCTTCCATCCATGAATGGATCGATGAAGCTAACTTACACAAAATGTAATTTTTCGGAGTCCGGGCTCACTTTCGCTTCTTTGAATTTCGCAGATTCGTCGCTTTCAATGATCATCAGATCATGCGATCTTTCAATGATCATCAGGTTTAACTAATGACGAGAATTCACTCTCGGATTAGTGACTGATTCTTTCATATCTGCGAACTTCAGGCTCCACAGGTGTAGATTCTACAGAAATCTGTAAATCCATCCGCTGCTCTCCCTCAACAGGTTAAGCAGCCACCTGTATTTGTCGAATTTCTTCGAGTCATACTTTTACTCCCACTGTTCTTCTTGGAAAGTAACTTCCCTTCTTGAAAACAGAATGGACGTAAAAGATAACAAGCCTTGGTTTCCTTAGGACAACCAGCGAAGTAGCTCAACTACAAATACTCAGTAAAGACGAATTTGGATCGATTCCAATCCACATTTACGTGGTGTCTTTCAACTGATATTGGTGGAACTATTTCAGCGTAAACTTAGATATTTCTAGAGCGTTATTCTTCAAGAATATCATGGAAGATTCGTGTGACTCATCTTTAATCATTTCTTATAAGATCTGATTCTTTCTCACAGAAATACCTCAAGGTTTTCAGGAGAATTGAGCTGTGAAACGACTTCACACTCATTCAGATGATCACACCATTAATGACTCAAGTATTCTCACTCGTGATTTAATTCAGAGTCTTAATACTTTTGTCACTCAGATTCTATACCTCATTCTGGAACTCTTTCGACCATGTCAAAGAATTCCGACTTGTGTCTCATCAAATGAACACAGTCTTACTCACTGAATTAATCAGTGGAGACAATGAAGTACAGGAAATTTTCTCTGGCATTACTGCTCATCGGACCACATACATGAGTATGTTCAATCTCCAATAAGCCTTTGGGCCTTTCTCTAGCTCGGCTAAGATAGGCCCCTTTGTCTTTTGGTCCAGTAAACAGAATTCAAGTCTCATAAGATATCCGATCAAATGAGCCCAATAGTGCATAACTATGGGATTTCTGAATCCGACTTACTCTATGTGACCAAGACTTTTATGCCAAGAAAAATCAGGTTTAATTCATCAGATTTAAACCAATTTGGTATTTATGTTACATTTAGGCACTCTTTGGTTTAAGATATAAAACTCATTCCTTGAATAGGGTGCTACAATTAATATTTCATTAAGATCAAAAGAACAAAACTTGTCTTTTATCAAAATGAAAAACATTCAAATTCTTACAAGAAAATGAAAGACAACTCTGCTTAAAGCAGGTACATTGTAGCAATTACTTAATACAAAACCAAGCCTCAAAGGCATCTACAAGTGAAAACCCTACGGCTGAGGCAGCATCCATAGCTCCTTCCAGACATGCAGTTCCACTTGCCCTTCCTTCAACGTTCTACTGTTGCTTAGGCTCTGCATATTACAACAAATATCAGTGCCACAACCAGTATCCAATACCTTTAAGGTAGAACTTGAAGTAATAACATGAATACCTGAGGAAGCAGTCTCATACATCAACTTCAACTCCTCATCATCTTCCATTAATTTAATGCAATCTCTCTTCCAATGCCCAGTCTCTTTACAGTAGCAGCACTTACCAACGTAAGAGGTATCTGACTTGGGCTCAGAAGACACACGCTTGCCATGATTCAAAATCTGGACAACTTTGTCTTCACCCTTGTCAGCACTAGGTTTAATAAACCCACCCTTCTCCATTATGAGATTATACTGGGTACTCTTCACGTTTGGCTCAACTGTCTTGAGCATATCGTGCAGTTCAGTCAGCGTCTTCGTTAAGCCTTTCTTGATATAGTTCCTTCTGAACTTATCATAGCTTGACGGCAGTGACTGCAGAATGATCTCAGTTGCCAATTCTTGGCTAACTGGATAATCCAGTTTCCTCAGGTTATCAATATAACCTATCATTTTACTGATATGAGGACTTACTGGATGACCATTTGGTAGCTTGCAGCTAGTGAGAGACTTAACCAACTGGTATCTCTCCACTCTTACCTGCTCCTGAAATTTCAATTTCAGGCTGCTGATCATCTCTATTGGCGACTCCATGTTTTCAAATTGCTTCCGCAAATCTGAGTCCATGGTAGCCAACATCAGACCACGCACATCTACCGCATCATTATAATGCTTATTCCAAGCATCATATACTGCATGAGAGGCATTGGACCCGATCCTCACGGGGAGAGCTCTCTCAAGGACATAGTCCTTTCTCTCCTGTCTGAGGACTAGCCTCAGGTTCCGCGACCAAGTCAAGAAATTTGATCCGTTCAGCTTGTCCATCTCTAGGACAGACCGGATCGAGAAAGTGTTTTGATTGTTTGTGCTAGTCATAACTGAAATTTAAGATAAAAGAATTTTAGTTAATATGTTCAATATGATTAATCTCGCATTATAGATAATATGATTAATCTCTCATTATATTCAATAACTTCAGTTACCCTCAATAGAATATAATGATTCCAAGATCCACATATAACTAAGATCAAAGTGGGCCACTGGCCGTCACCCAACCTTAGCTTATATCGGTAAGCCCTTGTCGGCTAATTATATCCGTGATATAACTCTTGGTTGTGAATCTAGGCCCGAGGCCCAATCCGCTCTGATGTCTCAAGGCCCGGGACTCCCGATGGCCTAGTCAAGAAAACCAGACTATACAGTCATGTAATCACTAATGTCTGGGACTCCCAATGACATTTATGAATCACAAACCGTCTTACCCACGCAAAAATAGACACCCTCACACTATAAGGCCATGAGTACAATTGAATGGGCTTCGACAGCTGACATAGACTGGACAAGACATCCAACGCTTGATATTATTTGAGGTTTGTAGGTTTATTAAAATTTTATCCCAAAATAGAAGATTACTATTTTGGGAAACTTTCCTTTTTGGGAAACCTACTAATTTTGGAAACTTTCTAAAATTGGAAACTTCCTAAAATTGGAAACTTTCTAAAATTGGAAACTTTCTAAATATAGAAATTTCCTAAAATCCAAAACATGCAAATCTAGAAACTTCTAATTTAAGAAACTTTCTAATTTCAAAATTTTGGAAACTTATTAATTTAAAATTGATTTTATAATTTTATAAAAATAAATTTTAAATTAATTCTGAAGAAAAGACTCAAATAATTGGCCCAATTGTTTTAACTTCTTGGCCCGAGGCCCAAGAATTGGTTCATGTCCAAGACATAACCCAATTGCCCAATTAAATGACATAACCGGTCTGGTTCATTAAAATTGGTCTTAACCAAAATTAATTACTACGATGACCACAATTGTCAACCGGTTATTTACTAAACCGGATTTTCTCAATTTATTTGGTCCAACCAAATCAAATTAGAAAATCACTGGTTTAGGCACAAAATCCAATTTTTCGACTTTGGATTTCTTATCCCGGTTTAACCAGAACTTAATAAATTTATTAAGTCTGTTTATTAAACCGTGACGATTAATTTTTAATAAAATTAAACCGAACCATTAACCGAACCGAACCGATTGGTCACGAACCGATCACGATCGTGACCTAGCCGCAATCGAGACGAGACATCGGCCAGCCGCACGAAACGGGACGGGACGCGATCCGAGATCGGTCCATCCCGATCACGCGACGATGCTCGGACGACAGCAGGACAGGACGGTTCGGGTCGCGGGACGGTGCTGGCCGAGACGCGATCGGGACGGAGCAGGCTCGCGATCGGGACGGCCGAGTGCCTCACGCGATCGTCCGATCGTTCGATCCGATCCACACGATCGATCGGTCCAGCGCTTGTGATCGGCTCGACCACGCGACGCGATCCAACGATCGGTCCGTGCGTCTCACGATCCGGACGTGCGGTTCGACCACACTCCGACGCAACCAATTCATATAGATTGGATCATGCGATTTCTTGTTTGTTTAGGTTTTAATTCTTTGTTTCTTAAGTGTTTTCTCTTATCAGTAGATTGATTCAAAAACACCTTTTTTAAACAATCCTAAACATGATTCTAAACAAGAAAAACCACAGAACCAATGGCTCTGATACCACTGTTGGATCGTTTAGTGTCTCCTGATTCAATTCTCAGATTGATCCATCCTACTAAACATGCAGATCTAGGTTCTCTTGATTAGAAACATAATAGATCTCACCTGTTACCTTGTTTATGCAGCGGAATGGAGGTACGGGTCAGAGATCAGCAGAACCACCAAGAGATAGCTCCTCCAAAGGCTCACACACGCACACTTCGGGAAGAGAGGCTGCTAGACCAAAAGAGAGGAGGCGCAGAGAGAGAGGAGGGAGGCGCAGAAGTGCTGAGAAAAATAAGAGCTAGGGCAAGTTTTATTTAATAAAACCCTTGTCCAGTTCTTATGGGCTTTTGGGCCCAATTCTCAGTTCTGATTAAATCCCTTGGATTTAATCAGGCCCTTTAGTCTCTCTAAGTACAGTAAATGCCTAGCACTTTTACCGTACTTCTGCTAAACCGTTCCTTCGTATTTTCCCGTTAGCTTAGGCGTGTGACCCATATGGGATCATATAATAAAGGCAATAAGTCCAAGACTTATAGATCATGAGCGGACTCTAGCAAGCCATCATGACCCCCAGTATTATATGACTTATGTCTGATCATTGACATACTCTTACTTTCTAGAGACAGTACAGAGATTACTGGACATAATTCCAACAGAAAAGTAGTGTTCTATGTTTGACAGGTAAACTTGGATAAGACGTTTTTGTCAAACCCATGTTCATTGGTTCTGTCCAAAGACTCTCCTATCAGAATTGATGAACCAAACTATGAAGGGATTCGTCGGTTTATACTCGAGATGCTTTTGTTCTATAGCAAACATATCATATCTATTTGTGGGACAAACATTATCTACAAGTGAATCGTTGCACAAGTTGACACACCTGCGATTTATGATGGTATGATTTTGTTTCTAACACAATAAGACGCAGAAGATATGCTTTTCTTTTTTCTTTTATGTATTTACTTTTTGTGCTTTGTCTCTGCCGCAGTATTCAACTTGGAGAAAACATTCAAGATAAAATATTTTTGCTTGTCCTTCATATGTGGCTTATTTTACACCTCTTGAAGGAAGAGTGAAAGGAAGGTGTTGATCTTGGTCAGTATGTGTATGAGATCTACAATCATAATGTGGAAGTCAGGGTATCTAAAGACGGGGTACTTTGCTAGAATTGGTTTTGCTAAACTATAGTTTCGAAGATAAATCTTATTTTCTTAAGATTCTCTAAAGTAAGATGGTCTTGAATGTGCAGGTTAACTTGCTTCTGTTGACGTGGATGAAGGAATTGGAGAGAATATATTATGGAAACGTTGTTGCATATGATACGTCGCTACTTCCAGAAGCTAAACCAAATGACCTACAAATCAAATTATGGAGGTAAAGCTTCTATAATGTTTTATGCAATCATATCGGCAGAGATTACGCAGCTCGAGTTGAATGTATATGCATTATTGTAGCAATCATAGATATCAGGATTTTCTCAGAATTTTTAATGGAAATTGATTGTGGGAACATATTTTCTGATGATGGAACATCAACACCCGATGAGACGGATTTAAAAGCTGCAAAGGCGTGAGTTTCCCTCTCTACCTCTCTCACTCACATATATGTATACCAAATTGTTTTAGACATTGCTTGTGTGTTTCAGGCAATGGCAAGATATGTCAGGAGAGAAGTTGGTTCTCTTTCTTAAACAGGTGAATACATTATCTTTTAATGCTTTATTATCTGCAACATACAAATCGTTTTTAGTAACCTAAGAAGCTGTAGTTGGCATGAGTGATTCTGTTACTCGCATTTGCGTTGAAATAGATAGACTTTTGCAATGCACATAGATAAAGATTCCATATTCTCCGGAAATTTCTCCTTGGAAAACAAAGCCTCAATGACTTGAAAGAGTGAATCAATCTTTCATTTGTTTCCTTTTTTATATCCAACCAGAGAAACATACACAAGGGAGTACGTTGGTTGATCACGAAAACATCTTGAAAGTTAATAAAAATTTATTTAAGTATATTATTGGCTCTCATTGGTACATTAATTTTCTTTTATAATAGGCACTCAGCATTTCAGAAATATGTCACGCCTTAATTTGTTTGTTCGATTAGTTTCTCTGTTGAAGATATTTTATCGTTTCTTTTGCCACACTGATCTCTGACGACTTGCCACATTTAAAATCACAAAGACATCACTATGATGTTTAATAACATTTTGGAACATATAGATTAACCATATAGGTGGAACATTAAACAAGAAAAGTTGATCATCAGATTTTGTTTTTTAATAGAATATATGCAGCTTGATTTCTATCTCTATCAACATGATATAAAAACAGTATGGTAGCTTCGACATCCAATGGCGTATAATGTAAAGAGCATTCCCTAACTCTGAATAGTCTTCTCTTCTATTAATCAACAAAGTTAACTATTTATTATCACCTAAACAAATTGTAAAACATAAACAAAATATGCTGATTCTGCTTGAACCAGTGTAGTAATTTCTCTCGAATCTAAAACAATATGAGCTCAGCGGAGCCCTATATATTGATTCATTTCATTCTCGGTAACTGCTATCAAAGTTACACTTTAGTCAACCTTCACCTGAAGGTTCACATTAGTTCTTAATTCTAAACTAGCATATTACTTGGACATCTATGTGTTAGATTTAATTTCTTCATTTTTTGGGGTAACACCATACATAGAGGCACACTCATTTATTATGTCATTCATCAATGAAATTCGCAATGAAATTCCTTTTCTTTTTGTCTCTTTCAACACCATCCAAATATTCCATCTGACTTACTTGAATGTCCACATATTCTACCTATAGTGAGTTCTTGTTCTTTATTTGCTCCAAAACCATTTGTGCATCTAGTTGTTTTGGAGCAACTCCACCATGATCAGCATTTTCTCCCTCAGCCATTGGCTCCATTTGTTGATTCTCCCATTGTAAATCATTCCCATTTTTGATGTCATCCTCTTCACCATTTTCCTGATCGGGATCAAATTCGTGTTGCACAAAATCTCTAGTTATCGTGTGTTAACATCTCCCACAATTCCAAAAGTTATGAAGTCTTTCATGTTTAAACTTTTTGGTTAATTTCACTTGAGCTATGACTTTTTTTGAAAACCTTTTTTGCATGCATTTTTTATACATTTCTGATTAAACTCATGGTCACGATTTGAAAATTACTTCTGGGTTTATCTCACTACTTTATACTTTATAGTGTGTTCTTTACAAGCAAGACCCGTTCTATAGGTGCAAGAAGTGTATTTGCACTGGATCCATGGCCCAATTTTAAAATTCTGCAAAACCCAAATTTGTTTTTGTTTTTTTTTTACTAATCACGATACATTTTTTATTCTTTTCTTAGGACTCCTTATCAGCAAAAAAATATATCAAAACACATGGCACCTTCGTTAGGTTGGAAGAATTGAATGTGAAAATTTTGATTAGTGATTTTGCTTCAAAACATATAAAAAGAAAAATGTTATTCACTTAGAATTATGTAGTTTTTGTTTTTTTCTATTTTATAATTAGAAAAAGTAAGTGTATTAAGGGACTTTTTTCCTATAGCTCTGAGTCTTGTTTCTGAATGAACTGGCACTGCCTATAAACATAATGTTGAAAATGAATGGGAAAATAGTCAGAATAATCCTCAACTTTCAAATTTTGGCCATTTAAATCTTAAACTATCAAGTAGGCTATTTTAAGCATATAGTTTTGGTTCACCGTCTAAAATAAAAATAAACTTTCGTTGACCAGGCCAAATTAGGCACGACGTTAAGTCGTTTAACGGAGAGACTTTACGGTGTTAATCAAACGTTAATGGGATTTCGTTAGTCACAAAACGACGCCGTTTTAACTAATATAAAAATGGAAGAAAAGTCAAATAATCCCAAACTTTTAAATTTCGACCATTTAAAGCTCCAACTTTCGAATTTCGGCCATTGAAAGCGTTTCTCTTTAATTTCAATAGCCAATACCTTTGTTCGACTCTTAAAATCTTTCTTTTTAATCTCTTTCATAACATCGGCATGTATGCCTCTCCCTTGCACATCTTGAAGCCCTTCCACTTTCAGCCTCGTCGCTAAAACCTCTCATACAATAGCTGCTGCCTTGGCATTGCAAGTACGGCCACACTCTAGTGAGTTCTTGACGGCTGAAGCTGTTGTAAATACTCTCCTATTGTTTCTATCGATTATGTTTGTTGTTATGTATTTGATCGAAATACAGCCATATGACGTACCTTTTTAGAATTGTCATTGTTTCCACAAACAAATTATTTTATCTGAAAGTTCAAAGAAACTTCAAGATATCATAAACACTGAATCGAATTTAAAGGTCATAAAATAAGTGAATATGGATATTTCATGCTGAGGTTTAAATTTGTTTCAGTGTTTACGATATATTAAGGTTTCTTTGAACTATCAGATAAAACAGTTTGTTTGTGGAAACAATGACAATTCTAAAATGGTATGTCATAAGTTTGTTCATTTCAATCAAATACATAACAACAAACGTAATCGATAGAAACAATGGGAGAGTAGTGACAACAGCTTCAACCGCAGAGCACGCGGTCAAGAACTCACTAGAGTGTGGCTGTACTTGCAATGCCGATGCATCAGCTATTGTAGGAGAGGTTTTAGCGATGAGGCTGAAAGTGGAAGGGCTTTAAGATGTGCAAGGGAGATACATACATGCCGATGTTACGAAAGAGATTAAAAAGAAAGGGTTTAAGAGTCGAACCAAGGTATTGGCTATTGAAATCAAAGAGTTAAATGCTTTCAATGGCCGAAATTCGAAAGTTGGAGCTTTAAATGGCCAAAATTTAAAAGTTTAGGATTATTATGACCTTTCCTCCATTTTTATATTAGCCAAAATGGCGTCGTTTTGTGACTAACGGAATCCCATTAACGTTTGATTAACACCGTAAAGTCTCTCTGTTAAACGAGTTAACGTCGTGCCTAATTTGTCCTGGTCAACGGAAGTTTAGTTTTATTTCAGACGGTCAACCAAAACTATATGCTTAAAATGGTCGAAATTTAAAAGCTGAGGATTATTATGACCATTTTCCCAAAAAAATAAACCCTTCTTAACTTCTTTAAACAAATCATAATGCAGAAAATAATAGAAAAGCCCAAGAATTTTATGTGGCTTAGTCACAAAACATTTAGATCATATATATGTACGGGGAGTGGGGACGTGCACATGTATGGATGGTTGGGTGGTGGGGAGTGGGGACGTGCACATGTATGGATGGTGGGGAGGTGCAAAGAAGTAAAAAAGTGTAAGATCTCAACTCGGTCTATCCTAAGATAGCAAGAGTTTTAGGGTTTTTCTTAAGGGATTCTAAAAGAAGGATTTAAGAACACAGTGAGAATGTGGAAATTAGGGTTTAACTTTAGATTTCCGAGATGGAATAAAGCGGTGAAGAGAAGTTTCAAGTCGCCGGAGAGATTTTTAGGTTAAATCGGCTCTAAAGTCTCTCAGGCTAAAAGTATTATGAAAAGCGTATCCCTTTATTGAATATCGAGATCCCTTTTTATAGGGTTACAATGTCGGTAAAATTAATAAGGAAATAGAAGATAAACATGAATATTTTCTAATATCTCGATTCCGATTTACGGTATTTTCCCGAATCTTTTCGCCGCTATGCTTTGCGCCGTCTTTACCTTATACGATTTGCACCTTTCAAAACCCTAGATGTAAGCCGGCTGAACCGGGTCGGAATTAACCCTGTTTTACCGACTTGGGCTCTAAACCGACTTTCCACTCTGGACCGGCCTAAATTCCTGAATAGGCTTTTTAAGGAAAGTGCTAATCTTGACTCCAACAATAAGCCCCCCTCCCCCCAGTGTGGCGACTTGAATTGAAGTCGGCATTACGAGGAGTTAACTTATGGTTTAAGAAGTGATTTTTCGTGGGCCCATATTTTCCATCGTGATGAGCCTCTTTAGGCCCAAAACTTGGCGGACCGATCCGGTTGGTTTAGACCAGGGTGGATTGAATGGGTGTGAACATGAACCGGTGTATGTTCGATTTAACCGGGAAAAAATCGGATTGATTCTTGGTTCAACCGATCTGATAGGTGCGAGAAACGAAGCGTCGTCTAGGTAATCTCGAGCTTAGCGCCGTCATTTTCACCATAAATAGTCTGCTCGCGTCTCTCATTTCCTCATTCCTGCTCAAGTGAAGATCAAAAGGTAATTTTCGCTCTTTACCGGTTTTTATTTTCCGATCAGTTCTCCGTCGTTGCTCAGTCTTAGGCTCTTTGGATTTTAGATCAAATTCATTATCCGCCGCTTGTGTTCTTCATCTGTTCTTCGGCAAATCATGTCTTTGATCCGTTGCTCCGGAAATAAAGATAAAGAGATTGTTACCGTTTCATCCGCGGATGATTCATCAAGTTGTCGTGACGCTTCGCCGTCTTCAAGCACGTCATCCGACTTGAAGAATCACCCTGTTCATCGCGAGGTTGAAGAGCTTCAACGTCGTCGCGAGTTATCCCAGCAAACCGATGCCGCGGAAACCTCTGGTCGGGAAACGTTTATCATTCCGCAGCTCCGAGATTCTGACCCCGAGGGTTCTGACGAGGACGATGCCGATGTCGAGCAGGACGACTCGAACAATGTTCCGCCTTCCGGGATGTCGAGTGCACCTAAAGAGACATACGATAATGTCTTCGAGACCCATTCTACTGTGAAGTCGGTAACGTCCACGCTCCAGGGATGTGGAGCAGACCCGAGGATCAAATTTCTTATCCCATGCACACTTGACCGTCCTTGGACTACTCCGTCGGGATATATGACTCTGTATGAGTCATATTTCATCAACACCGATAGCGGGGGTTGTCGTTGTTGGTTCCTGCTTCCCGACCTCCTGATTTCCTATTGTCACCGTCGTGAAATCGCTATTTCTCAGCTCTCGGCCGTTGCAGTTCGCCATATGGTGGGTCTTCTTGTGCTTGGTGCCGAAGCTGGTATAACAATAACCTTTAGTATGTTTGAGGAGATGACTTCGATCAACCCCATGACGAAAACTAGCCCGGGATGTTTCGCTGTTAAACTCAAAAGAGGTAATCGTGTAGTAACGGACGCGCCGAGCAAAATTAGCAACTGGCAGAGATACTATTTCTATGTCGAGATGTCCACCTTGGTGATTTCCGACGATCATAAGGATCTCATCAGATCATCATGGAATACGAACTTTGGTAGATGTCGTTCTGAATTTGTGATCAATTAATGTGATGATTTACTTAATTTCTTGTTTTGTCATTGCAGTGCATCATCTATTCCTCAAGCCGTACCCGGAGAAATTCTTCCCGATTCTTGAGAAGATCCAAGCCCTTGGCCTCCGCAAGTGGTCGCATCTTACTCGGGAGCGTATAAACAACTCTCTCTTTCGGATTTCTAAAGGTATTTTACTTACCGGTTTGCGAAAGTCGACGCTTTTTCTTATTCTCACTCTCGAATGCTCTCCTTTTTTTTAGTTAAGTGGAACACCAAGGCAAAGGTCACTCCTGACCAACTTGTTAAACCGAAGAAGATGGGCAAAGTTAAGAGGGTTTCATCAGTTGACTATTCGCATAGGATTTCGTCTAATCCTTCTTCTGGCGATCCATCGAAGGAAAAAGACGTGGTTCCATCTTTCCCGGACGGGACGGCGACTATTACTGCCGAGAAGTCGGCTACTCCTCATATTGCTGCGAAGACCACATCGACCTTGGCGGCTCCGGCTGAAAAGGTCCCACCTAAGGTGCATTCCAAAAAGAGGATGGCCGGCGAGAAGTCAACCAAGAGAAGCCGGCGAAGAAAGCTGCCAAGGCGAGCAAGCCGGCTCAGGAAGTTTCCATTGGGAAGGAGGCTACGGACAAACCCGCTAAGGCCAAAAACCCATGGAGGCGGTTTTATGAGGAGGCTGGGGATGTCGTTGATTCGTCGGGTAACAAGAAGCCTTTCGCTTCCCGGAAGGAGATTGTTTTGGTTAAGCCCCGACGTGAGCTTAAGGAGGGTGAAGTCCGCCCGTAAATTCATAACTTCTCTTATCAGTATGCAAGCGAAGTCCCTCTTATTGAGAACCCTCGAGCATGTTTCGACATGCTGACCTGCGTGAGGGGTAACGAATCGGATTGGCCGGTTTTGCAGGAGTTGCCTCACTCTGATGCAATCCTTAAGCTGAAGCAAGCCGAGGCAATGGTAAGTCTTTGTTATTTGTTCTTTGTAAAGTCTGTTGCTTTATTATTTTTGACGCGACTTCCTCCTTCGTTTGTAGATGATTGCTGCTTCAAATCGCGTGGCCCTTGAGAGTTCTTGGAGCACTCAAAAGATGGCTGATGCGGGGATCAAGCGGGATGAGCTTCTGAAGAAGGCGAAGGAGGATAAGAAAGCTCTTGAGGCAAGCAGCTCGGTCCTCGCGGATAAGCTTCGTGGGGTAGAGGAGAAGTCGAAAACTGATCTTCTCAAGTTTCAATCGGAGAAGAAGAGCCAACAGAAATTCTGTGCCGACTTGGTTCGGAAAGAGAGGGAGAGAGTTGAAGCCGCGGTTAGGGCGAAGGCGCAAACTCACTTTGATATCTTCCAACGCTAAGTGAAGGATCAAGAGGCTGCTGTCGCCTTGCAGGTTGAGCAAGCCCAAATATCCGGGCTTAAGAAGTGTTTGATGAAGCTTAGCGGGGAAGGCGTATTGGTTCCTCAGACTCTCTTGGACCAGGTCTCTGATGACGAGATTGCGGTGAACGTGAAGCTCGAAGAGATGGAAGTCGTGACGAAAGAGGAGCTGACATTTGTTCTCTCGCCGGTTCATCATCCCCTTCTTAATCTCCTCCATGATTCACCTCCTCCTGTTCCGCATGATATCGATGAGTTTGGGACCAATAGCGGTGTGATCCCGGAGGCGGTTCCTACTGATCTTGTTCAGTCAGTCAGCTCGGAGGTCGCGGCTTTGGATGGTGTCTCTAAAGCGCAGGATGCGATTTCTGAGAAGGATGAAGCCGATAAGGTTAATGAACCAGAGAAGCCGTCAGCGGGGGCCGACTAACTCCTCTTTTTTTAAATATATTTTGTATCGGCCTTATGTAATGATCGTCTCTTTTTTTATTTGTAAGACTTTTGTCCTCTCTTTTTTTAAAAGGAAAGTTAAGTTAATTTTTGCGTTTATCCTTTAAATCGGATTCTGGTTATAGGATTCATGCTTGCAATTCAAATCGGACTAATCTTGTATTTAAATTTGTTCTCGACAAATTAAAACAGATAGCGATTTAAATTACGTTTTGCCACGCTTGTAATTAAATCAGACTAATCTTGTATTAAACTTGTTCTCGACAAATTCAAACAGATAGCGACTTAAATTACGCTTTGTCATTCTTGTAATTCAATCGGACTAATCTTGTATTTAAATTTGTTCTTGACAAATTAAAAAAGATAGTGATTTAAATTACGTTTTGCTATAAGGCGGTTTGCAAGGCTTATGTGTGCTCGGCTTAGTTGTTCAGAGGACAGACGAATATGCGAGGCTTTAAAATGCTAGGCTTATTTATTATCGCCCACCACAAAGAACGTACGGGTACAAGCCCGTTTTTTTAGTGCGAGACGGATCTCGGCTTTTCCTTGCCACAATGTGCACCTCATGTGCAAGGAAGACCACACCCCTGGCCAGGGGGCATGACGCTAGTGCGAGTCTTATTGGATGCTCGGCTTTCTGCGAGCTTCTAAACTCGTCTTTTGCGAACTAAGGAACTCGGCTTTCTGCGAGTTTCTTAGACTCGGCTTTTGCGAACTAAGGAGCTCGGCTTTCTGCGAGTTTCTTAGACTCGGCTTTTGCGAACTGAGGAGTTCGGCTTTCTGCGAGTTTCTTAGACTCGGATTTTGCGAACTAAGGATTTCGGCTTTCTGCGATTTTCTTAGACTCGGCTTTTGTGAACTGAGGAGCTCGGCTTTCTGCGAGTTTCCTAGACTCGACTTTTGCGAACTGAGGAGCTCGGCTTTCTACGAGTTTCTAAACTCGACTTTTGCGAACTAAGGAGCTCGGCTCTAGTTTGCATGTTAAAACCCGGCTTTAGTTTGCGAGTTTAAAACTCGGCTTAAGTTTGCGAGTTGAAACTCAGCTTTAGTTTGCGAGTTGAAACTCTGCTTTAGTTTGCGAGTTGAAACTCGGATTTAGTTATATCAAGAGATTTGAATTTATGAAAAGGACTAACCTGATTTCGATGAGCTATTAAATCGGCATAGGCTGTATAATAAATATTTTATTAGATTTGCGACTGTGCCGATGAAGGCTGCCTACGTTTCTTCCGAGGAAGAATCAAGTCGCTCGTAGTTCATACAGATGATTTTTTATTTTTTTTTATTTTTATTTTTTTTTGCGCCATGATAGGCTTAGTCGCTTCAGAAATATTCCTTCGGGCTTGCTGAATTCCATGATCGCGGCAAAGCTTTGCCCTTCATTGATTCGAGCTCGTAAACGCCAGGCTTGACGACCTTCGTAACTATGTAGGGTCCTTCCCACTTTTCTCCGAGTTTACCCGCTCTCCACTCTTTGGTGTTCTCAGAGACCTTGCGGAGAACATAGTCGCTGACTTGAAAATTTTGCTCCTTGACCTTTTGGTTATAGTATCGAGTTGCGAGCTACTGATAATTTTGAATGCGGAGCATAGCTCGGTTTCGTTCTTCCTCTATCGTATCCAGGGCTTGGATCAGCATCTTCTCGTTGATCTCGTTATGTTGCGGCATAAGAGATCGGCGGAGAGTATAGATGTTTGCCTCTGCCGGGACCATTGCTTCCACGCCGAAGGCTAAGGAAAACGGGGTGGCCCCAGTTGTGCGGCGAGGAGTTGTTCTCTGCGACCAAAGGACTCCGTCCAACTCATCAGCTCAAGCTCCTTTTTTGCTTTCAAGGCGTCTTTTGATGCCGGCAATGATGGTTTTGTTTGTGGCTTCGGCTTGTCCGTTTCCTTGAGGATATCTTGGTGTCGACTTACTGAGCCGTATATCCCACTTCTTGCAGAACCCTTCGAACAGGTTTGATGTGAATTGCGATCTGTTGTCCGTGACGATTTCATAGGGTAACCCATATCGGCATATAATGTATTTCCAGACGAAGTTCTGAACTTGGACGTTATGGATTGCGACATATGCTTTGGCTTCGACCCACTTTGTAAAGTAGTCGGTCATGATTAGCAGGAAGCGTCTTTGATTGGACAGCGGCAACGGCCCAACGATGTCCATTGCCCATCTCATGAATGGATAAGCCGCATTTGAAGTTGTAAGCATTTCTGTGGGTCGATGTATGAACGGTGCATGGCGCTGACACTTTTCACACTTGTTGGAATAGGTCTCGCAATCAGCCATCATAGTCGGCCAATAGTGATCATTCAGCTTGATTTTGAGAGCGAGAGACCGACCCCCGGAATGGTTCCCGCATTCTCCTGAGTGTGTTTCTTCGAGAACTCGACGTACTTCATCCCCATGTATGCATCTGAGAAGGACTTTGTTGGCCGAGTATTTGTAGAGGATACCGTTGTGTATAGTGTATCGTGCGCTTCTGACTTTAAGTCGTCGCGCTGCCCACTTGTCTTCTGGAAGCTTTCCTTCCGTCAGATACGCTCTTATTTCTTGTTGCCAATTCTCATTGTCGTCTGTTAAGAGTGCAATGAGGTCGGTGCTTTTTGCTTGACTATCAAGACACATGTCGTCTTCGCTACTCTGTTGGATCGTTAGAATGACATCATCAGGTTCTTCGTGATTTCTCTTGGGCGGTGGGATGCTTGGTTCGTGAATCGTTTCCACTATGATTCGTCGACAGAGGTCGGGATTCGATGCCAGAGATGTGAATGCATCTGCTGGGGAATTTTCTTTCCTCGGTATGTGGACAATATCAAAGAACTCGGAGGAGCTGGTAAGCTTCAATGCCGCCTTTCGATAGGCTTCCATTCGCTCGTTTTTAGCTTCGTAATCTCCGTTGATTTGGTTTGCAACAAGCATGGAGTCGCAATGGGCCAAGAGATGTCGTACTTCGATCTCTCTAGCTAGTCTGAGACCGGCTAACAGAGCCTCGTACTCGGCTGTGTTGTTAGATGATGTGAAACCCAGCTTGAATGACTGCTCCAATACTTCTCCGGTTGGTGATACGAGACGTACTCCTACCCCAGCTCCTTTTTTGGACGAAGCGCCATCAACAAATAGTTTCCAGTTTTTTTCTTCTATCTGAGTATCGACATCCAATTCAGGTGATAGCTCTACAAGGAAATCGGCTATTACCTGCGATTTGGCGGTTGTCCTGTTTCTGTATTCAATGTCGTACTCGCTAAGTTCCACTGCCCACTTTGCCAGGCGGCCAGATTGTTCTGGGTTGTGCAAAATTGTCCGAAGAGGCTGGCTACTTAGCAAGGGGATTGAGTGTGATTGAAAGTAAGGCCGTAACTTTCGTGCCGAGATAACAACTGCGAGAGCTAGTTTTTACATTGCGGGGTATCTTGTCTCGGCTCCGTTCATCATTTTGCTTAAGTAAAAGATCGGCTTTTGCTCTCCTCGGTCTTCTTGAACTAGTACACCGCTGACTGCAGTTGTTGAGACCGCGATGTACATGAATAGTGTTTCACCATTCTCGGGCTTCGATAATATTGGTGGGTTTGACAAGTAGTCCTTGAGCTGAATGAATGCCTCCTGACACTTATCATCCCATATGAACCTTTTATTTCCCCGGAGGAGCTCATAAAAGGGCAAACATTTATCCGTCGAACGAGATATGAATCTGTTCAGGGCGGGTATGCGACCGGTTAGACGATGTACCTATCGTGTATTTTTGGGAGATGGTAAGTCGATTATTGCCGAGATTTGTTTTGGATTAGCTTCTATCCCTCTTTGGGTAACCACGTATCCGAGGAATTCCCCTGATGTTACTCCGAACGTACATTTGGCCGGGTTAAGCTTCATTCCATACCGATTGAGGATGTTGAAACATTCCTTCAGATGGCCGACATGCTGAGAGGCAACTAAAGATTTAACCAACATGTCATCAATGTAGACCTCCATCGTCGTGCCGAGTTGCCCTGCGAACATTCGATTAACCAATCGTTGGTATGTAGCGCCGGCGTTCTTGAGACCGAATGGCATAACCTTGTACCAGTAAGTACCGTGTTCGGTGATGAATGCCGTCTTCTCTCTATCATCTGGGTTCATGAGAATTTGATTGTATCCCGAAAATGCATCCATGAATGATAGTAACTCGTTCCCCGCGGTTGCTTCGACAAGTCGATCAATATGTGGCAATTGGAAGCTATCCTTTGGGCAGGCTTTATTGAGATCCGTGAAGTCGAAACAGACTCTCCACTTCCCATTTTTCTTTTTGACGATGACCGGGTTAGCGAGCCAATCGGGGTACTTAACCTCTTGATTCGAGCCGGCATCGAGCAACTTGTCTACCTCATCGTTGACCGCTTTGGCCCTCTCGGGACCGATCTTACGCCTTTTCTGTTTAATCGGCTTATAAGTCGGGTCAACATTAAGTTCATGAGTCGTGATTGTAGGGTTGATACCCTTCATATCTTTGATTGACCATGCGAAGGTCGTGACGTTTTGCTGTAAGAAAGTGATCAACTCCTTTTTGATATCTTCGGGTAATTCCGCGCCGATCCCTACACACTTGTTTGCGTCAGAGTCATCGATAACGACTTGCTGGATAAGTTCCTTCTTGGGACCTTTCCTTCCTTGTTCTGCATTGATCATACATGAGGGTACTCTTATCTTACGTTCTCTCGCGAAGTATGACCGACTTGCTCTTTGGCATCCCTTAACCGTCTGGATCCCCTTGGGTGACGGGAAATTCAGACACTGATGGTAAGTCGAGGACACCGCCTTCATGCTATATAGCCATGGGGTGCCGAGGATAACATTATAAATGGTTGGTTTGTCGATGACATGAAACTTTACCATTTTGTTAACTCCCCCTGCGTAAACCGGCAGCTTGATTGTCCCGATCGTGTATGTCATTTCGCTTGTAAAACCCGTGAGTGGCTCAGCTTTCTGCTTGATATCTTCTTACTTGATATCCATCTTCTTAAGCGTATACAGGAAGATTAGATCTATTGAACTGTCAGTGTTAACCAATATCCGAGATACCTGGCAGCTTCCGATGAGTAGCTCGACCACCAGTGGATCGTTATGAGGAAAATGGGTTCCGTAGAGATCTTGATCAGTGAAGACGATGGGAGGATCGTCTGACAGGATTGGCTGAGGTGCGTTTTGGGCGGCTAACGCCAGGCGCTCATATACCTTGATCGACCGAACCGAGTCGTTTACGGAGATTAAGCCGCTCATAATCATGTTGATTCTTCGGACGGCTTTAGGATTTTCCTCTTCATCTTCTTCTTCTTCTCGGTCGCGTTTCAAAGCTATGCTTTTGATGCGCCGCTGTTGTTTGTCTTGCTTGGGCGCCTGTCCATCGACATTTCTCTCTTCTCGTTGTCCAGATTCTTCCCTCAATCTGTCTATTGCCGCTTTGATTTCTTCATCAGAGAGTCGGGCATATAATGCGTCTTTGAGGTTCCGACATTCAGCAGTATCTTGCGAGGTGGCTTTATGGTATTGGCAATACTTTTCTTCCGTGGTGGAAGCGGCTTGCGGTGCCGTTTCTTTTCCCTCTTTGCTCCGCTTGTTCCAAGGTTTCGATGAACGCGGTTTGTCGGTGTTGCCGACAACCATCGTCGTCTTGGCCCCTTTGTCGTAATGTTGTTTGGGTTCTCTGTCTTCCTTTTTATCGGCTTGTTTAGTCATGCCGAATTTCCTTGCTAAGGCTACCTTTTTCTCTTCTAATTCCACGAATTTGTTTGCTCGATGAAGGGCGTCCTCGATGGTCAACGGAGGGTTGACGACTAGGTCCTGATAAAATGGTGACTCGTGTCAGACGGCGTTTGTCAGAGCCGCAATGGTGAATTTATCTGGGGCTTCTGCTCGTGTCATGGTTGCCTTAAACCGGTCTACGAAGGTTCTTAATGTTTCCTTCTTTTCTTGCGACATGGACATCAGCGCGTTTAGCGATGTATCCTTGTTTACATAGGCAAAGTGATGCCTTACGAACGCTCTTGTTAGGTCTGAGAAGTCATTAATCGACTTAGGCGGTAGTCGAGAAAACCAGGTCAGTGCATCTCTTTCTAGGATTTCAGCAAATAATTGACAAAAACCGATGTCGCGTTCTCTGGATGACGAGAACCGTGCTTTAGCTGCCATGATCTTGAAAGTCGTTAGGTAAGTGGCGGGATCCTTCGTCCCATTGTACATTGGCAGTCTGAGCTTTTCCTTCCGACGTATGTACGTATCTGTGATGCGCGATGTGAAAGGTGTCATCAGAGTCTCTTCAATGATCCGATCAATTTCGGTAGCGGATCCTTTGACGCTGTGAACTTCGCTCTTCAATTCTTTCAGGGTATCTCTGAGCTCGGTCAGCTGCTTCTCAACTTGGTTACGGCTTGCTCCGCGAATAGGCGTTTCATGAGCTTCCTCGTGGGATGTACCTCGCTCATGGCGATGGTATCCCGGTGCGAGTCGTTCTCATATCGCGAATTCCGTCTGTGGTGTGAGTCTCGGTCGTGCCGGGTTTCATAATCAGCACGCTCATCCTTGTCGTGTGAGTATCTGTCTTCGTACCAGTTGTCTCGCTCTCGGTATGAACTCCGCTCATGCTTATCCCCATCATCGCGTTCTCGGCGTGAGTTTCTCTTGGGCTCACCGTCTTGGCTTTGTTCTTGATGGTCTCCTTCAGGTGTATCATAGATTAGTCGTCTGGCGACTTTATCTTTTACCTTTGGAGGCACCTCTCGTTTGGATTTCCTTGACTGTTGGTCCGAACGGATTCTATCTTGTTCTGACTGCAACAGGTTAATTCTTTCCGAAAACTCTTTCATTAAATCATTCTGCGAATCGATTTTGGCTATCAAAGTGGCCAGAACTTTGTCTCTTTCGACTTTTTCTTATGTTTTGTCGAGTGACGGGATACGTTTATCGTCGTCTCAACCCTTTTTGTCTTAGCGTCACGCGGTTGTTCGCCGTCGAATGCCGCGTTGTCATCTTCGTGATCATTTAGATCGTAATCACTTCCTTCGGTTTCAACCCTTGGGTTTTCCGGATCGATGTCGTTGTTATTTCCAGGCATCTCGTTCAGAAATTTCTCTTAGAAATCCCCACAGTCGGCGCCAATTGTAAGATCTCAACTCGGTTTATCCTAAGATAGCAAGAGTTTTAAGGTTTTTCTTAAGGGATTCTAAAAGAAGGATTTAAGAACACGGTGAGAATGTAGAAATTAGGGTTTAGCTTTAGATTTCCGAGATGGAATAAAGCGGTGAAGAGAAGTTTCAAGTCGCCGGAGAGAGTTTTAGGTTAAATTGGCTCTAAAGTCTTTCAGGCTAAAAGTATTATGAAAAGCGTATCCCTTTATTGAATATCGAGATCCCTTTTTATAGGGTTACAATGTCGGTTAAATTAATAAGGAAATAGAAGTTAAATATGAATATTTCCTAATATCTCGATTCCGATTTATGGTATTTTCCCGAATCTTGGCGCCGCTATTCTTTGCGACGTCTTTACCTTTTACGATTCGCACCTTTCAAAACCCTAGATGTGAGCCGGCTGAACCGGGTCAGAATTAACCCTGTTTTACCGACTTGGACTCTAAACCGACTTTCCACTCTGGGCCGACCTAAATTCCTGAATAGGCCTTTTAAGGAAAGTGCTAATCCGGACTCCAACAAAAAGGTGGCTTGCTTTTTTGGGGAAATTGCTTAAAATGCCCCCAAAATTGATTTTAAATAAAAGTGTACCCTCGAAATTGAATCAAATGCAAAACTGCCCTTTTGGCCTTAAGAAATTACTGCGATGTCCTTACGACCAATCAAAAAAACGTCAAACGCAATTACCATTATAACCTTCGACTATTTTAGACTTCTATGGATGTCTGAGACGTTAGACTCTAATAGAAGTCTGACACCGAATTAATTAGTAAATTTAAATTTTAAAATTATAAAAAATATTTTGTCAAAACTTTTATATACATAAATTAGATATAAACAATTTAGTAGTATATAAATTAAAATTTGATAAAATTGAGTCAAATTAAACAATGTTAGTTAAGTATGCCTTAGAACATACTTTGTAATGGAACATAATGGAACATTTACATATAACTTACATATAACCTTAGGGTTAGATTCATGGTTTAGGAAATTCACATTTGAAAAAATTATATTTGCACATGTATGTTATAATGCAAATATAATTAACGAATTTGATGTGTCCTAGGTGTTGTGTTTAAATATTTTTCACTGTTAAGTGATAAATACTAGATTTAGGGTTTATCAGACTTCTATAGAAGTCTAACTTTTGGGGTTTCGTAAATACTTTGAACCAAATATAACTTAAATGGTTAAAATTGACTAAAGTTTATGTAATTTTAATTTACATATGTCCAAAAGTCCCATGTTTAATTTATGTATATGAAATTTCCCTCAAAATATTTTTTAATAATTTATAATTTAAATTTCCAACTTAATTATCTCTCAGACTTCTCGTACATGATTTTTCAGACTACCGAAGAAGTCTGACTAAACTCGACCAAATACTAAACCCTACTTGGGAATTTACCCCATATATAAACTGAAGTTACCGACATTAGTTCGTAAAAGTCATTATCAATTTTCTCTCTCTAAAACGGAAACACACTCCCTCTCTAAATACTCTCTAAAAACTCTCTGAAAACCCTCAGCCGCCACCGCCACCGCCGTCGTCATCTTCTTCATTCTTGTAATTCTCTATCCTTTGTCGTCTCTCCTGACCAGTCCCTACACCGCCGTCGTCGTATTCTAAGCTCTTCGTTCTGCAAATGTTTGAGATCTATACGAAAGAATTCTTTTTTTTTTTGTCTATATCTAAACCAAAAATTGGTTTTATATATTTCTCGTATTAGATCCATACGGTTTTGAGTTCGAGTCATCCCCTTTTTCATATGTACTTTGTACTTTGTCTAGATCTGAATAAAAATAGATAGATTTTTATATATTTCTCGTTTTAGATCCATACGATTTTGAGTCCGAATCATCCCCTTTTTCATATGTCTTTTGTCTAGATCTGAACAAAAAATTGGTTTTTATATATTTCTTGTTTTAGATCCATACGGTTTTGAGTCCGAATCATCCCTTTTTCATATGTCTTTTGTCTAGATCTGAACAAAAAATTGGTTTTTATATATTTCTCGTTTTAGATCCATACGGTTTTGAGTCCGAGTCATCCCCTTTTTCATATGTCTTTTGTCTAGATCTGAACAAAATTAAATAGGTTTCTATGCTTGAGTTAGACTCTATTAGAAGTCTGAAATTGGATTTGTTTTTGAATTAGACTCTTTTAGAAGTTTGACTTTTTTACAATTGTTTTATGGTACACAGGATGGGGCGATTCAGTCAGGTTCCAACCTCGAGTAGTAGTAGTTCATTCTCAACTTCCACATTTCGACAACGATCCGGTTCATGCAATGGATTCCCCAAGAAATGTTTCTGCGGTCTGGACCCTGTCATGCGAACATCCACTACTGCCGATAATCCGGGAAGAAGATTCTTTGGATGTCGTAACTGGGATGTAATTGCCTTTCTCTTTTGTTATGTAGCCAGTGTTATTTTGTTTTGACTTATTCGAGCTTATATTTGGAATTCGAAGATGATTGTATATTTAAAACGTGGATGTATAGGATGGTGGCTACCATATAATGACCAAAGGATATCGGTCTGAAATGCATTCTTTCAGTTTGGTGAAAAAACCATTCCCACGAGTCATCATTCTCGGAGTCTACAATTCCGAAAGCCAACGGAAATATTTGAAAATTTCCGTCTTGTGCGGCCGCCACTAGCATAACACCGCCATACTTTCCATTAAGATGAGTACCATCCACCACAATGACTCTTCTAAGAAACGTAAACAAAAGTGATTGGGATGCCCATCTTTGGTCCAGAAGGGGTTCTCCATGAAAAGAGTTTCCACCTTTCACTACTCGAAAAGCCCTATCCCATGTATGGAAGCTCCAAATGCTATAAATAGATACTTAAATCTATTCTTCTCATCTAGCTCAAGAGCAGTTACTGTTCCCGGGTTAGTTTGCCTGATTCATGCAAAAAAAGAAGGCAGTCTCTCGTACCCATCTTCCGCTGTTCCTCTCACAATCCTTTGTGCATGTAACAATGCTCTGTATGCGGTTGTGTAGCTCATCCTAATCCCAAACTGCTTCTTCATTGATACTTTGACATGCTTTGGTGTTATCCTCTCAATTATACCAAAACATTCAGTAAACAACCAACCAATATAGACTGGAGTATAACGTTTGCGCGTAGACATCCGGTCCGCCATCGAGCATGAATGGGTTTTTGAATAGATCATCACCCAGTACTTGTTTGGTTCGCTCTTCACACACGCTCGAAGCATCCACTTGCATCCTTCCACACGACATTTAGCCACAAAACATGTCTTGTCAGACTTCTCTGTTCTAAATGTGAATTTCTTCATTATCGCCGTCAAACGTAGCTCTGATATTAGGTCTTTCTTGCTATCAAAACACTTATTGAGAATGATACCCTCAGATAAGTCCCTTTTGCGAACACACCGATTACTCATACCCTCCAACTCATATTTCTTATAATCTTCATCTTCTTCCACATCTACATTTTCATGTTTCACTTTCCCATATAGGGTATAATCAGCATCGTCATGGTAAGCCTCAGCGTGTTTCATGAAAACGTTATCAGGCACATCCAAGTTACCAACACCATCATTACCACCACCACCACAAACATAATCCTCCGAGACTGAGTCCACATCTTCCTCATTCTAGTCTTCTTCTTTGTCATCTTCGTCTACATCTTCAGCTTCATATTTGTCATCATGATTCACAGCATCTTCATCATCCATACTGGATCGGCTCGAGACACATAGACGGATTAAATGCGTATTAGCTAACTCAACCATGCTCCTTACTTGCCTATCATTTGTGACATAAACCGGAGGGCTATCCGGATCCATTTGTTTCAAGAGTGCTTCCGGCAATGGATATGATAACTCCACCAGCTCGGTTTTCTTGTCCAGCATATAATCATCTTGTACCATCTCAACAAGTTCTTGATGTGTAGAACCATCACGCAAAGTGATAAACCGCCTCCTTTGAGCTTATCAACCACAAAATGCCAAATATGGTCTCTCACAACCAATTCACCAAAATTAACAGGTAACTGGACCATTATCTGTATAAACAAACACGTATACACAACATTAGAGATCTTATGGGAAAATCCAGATTTCTATGCGAAGTCTGATCCTATTAGCTACATTGCCAATATTCAAAAATTGATTTAAAAATAATTATCATGTATAAGAATGTAAAACTCACGCAGAAGGAATATAGAAAACTAACACACATTTATAAAAATAAAAATCAACGAAATTAATCAAAAATATAATATAAAATGCATTTTAAAAGTTCTTAAAATTTCAGACGTCTTTAGACGTCTGATGTTAATGCAACTAGACGTCTATGGCATTCTGAAAAAGAGGGTATTTTTGCAATTGATTTTGAAATGCCAAACAGCGGATGCAGTCTGAAACCAATCAGAGAGCGTACGCAGTCTGCTTTGGAATTTTTTGAATTTTTTGTCAGACATCTTATGAAGTCTGAAAAAAATGGGGTAGTTTTGCAATTGATTTTGAAATGTCAGACTTCTCGGAGAAGTCTGAAGAAAAAGTAGAGGGTATTTTTGCAATTGATTTTGAAATGTCAGACTTCATCCGGAAGTCTGATAACTATCAAACTTCTTTTGCTGTCTGACAAGATTTTCATACAGCGAGTGAAGTCTGATGAAAAACATCGTATTTTCGAGCGTTGACCAAAATTCGATTGTTCAGATGTCTATAGCCGTCTGGAAAATTTTTGGAATTTCATATGTCTATAGCCGTCTGAAATTATTTTCCTTATTTTCAGACAGATTTAGATGTCTGACAATTTTTTCGCTTATTCTGGTCAACATCTGAAAATTTGGGTCAATTACAGTTTCTACCCCCCCCCCCATTATTTTCAGACAACGGATTCCGTCTGGCAAAAAGTCAAGAGTCGATCAATTTCATGTCAGACTACATCAGAAGTCTGACAAAAAAAATCAAATTTGAATCAATTGCAAAACTACCCTCTTCTCATTTGGACTTCTTAACGATGTCTTTTTTTCAAAGGATTTTCACAGACTTCTATGAAGGTCTGGCAATTGAAAGTCAATTGCAAAACTACCCTCTCGTTGACCATATTGAAGTTTACGGGAAAAAGTTAGACTTAAACAGAAGTCTGGGATTACAATTCGGATCTGAAAATCGACGATATGAAAATATTCTTACCAATGTTTGATTTCCGTTTGTTTTAGCCTCGTCGATTTCCCAGAACGTCTAATATCACCGAAAACCCCAAATCCGAGACGTGTTTTGCTGTTTTTAAAAGATGATAAACGATTTTGCTACTTTTGAATCAAAAAATCCCCGAAAATCAAAGAGGAAATGAGAAATCGGTGAGGAGAACGTCCGAGCTCAGATTCTTGAGCTTTAATTGAGCTTTAATGGTGGAAAAATAATTTGGATTACACATTAACTCGTCGGCGATGGTGGGTGTCGTGGTTGTTGAGCATTCATGGCGATGTCATTTTTGTGAATATCCAAAATAATTTTGGGTCCTTTTGTCTTTTGATTAAAATATCAGACTTCAGATGAAGTCTAACGATGGCATTCCTGTGAATACCAAGATTAGTAAGGTGATATATTAGCGATGGAGAGGAAAGAGAAGGTCGAGAGTATAATCAGGGTTAACTTCAATTTCGAGGGCATTTTTGCAATCGTCCCTACTTTTTTGTCAAAAAAGAGATTACGGGGGTGTTATTTAATGTTGTAATTTAATGGCTTCCACTTGATCCCAAATCTTCTATTAATATTAAGGCAATGTGCATTTCAAAATCATCCCCAAATTTGAAAATTCCAAAATTCCAAAATCCCAAACAAGAGTGATAGAAAAAAATTGAGAAAATGTGAAAACAGGAGAAAAAAATTATGATTTTCTCTGTGAGAAATTTAAATATATATTTTTATGTTATCGGGTTGAGATATGAGTTGAATGCATTATAATTTATCAGTTAATAATAAAATAATTTATAATAGATTTGAATACATAGAGTAATAATCGTTTATTCTGCTTAGAAAACATGGTTAAAAAGTTCTCGACACCGATTTTCCGTTTCTATCCTAACACAAATCTTTTCGACGAAGTGTTGAAAGCAAAAAACAAGGAAATCATCAGCTTGAAGGTGACTTAGATGAATATTCTCGCTGCTTAACAGACGATCGATCAAAAGATGGCTATAGTGGAAGCTTGACTGAATGACTTTCTCTTTTCTCGTACTTCAGGATAAAAACATGGAACTGTACCGAAACCATGCCATGAACATGACCAAGGATCGGAATCGGGACTTCTAAGTCCCTATAGTTTGTAATATAAATACATTTATTTTATTTAATTCTATTTTGGTTTTATTTCTTTTTCTTAATTTTAATATTAAATTTTATTTTAAATTTATAAAAAAAATTGTAATATTAAAAATATATATTTGTCTTTGAAAAACTATAGATGATAATGCACCAACGAGTGTGTTGGGCTCATGGGGTAGTGAAGAACTTTACAGCCTTCGTTGAAAACCACAAACTTTTTCACGCTTGCCCGAGTGCCGAAAGGAGTATGGACTCAAGATTCGACCGGTTTAGGGTCGATGACTACTTACAATAGCTCGACCAGTATAATGTTTGTGTCCGAAAACCAGATCAGCCTATCTACTGGTTAAACTCGGTTCGTTATGAGTCCCGAAGGATCCTCTTAACCAATGTCGTTAATTCCTGCTTAGTTAGATACATATTTTTTTTTTTGACATCACATAGATTTAATTATTGTAATCCTTTTACTTTACCGTTCTTTCATGCTTTACTTTCCCGTTTTACTTTCCAATCTTTACTTAAGTTTTAGGTTATTAGCGTAGGAAATATTACTAGTCTTTTATGTATTGACCCCTAAGTACTACCTCGCTATACATTTACAATAGTTTTTTGGATATTCATATAAAAATATAACACCAATTCAAAAAAAGAACGTGTGAGCCTTATGCTCTAACCTTTTTTCCTCCCACAAAACACAAAGTCGAAACCACATCTCTTCCGGTGCGTCACGCCTCCTCGGCGTCGGAAATTCTCTGAGGTCCGGGGAGGGCACCCATCTCTTTGTTTTCTTTCGTTGTGCGACGGTTGTGTCCGGTTCGGATTTATTGCTTGCTCCGGCGGAGATTTTTGGGAGCTCCAGTGGTGGTCTAGTGAAGCGACCTTGCCTGCTGTGTCCGGATCTACTGTTTGAGGACAACAGTAGAGAAGGCGGAGCTGGAGTTTAAGGTATTCTTTGTGGAGGCGTTTACGGGTCATTGTCGGTTTGTATATCAGGGTTTTTGCTTCACGGTTCAGTGGGACGACGGCAGTTCGTGTTCGACGGTGGCAGTTGTGCGGCTCTTGTCCGGTGAAGTCCCATCGGTTTGCTATTTCTCCCCAACGGAAACATACTCATTATTTACGGCCAGTTCTTCGTATGGTTTAGTGCCTTAATCTAGACGATTGGTTTCGTTGGTTCACGTGTGAGCTTTTGATTTTAATCGTTGGTATGATTGAGGTTTAGAATCGGTTAATTTTGTTGGTGAAGGTTAGATTTTGGTTAGGTTTGCTCTTGTTTTTGTTTTGTGTTCTGATTTTTAAAGTGAGGAGGAGGTAGTAAGTCTTCTATCGTCGTGATGCTTCGGTCTATCCTTTTCTATTAAGCCTTGTAAGCTAGCGTAATCCCGTGTTTAAGGCCGATCCATGAGTTTTATGAGATCGATCTTGAGATGTTGAGGTCAATCTTAGATCAGATATCTCTAGACTTTGCTGTCGAATGATCTTATTTCTCGGGTTGCCAGATGAAACAACTTCCTTAACTCTTCTATTGGTTCTTCAGGATTCTACCGGTGTTTATCCTCTCTAGTCCGATTGTGTCTTTGTAATATTCTAAGAAGGTTATCGATAAGCTTGCCTCTAGTGCTCCTAAACTATAGCGATAAATTATTGATTGTTATTATTCCCATGTTTTTTATCTTTTTGGCGTTGGTTATTTATTTAGGTTTAGAAATAATATGTGTATTCAGTTGTATCATCTAAACATTTCATTTTGATTGATAACAAGAAACCTGACATCACAAGTATAATACCTTGTAGCTCTTCACCATATATCTCCATCTCTTTCAAACACTTAAAAGACTCCAAGAAATGCCCTAGCATCTGTTCCTCGAATTTAATTTGTAACTTCTTCACCGAATAAGATATGAGTGAATGGCCTCCGTCCTCCCATGAGTTGTTTTCATATTTTCTTGTGCATTAAAACATATGTAAAAGGACTTAACATCAAAAATTTAAACCAAAATGACTGTTATGATTCCAGAAATTGAACAAGGCCTCTGATTTCCTGACAGTATCAGCAAATTTATGAACATTGCGTATGCCATGAAGAAGCTTTTGCACGTTATTAAGTTTGAGAAAAAACAATATCCTCTAACCAACCATCATTTGGCACTCTTGCTCGCATGATTTGATCAACAGCTTGATTCGCGCATCAACTAAGTTCTCCAAACAAACTAAACAAGACTCATGTGTTTTAAGCAGCGGTAAGAAAACTTGTGGCGAATACCAATAATCAAATTCAATGTCGTTTAGAACTTCAAGGTCCGAAAGCACATTACATATCCAACAAGTTTCACACTTAATGGAGACTTTATTAATGGGAGAATCATCACGAAATCCATGAAGCTCTGACTAATTTCCTTTTACAGAAAATAGAGTCATTAATGTCGATATTAGGGACAACCGTAAGCAGGTTTCGCCACCTTTTAGAGAGAACCAATGTCAAAGCAGCTTACTTTGTGGGACAATATATGACAAAGATCCATTTTCTCTGCACGAACAAACAGACATAATCCATTTGACAACGCAAATAGGAAACCATCCAGCGTAAAATGAATTTGAAACTCTCAATGGAAAGTTCAAGACTGATACCTAAAATTAGGGTAAATATCAAAGGGGTAATCCTCCCAATGGTTTATCTTGTTTGTATTGGTTTATGATATACCATGGATTTTAGGGATTTTAACCATGGTATATGTCTTTGTTATCAAGTCTTTCTATGTGTTTTGGAGTCTTTTCAGGTGTTTTACAGGTTTAAGAACATCTGGAGCCTAATTGGACGTTTTCGGAGTATTTGGAGCAATTCTGCACTATTTAGAGACTTCACAGAGTTCACTGGCTGCGTTTTCGCCTTGCAACTGTCGTTGCAGTTCTGCAGTGGTCGACGCAGTAGGTAGACGCAGTTCTGCACCCAAAAATCTGCATTTTAGAGAAATTACAGTTTTTGCCCAGAAACTTCCCAGACTTGCAAAAAGGCCCCCAGACGTGTTTTAGACTATATATTAGGGTTTTTAGCCACTTGTTTAGGCTACGCTTTTCTTAAGTCTTATTTTATTTTCAGAGAGAGTTAGGGGCTAATCTTGATCTCGAAAGAGAGAGGATTTTGAACCCCAGTTCTTCATTTGATTTTATAATATTTGGTTTTCTATTCATGATGTTTTCTGTTCCGATGATTATGTCTGAGTAGATTACCTGTTAAGTTTAGGGATTCTCATTAGGGATTTCATGGAATTATAGGTTAATATATCTATAGAGATTCATATTTGTTAGTTCTTCATCTAGGATTGTTCTTACTGCTTAATCTGAATTAGCTACCCAGATTTATGATGTTAGGTTGATTGATACAACGACAATTGGTTAATTAGCTAGAAAGAACCTAGATGAGCAACTTAATTACTCGCAAAGGAATTTGGTTTAATTAGATTGTCAACATATCAAACTTGGAATTAAAACTGGTTTAATCTGTTAGTAATTGCAAAGGAATTTGGATTGCTGCACTTAGACTTAGAGAATTCTCGCAACGACAGTTGGTTAATTCTATATATGTGTTTGAGTTCTAGAACAATTCTTAATTAGATCTTGATTGATTGATTAGTTTATGTTCCTGATTTCCTGAGAACTCCCTAGACTTAACGCTTCGCTTCCTTGCTCACAAACTCGCTATTTACTTTTCTGCTTTGCTTTTTAGTTTATAATCATATTTGCTTTGTCCTATTTTAATCTCTTCTGTTTTATAATCCATCGTTGACCGGAGTCCCTGTGGATTCGATACCCTAAGTACTACAACTACATCACTGTGCACTTGCAGTTAGTATAGGGTTAAAAC